>CM060315.1:58359134-58391634 GCA_030674185.1 Monoplex corrugatus | reverse complement strand
TCTCTCTCTCTCTCTCTCTCTCTCTCTCTCTCTCTCTCTCTCTTTCTTTCTCTCTCTCTCTCTCTCTCTCTCTCCCTTTCTCTCTCTCTCTCTCTCTCTCTCTCTCTCTCTCTCTCTCTCTCTCTCTCCCTCTCTCTCTCTCTCTCTCTGGCATGACCATCTGCTATTTTTGAGGCTGACGTTGACACCTTCTATTTCAATCCTCCATTCTGTCACATTCAGGTTTTTTGGCCTTCCACACATGTGATGACTGGAGACTCGAGCTGAAACTTCATTGAATTGGTTGGTTGGTTGGTTGGTTGGTTGGTTGGTTGGTCGAGTGAGTGAGTGAGTGGTTGATTGGTTGGTTGGTTGGTTGAGTGAGTGAGTCAGTGAGTGAGTTAGTGGTTGGTTGGTTGGTTGGTTTGGTTGGTTGGTTGGTTGGTTGGTTGAGTCAGAGAGTGGTTGGTTGGTTTGTTGGTTGCTTGCTTGCTTGCTTGCATGCTTGCTTGGTTGTTTGGCTGATTGGCTGATTGGCTGGTTGGTTGGTTGGCTCGTTGATTGGTTGAGTGAGTGAGTGAGCGATTGGTTGATTGATTGGTTGGTTGGTTGGTCCGTTGGTTGGTTGGTTGGGTGGGTGAGTGAGTGGATGAGTGAGTGAGTGAGTGAGTGGTTCATTGATTGATCGATTTACTGATCGATCAATTGATTGACCGATCGATTGGTGATTGATTGATCGATTCATTGACCGACCGATTGATCTTCAGTTTTTAGTAGTACAAATAACGACCAAACACAACAGCGTTCGGTCGTTTTCCATGTCTTTCGTTGCTGAAATATACTTGCCATCTGTTTGACAGTCTATATGGCCTGATCTTGGTTTATTTTAATCCATCAGATTGTCGGTAACTGTAAAAAAAAAGTCTTTTATCTTATTTACCCAGGAGTGGGTGAACTGCAACCAAAGAAAATAGAAAAATTAGTCTGAAAATTGTTGTGGGAATTTATATATATCTGTGTGTGTGTGTGTGTGTGTGTGTGTGTGTGTGTGTGTGTGTGTGTGTGTGTGTGTGTGTGTGTGTGTGTGTGTGTGTGTGTGTGTGTGTGTGTGTGTGAAGACACACGCGCCGCCGAACTTTTCCTTGATATAAAGATAAATTTAATAAGCACAAAAAAGAAAGCAGAATAAAGAAGAAGAAAAAAGAGAAATCACATATTGGATTAGAATAGGGAAAACGACAGATGGCAACAGAAGAGCACGAAGGAAGGGGGGTGGGGGATGACAGAAGCGCTCCTAATTTAACACTCCTCGTTAACGATGTTGCTCTGGTGCGTGCCTTCGTTCTGGCGGAATGTCAAGGTAAACGTTTCTTTGCTGATGCAGGTTTGTTGTACTCATCTAAATGTGTAAGAATAGATTGCGGTTTATTTATACAACGACTTGGCTTACCCTTTGTGATTTACATGTATTGCAAAGAGGTAATTTGATTTTAAAAGAGATGGTTTTCCAGGTAATTAAGTCATGCTGCAAAAGTATCGTTTATTTCAAAGGTGGAAGTATTTCAAGCTGATTTATTTATGCTTTAAAATGATTGTTTAATTCAAAAGGTGGACGTGTTTCAAGCTAGTTAATCTATGCAGAATATCATTTAATTTAAGTTAATCTATACTGCAGAATATCATTTAATTTAAAGGGGGATGCCTTTCAAGTTAATTAAGCTATGCTGCAAAATGATCTTTTAATTCAGAAAAGGCAATGTTTCAAGCTAATTACTCAATCTGCAAAATGATCATTTAATTGAAAGGTGGAAGTCTCTCAAGCCAATTAAGCTATACTTCATTTTATATTCCCTTTACAATAAATATCGTATTTACAAAATGGTTCTATGAATTAGAAATATGTATTTAGATTGGAAACAGATCTGTAACATTTTGACACAGATATGTTTCGAAACATTGAACAGTTTTAGATACAATTTGCGTGTATTTCCCCAAAAAATAATTTCTCTAGTACTACATCTTATTACTGCGTGGCACCAGTAACAGCGGCAATGGAGGTGAGAATATATGATGAGGACGTTCGGCTGCCCCATAATACACCTGCAAATACACCGGTGCGGAGATCGTTATGACACCAAGGCCATACATGAAGGGCCATAGAATTTGCAACATTTCTTTTTTTCAAAATGCTTAGATTGTGGATGGAGTTCAGAATGATTGTAATGATACATTTCCTCTTAATTCCGTCTTTCCTGTTTAGACTGCACGATAGAATTGTGCTCTTTTTTCTTTCATGATATCAACCAGGCCCGACTAATACAGACACCTATGATGGAGGTCAGGAAATATAGACAACACCATCATAGAAGCACCGATAGACTGGATCAGACTTGACTGTTTCGTGTTAGTCTTTCTTGTGAGACCACATCGTGCCCAGTTATAGGCAAGTGGCGGTCGAAGTTGAAAATATAACACAAATATGTACTTTACATAACGATTATTATCATTGCCATTGCAGAAGGGAAATCAGTTCCAAGAAGATAATTTCCTTTTCTTGACATCGTTCGACGCCATTTCTGGTTTTCAGTCAGAAAATATACCACGGTATTCTGGTTATATTTCGACTAAAATATCACAAAGTATTATGTTATACATATATCTCTTGTCTTGAATGATTTGTCCTTGAGTGTCCAAATACACATTTCTTCATCCCTCCCTCTATACATGTATTGTAAAAAAAAAAAATTAAAAGACCTCGATAGAGTTTCTTTCATTCCTCTTCTTTCTGTAACTAAAACTGTCTTCCAACGTGGAATTGTCCAAATACAAGGAATCTATCTGAACAGATTCTACTCCCAGTTTTCTGAACAGATTCTACTCCCAGTTTTCTGAACAGATTCTACTCCCAGTTTTCTGAACAGATTCTACTCCCAGTTTTCTGAACAGATTCTACTCCCAGTTTTCTGAACAGATTCTACTCCCAGTTTTCTGAACAGATTCTACTCCCAGTTTTCTGAACAGATTCTACTCCCAGTTTTCTGAACAGATTCTACTCCCAGTTTTCCTATTTTATGTGGTTAGAAAAACAGAATGATGCCTTGTCATATACAGAGAGACAGAGAGAGGGAGAGAGAGAGAGAGAGATACATACAGACAGACAGACAGACAGACAGCGGAGAGAAACAGGCAGACAGGCAGGCAGGCAGGCAGGCAGGCAGACCTACAGACAGACAGACGAACAGACGGACGGACGGAGACAGAGAAATGTGATCCATTCAAAGTGCATATTGATTCCATCACTGTTCCTATAATAAAATCTGATCAGTTGCACAAGGTGGTACAAAAAACATGCACACATTTAGAGGGAGAGAGAGAGGCAGGTGTCACCAATTACTCATACAAAGACAAAAGATAATGAAATGGGATACCGTTTGTCAACAAAACTATGTGCATAACTTGTCGTGTCAACATCGACTAGTCATTATTCCGTAATGCAATTTACTACTCTGCCCATATATATTATATGTAGATAGATAGATAGATAGACAGACAGATACATACATACATACAACATACATACATCATACACATACATACAACATACATACATACATACATATACATACATACATATATGATACATAATACATATACATACATAGATACATAGATACATAGATAGATACATAGATACATAGATAGATAGATAGATACATAGATGCATAGATACATAGATACATAGATAATAGATGTGTGTGTGTGTGTGTGTGTGTGTGTGTGTGTGTGTGTGAGTGAGTGAGTGAGTGGAGTGATGGATGAGAGTGGAGTGTGTGTGTGTGTGTGTGTGTGTGTGTGTGTGTGTGGTGTGTGTGTGTGTGTGTGTGTGTGTGTGTGTGTGTGTGTGTGTGTTGTGTGTGTGTGTTGAAACATTAAACATTTGATAATAAAACATGAAAACTGTGTCACACTTTGAATTTCGTTTGAAGAATTGAAATGTGAATATAAACATGAAAGTCTTTGTTAAGATTTCCTTTAAAACATGAATCAATAAATATTGATACAGTTTTTATCAGTTTAGGACTCTTAATGTAGATTTTGTACGAAATGTATTTAGCTAATTTTGCACATTTCTTCACCATCCTTTGAAATTTGTTTCTACGAATTGAATTTAAAAATACCCCAAATGGTATATCCCCAAATTAATATTGATCTCTTTACTCGTAGTACAACCATTGAGCACACAGCCATTATAAAGACACAGCACATGGCATTTCATGATTAATTTTGGACCTGGGGTGACAGAGGCTGTGCTAATATTGTACAGCCTTTGAGTGTATATGCATTATCGGAACATCCCACCTGATATTTGGGAACTTGCTTTAAAACCAGGTGACACGGTACGCATATCCTTTTTTAAACAGAGAAGCAACCACTGTGATTGTCTCTGAGATTGCCTGCTTTATGTAATACGATACCATCAATATTGACTGTCTGTTGTACTAGTAACCTTCAGTTGCTAGAGTGTAGTTGGTAATTGCTTTTCATAGATACAGGTATGAACGTGCTGTTTGCAGTGTTGATTAGTCAATAAAAGTGTGAATACCTGGACGTATTTCTGCATAATTATGACTTTGATGTGTATATGCATTCAGCGCAGGCTTTGCTTTCAGAGGAAGACTCAAAGAGAGGACTTTTGCTGTTTAATTGTTAAAGTTTCAGGCAAATACAGCTCATGAAAATCTAACAGTGCCAATATAATATTTAAATGGCTTTTGCTTATTCTCTTCAAATTAAAAAGAAAACATTGTAAAGATCAACTCTTCGTGGATGTATACGTGTTTGCTTGAGCATGTAGAATCAGAATCAGAAATGTATTCAGTAAGGCCAAAGCCCCATTTGAAGGGTTGTGAACAGATTTTAAACATTATGCAAACCCAAAATATAATATGTAGTCGTTCTTGGATTATGCACACTTAAACATTTTGGAATAAATACAATATGGGTCCCACAGTCATACTTCAATAACACAATAGCAATATACAGATAGCTTTGACAGACACAAATCACTAGAATTTAACTTCATGATACGGCAAACTCTCTTCTCACATCAGTAGACTTTCACTTTAGAAGAGAGAGAGAGAGAGAGAGAGAGAGAGAGAGAGAGAGAGAGAGAGAGAGAGAGAGAGAGAGAGAATCCAAAGTCCAATTAATGTACATTGGACGTCAGTTAATAGGCTAGCAGTAAAATCCGACCAATCACTCACACCATTTGGAAACAGGAAATAAAGAGAGTTGTACTTAGTCAATACTTCACACGTGCTCACACGCCACCCACCCCCCCCCCCCACACACACACACATAATCACACACACACACACACTAATCACACACACACACACTAATCACATACACGCAACACACACACACACACACACACACAAACACACACACACACACACACAACACACACACACACACACACACACACACTAATCACACACACACACACACACACACACACACACACACACACACACACACACCACGCACGCACCACGCACGCACGCACACTAATCACACACACTCTAATCACCCACACAGGTTCACAGGAAATGACAGGGGATGTTGCAAGTCAACAAAGGTATGTGTGTAGGTTGTCTTGTCAACATCACCTAGTCAGCTCACAATGCAATGTACTCTCCAACCCGGCTGAGGCAAAGAAAGTCCTGTGTGAAGGTTATTGACCGGGAACATGGTCGTTACAGAATAAAAGTCTGTGTTGATATATATCGTTCGTCATGTTTTTTTGAAACAGTATCGTTCGTCGTCTGTTTATTTGAAGCAGTACCGTAAACCTCTGTTCATTTATAGTAGTACCGCACGACCTATGTTTATTTCAAGCAGTACGTCCAAACTCTGTTTATTTCAAGCAGTACGTCCAACCTCTGTTTATTTCAAGCAGTACGTCCAACCTCTGTTTATTTCAAGCAGTACCGCACGACCTATGTTTATTTCAAGCAGTACCGCACGACCTCTGTTTATTTCAAGCAGTACGTCCAAACTCTGTTTATTTCAAGCAGTACGTCCAACCTCTGTTTATTTCAAGCAGTACCGTACAACCTCTGTTTATTTCAAGCAGTACCGTACAACCTCTGTTTATTTCAAGCAGTACCGTACAACCTCTGTTTATTTCAAGCAGTACCGTACAACCTCTGTTTATTTCAAACAGTACCGTACAACCTCCTGTTTATTTCAAACAGTACCATCCAGCCTCTGTTTATTTCAAGCAGTACCGTCCAGCCTCTGTTTATTTCAAGCAGTACCGTACAACCTCCTGTTTATTTCAAACAGTACCGTCCAGCCTCAGTTTATTTCAAACAGTACCGTCCAGCCTCTGTTTATTTCAAGCAGTACCGTACAACCTCTGTTTATTTCAAGCAGTACCGTCCAGCCTCTGTTTATTTCAAGCAGTACCGTACAACCTCTGTTTATTTCAAGCAGTACCGCTCGTCTTCTGTTCATATAAAATATCAAAAACTTTCATACCATGAAACATTTTTGTCAGATTTTGCATTTCGTTTGAAAACTTAAAACGTAATCATCAACATGACACATTTTTGTCCACTATTTGATTTAAACCCTCCAATGCTGGGGGTGAGGGGGTGTGAGATTTAGGTGTGAACCATAATTATGTACCTTTTTGCCCTCGTTCCTTCTTCATCATTTTAAACTTGATTTCACAAATCAAATTCAAAGCCGGTTCAAACGACACATCTTTCTATTCAGTCAGTCCCAACGTTGGGAGCTTTTGACTGCTGACTGTCGATACTATGGTAAGGGCACAGGAGCTGGCAGCTGTACGAGCTGGTGGCAGGGCGGAATGCCCTGAAGGGTGATGAAGACCAGAGTTGGGCGAGAGAGGGCTCTTCCATTCTGGTTGGTGTGCGTTGTATGGCTGTGTCCCGGGGTTTGTCATCTCCCCACCTTGCCGTTTGGTTTGTAAACAAGGTAACTGATGACTGGGTCCGAGTGGGTCAGGCAACGCATGGACAGCCCCCCTTGGCTTGATGAAATGACTATCGAGTGGCGTCGGGATCTTGGGAAGTGATTGTCTGGAGAGCGTTGAGGCATTGGTGCTCTGGATCGCATCTGCATCCTCGTGTTGTTTCTTATTAACTTGTTAACTCTGTTTGGTACGGTCGCTAAGCACACAGTGATTACAAGAACATCACACATGACATTTCGTAACTTGCTTCGAACTTAGAGTGACCAGATTGTACTAATACCCAGTGTTCAGCCGTTCAGTGCATACGCATTATAGAAACGTCACACTGATATTCCGTAACTCATTAAAAACTCGTGGGACAGAGGCTATGCTAACAATTTTTTTCTAAAGGTACAAACTCTCGTGGTTTCGGATATTGGCTGCTTTATGAAAATTGATATTATTACTATCGATTGTCTGTTATACAATTATCGTGTAAGTGCTAGATTGCTGTTGGTAGTGGCTGGCTTTTTATAGAGCCGCTGTGATGGTTGTGCTTGCTGTGTTCACTCGCTGGTCAATGAAGCTCTCAATGCCTCGACTTTTTTTTTGCAGGTTTTTGTGTGGATACCATGAAAGGAGAACTTTGAGATTGGGATCAGGGTATCAGAAGCAGTTGTCGATTTCTTTGTGCATTTTGTATGAGTAACTTGAATAGATCAAGTGAAGTTTTGCTCAGTGAAATTGGAATTGAGATACTGGAAAGAGTCGTCACCCTTGGAAGTTCTCTGTGTACCCCGTCCAGATATTTGCATGATAACTTAACAAGCATGCACCAAGCCCTCAGATTCGGACAAAGACCAATGTAAGGTTATAAAAAGTCTTGAACTATGGGGGGGGGGGGGGGGGGGGCAGAATCTTCATTCTACGACGTTTACTGTTTGACTGCAACGTTACATTGATTTGCCCAATTATATGAACTGCAATCACGTCAAGGTTTATTCGCAGGTCAGCATTGAATGTGAGATGTCAGATACTTTGATATATGATTAGTTTGACAATGCGCTAAATTTGCTCTTTTATCGTCTTTCTACGACTGCACAGTTTGTTCTGATACATTGCCTTCAGTTCTGTCAAGAACACGTCCACTGCAAATACTTCATTGTAGACGAAAGGATTGATTCCAGAAGATAGTAGATAAATGAAAGATATTAACTTTGGTACTTTCATAAGTGAAAAGCAACTGTTAAGAGTATTGTATGTCATTGAGGGAAAAATACACGTGCCATTATTGGTCTGTGTGTATTGCATAACAAAACCCTACTTTTAATTAAGTCAGATCAGTGCTCTATTGTATTTTTTGTCACTTTTGATGTGACAGCATTATAGGAAGCTGAAATCAAAGTACATTTATCAGCCAGTCATTCCTGAATCATTTCAGCTGTGTGCTTGAAAGGGTTTTTCAAAATACATTCCATTTCGTCACCATTGACAAAACCACTATCAGTCATACCTATAGCGTAGATAAAATATACACATTGCTTGGTCAGTTTTCATCCACATACACGATTTATTTCAACATATTCACAAAAGCGGTACTTTTACACCAGACGTGCTACCCTACAACTGAGTGCAAAGAAAACATACGCCTTCTTGATATCACAATGTATGATGTTGAGTTGTACAGGCTAGTCAAATCACAGTTTAGAAATATGTGTGCACACCGCATAATAGCAAAGTAAAATCAATATCTCTCACGACTGGCTGAATATAATGATTATAAACACACAGTGTCGTGCTTACAGATATAATGGCTCAGTTGAAAATGTTACGCCTAAACCCTTTTGAAGTGTCACGAACATGTGTGTAAGGAGACTGTTTTTCCCCAAACCTTTGTGCTTGCGGGGCGGCCATATGGTGTTAAGCTGGTGTAGGCAGTGTTCAGGGATTTTATCGGCAATCTGACATGACATGGAATATAGATTACCTGAAAACGACTATATCTTTTCTTTTTTGTTTTCCGAAGTCTGTGACACGCAAATGAAATACGAAATCGTTGTATAAATATCATTCCAGAACAGGAAATGACTCTGAGTATCAAATGGCGAAATATGTTGCTATTTTCAGCAAATGAAAACTTACAAACAACATATAAAAGGAAACAAACGATCGTTTCAGCTATTAGGTTTCCCTATGGAAAAGAAACAACGCGTTCAGTATTGGGTTCTAGGAACAAACAAATACATAACAAGCACACAGAACCAAAATAAGCAAAATCAGATGGAAAAAGCTAATGGTTGGGACTGCTGATTTTTCCAAAACCGTCTTTTTAAATTATTTTATGGTTCATAATTACAGCTGTTGGAAATTCTTACAAGATTATGATGTATTTTGAGAGTTGAACTCAATATGTTTTGTTGTTGTTCTTTGTGAAAAACCACGATCTTATACTCTATGTTTAATTCATTTTTTAATAGATTGCTTGTTCTTATGTTATTCTATGTTTATTGTTTGTTTGTTTTTGTTTCATTTGTCAGTATTCTTATAGAAATGCAGTATACAAATAATTATAGTCCATCTTTTGGACTTGCCCGTATTCCATCATCTCACGAAACATATTCCATCATCTAACAAAACATGTCATTAATGTGATTGGTACATACTATGCGTTCACACGATGCACTTAAAACACTCGCTTTGGATGTGAACTTTCGTTATTGTATCACTTTTAGTTTGATGAGGAAGGCATCGCAGCACGTGGATTATTTCATAAACGGCTATACCACGCTAAAAATGAAAATGCCAAGCGACGAAAGATCCCAATTATAAATGGCAAACGGTCAAAGCTAAGCATGCAGGGGAAAGGTGAGTGGGGGGTTTAGTCCCTAATGGCATGTAACTTTTGAACTTTGACGGGAGAATGTCACACTTGACCAGCGATAGATTACAGTCAATACGTAATTTTATTCTACGCTAATTTGTTTAAGGCATCTGATTTTTCTCCTAGACACGTGTGTGCATGTTGTTTTTGTCCATAATGTGCAGGCGTATGTGCTGCATAGTCTGCATTCTGTTTTCATGTTCCATAAGCCAGCCACTGACATGACTTATAACAGTCTGCATTCTGTTTTCATGTTTCCATAAGCCAGCCACTGACATGACTTATAACAGTCTGGAATTTTTTCCAAGAGGGATTTATCATGCTCTGACAATTCCATATGAGCCCCGTCCGAGTCTACCAGCAGCTATCTGGCAAACTGTGTGAGCCTGCATAAGGCCGCATGCATGGCAAAATCTTGAAATGGGGACGGGGACTGGACTTATGAGCATATGCATGAAATACTTACACAAGTAGAATGATTGGAGAATTAAGGTGAGCATTAAACTAGCAAACTTTTGTCTTTTCTGTTGAATTAAGATGAGCAGCAAATTAACCGACTTTTGTCTTTTCTATTGAACGATATGACATGAGATCTTGAGGCCACAACAGTTTTGTATATCTGATATTCCGCATGTGTACACACACGAGGGTGGTTTAGGTACTACCAGATCTGTGCACTTGTTGACCTGGGAGATCGGGAGAAAAATTTAACCCTTTACCCACCAGATGCAGATGTCAAGGCGGATCAAACCGAAGACCTTCGGACTTGAAGTCCACGTTTAAACTACTCGACCACCGCGCCTATCACAAAAGCATCTGTTTTTATTATTTCAGATCTAGTCTCTGCTCCAATTATATGCTGTTTATTATTCCTTTTCTCACATTGGACACAGCAGCAGGGAAGTTTCAGTCTTTCTCTCATACTTTTTGTATCTGGTGTTTGTTTGTTTGTAATCTTACGCTTGACAAAGGCCAGTTGGCCGAAAATTTGCGCCTGTCTTGTCTTGTTGTATTAAATACGCGTTCGTGTTCTTCTTTCGTGTTTTTTCTGGTTCCTATATACTGTTTGTTATGTGACACACAGGAAATCGTGATGCCTTCGTAAGTATGTTGATTGCCAAACACATTTCAAGTCACCAGTAACCATCAGGGAGGAGAGTATGCGGCACTCCTCTTCTGCAGCTAAAAGGATTAGTCAGCAAGACCGGTGATTCGTGTTTAATAAATCATCAGCCAGACACATTAATGGCTTGCTGTGCATGTCTATGTCTCAAAGTGTGTCGATCCCTATGCTTGTTTACAGTCAGTTTTTTACTGTGTGTGAATGCGTTCCCAGCTTCGATATAATCATGCCCATTATTCTGGCTGTAGATACGTTTCATTGCTAAGGAGGGCCGTGACTGTATGTACCATCCATTTCGTAATGTTGACTGGAGGGTGCACAGACAGAACTTATACCATTAAGATTAATGTTGGTGTAGTTGTGCATCTCCACCTACCTCTCTCTCTCTATATATATATATATATATTATATATATATATATATATATATATATATATATATGTATTCTGTATCTCTGTCTTTCTCTCTCTGTATCTCTCTCTATCTCTATCTATCTGTGTGTGTGTGTGTGCATGTGTGTGTCTGTGTGTGGTGTGTGGTCTGTGTGTGTGTGTGTGTGTGTGTGTGTGTGTGTGTGTGTGTGTGTGTGTGTGTGTGTAATTTTAAGCACATATATGTGTATAGATTAGCAATGGCATGTTTGAAAAACGGCTGTTTACAAACAACTTTTACCGTTTGGATATAAAGCATCATTGCTATTGTCTGTCTGTCTGCCTGTCTGTCTGTCTGTCTCTCTCTCTCTCTCTCTCTCTCTCTCTTTCTGTCTCTTTCTCTCTCTTTCTCTCTCTCTTTCTCTCTCTCTCTCTCTCTCCTCTCTCTCTCTCTCTCCTCTCTCTCTCTCTCTTTCTCTCTCTCACACACACATGCACACTCAAACAGACATGTAAGCGCGTACATATGTACACGTGCGTGTACCCATGCTTGCATGAGCAGATAGATGTGTGTAGTGTGCGTGCATTGTGTATGACTACAATCTGTTTTTCAAAAAAATATCACTGAACTCATCCATTCCCTTCACCCACAAATGTCAGCACCCCAGTTTATTTTCTCATTTCTCTCCCTTGACTCACCGACCGACCAGACCATCTGCTTCTTTCTCTCCCGGTCCATCATATTGATATTTAGACCTTTGATTTTCTCTCCATTTCCTTCTCACTGGTGACGGCTGGGGATTGGACGTGGTGGTGTGATCTTTGTGTAGCGAGTGGCTCCCTTCGCTAAATAATGGTGTGGGTTGGGGTGTTCTTCTGTCAATAGTCACTTGACTGCATCCATGACGTTAGCCCTGTCACGCGACAATCAAGCGCAATTTTTTGGTCAGTTCTCTCCGCTAGTATAAAAAATTTAGGGATATGTTGAATGATGGGATTTGAAGTTTGGGTTTTGTTGTCGTTGTCGATTGTTTCTGCAACAAACAAAGAACCAACAACAACAACGACAAGAACTCTGGAAGACTTCAAGCACAGCAGCTTAATGGGATCTTCAGCTTCAGAAACTAAAGATTGGCAAAAAAACAACAACAAAAAAGAGATGATGTTCAATCTCAATAATCATGTAGATTCTGTCAAAATTTGTAGCAATATAAACACTCAGATTCTTCAGATGAAACAAACAAAAAAAAACAGGGACAGTTACTCAGCTGGCCATTTCATTAGAGATTCTGGGTGCAGGATGAAGTTGATAATTGTCTGTTGTGTGTCCACAGGAATAATGGAGACATCCTTCAGACGACAAGCAAACAATTATTTCCCTCTTCACCAGTACTTGCTTCACGTCAGTCGCTTTGACTCCTGTATTCTCTACAAACACTTCAAAGACTACACAGAAGCTAATGTTTTTCTAACCGCCTGGTCGGTTTCAAAATAAGATTGACCGTGAATGACGCTTTGCTCTGTCTCTGTCTCTGTCTCTCTGTCTCTTTCTCTGTCTCTCTCTGTCTCTTTCTCTCTCTGTCTCTCTGTTTCTCTCTCTGTCTCTTTATCTGTCTGTCTGTCTGTCTCTCTCTCACTCTCTCTCTCTCTCTCTCTCATTTATTTAGAGACATCAAATTATTGTCTTTTCGAAATGAATAGTGTTTAGACTTCTGCTGCAGGCCCGTGCAGGGGAAAAGCACATGACCTTTCCCCAGTTCAGTTTCAAGTTTATGACGGCCACATTGACATTCAATCAGAAGAAACACATAAACATCAGACTACTGTGACATGTATTTTCCATTCCATTATTTTTTATATGTGTAAAGCAAAAATGTGCTACTATTTTTAAAGGCACCGTACCATCTATTATTGTGGAAATGAATCAGTGATATTCTCACGAAGCATCATTTTTCTAGAAATTAAACCCATTGTCAAACCCGTTGGAGTACACTACGCATCCCTGGGAGGGAGGGGGGGGGGACTGTGAAGAGTGTGAAGAGCCTGAAATATGTCCAGATGTCTAACTACTCTTTCTGTCGAAATTTTAGAGTAATTCAAATCGTTTTGGATAACTGAATAAGTAGCAAAAGGGACGTCACTTGACAACGGCAACCGACCAAATAAACACCAACAAAGAATCAAGCAGAAGAAACACAGAAAAATCATGTTGACACACACACATGCATGCATGCATGCATATTCACACACACACACACACACACACAGACACACACACACAAAACACACACACACACACACACACACACACACACACACACACACACACACACACACCCCACACACACACACCACACACACGTCTTTTGTTGAATATTAGTTTTTATCTATTTATGAGATACGGAAAGGACAAAGAAACAGAAAAAGGAAAACAAAGGCAGTTATCTGATTAGGGCAGAGAACAGAATGGCAACAGAAGTAGGAGGGAAGGAAAGACAGTAATTACACGTAGGAGGTTGAAGGCACGACAGAAGCGCTCCTAATATAACGCTCTGTTAAGGTGTCGCTCTGGCGTAACTCTCGTGTAGGCGTCGCTATTATTGGAAAGGCAAGTTTTCCCTGGTCAGTGAAAACAAAGCTGATTGTATCGTAATTCAGCAACTATTCAACTTTCTGTCAATAATTCACAGTGAAATTATTATGTAATTGAAAAGAGGATGTCTTTCAGGCTGATTAAGAAATGCTTTCTTTCATATTCATTTTCCTGTTACACATTTGTTTTCTGTACGAGTGGTTCTATGAAATAATGTTGTTTAGATGAAATACAGAACTTTTATATTTGACGCAGACATGACTCAGATATTACGTAGAATGAATGCATCGTTACTTGCATTTTTTTTTTATTCATTTGTTTATTTATTATCTATTTTTTGTTTTTGTTTCGAGTTTGTTTGTTTTTTTGCGTTTTTTAACTCATTGCTGGCGAAGTTCAAGGTAACTTAGAATAACAGTGCGTCATTCAACGCCTGACTTCTTTGTACATTCGTATTAGCGAACTCCGAATACAAATCTGGTCCTCATCCATTATTTCTCCATAACAGAGCATGCCTACCAGCCTTCCATCGTACGTACCAGTTGCGTTTGGCAGTCTTTCCTTGATTTCTTTGCTCCAAAAATGTCGAAACATATGAGGTATACGGCGGAGAACCTAGGCAGCGTCAGGCAGGATTTCTGGATCTCAGGCATCAGTGTCCTGAATGGATTAATGGCAGCAGAAACAGTAGCAGTAGAGAAAAATAGCAGAAGGAACATGATTATAGTATGGATTCCAAAACAAGTGTGACTGCACGCGTTCAAGCAAACAGGAACCAGAAAAAACACGAAAATAGAATCAGAACGCGTGTTTGATACAACCAGACAAGACAGGCGCAATTTTTTTTATCCAACTGGCCTTTGTCAAAGCGTAAACGTAAGATCACAAACAAACAAACAAACAAACACCAACTACAAAAATTAGGAGACAAAGACTTTAACTTCCCTGCTGCTTCGTCCAGTGTTTTCGTCCAGTATTTTCGCTTATTGTTGTTGTAGTTGTTGTTTTTAGTATGGATGTTTTCAAAAACCCAGTAAACTAAAGGCAACGAAAATATTTGCGTATAACCTTTCTGCCTGTGAGAGACTGTTTCCCTTCTGCATATCAATGAAACAGCGGTTAGAAAAACATTAGCTTCTGTGTAGTCTTTGAAGTGTTTGAAGAGAATACAGGAGTCAAAGCGACTGGCGTGAAGCAATGAAACAAGGAAAAAGTTTGGAGGGGTGGGGAATTATTTTTAGGCAAACTTTAAGATAAAGGGCATTTGAGGGGGGGGGGGGCATTATAGCTAGGCAACCTTTAAGATAAAAGGCGGCTTTCAGAGTGAGGATGGTGGAAGGAGGTAAGTGAGAGAGGAGAGAGGGAGAAGGAGAGAGTGAGAGAGGAAAAAATCTTTTCCCTTGTAACTGGTGGCAAAGCTTCATATGAATATAGCCCTGAAAATATAAGGATGTTTAGCATGGCTTCCTTAATCCTCTTAAACTTTAATCCTCTTAAATTTAGAAGCAGGAGAGCAAAAAAGATGTAACAATCTGCTCTGAGTGGGTGGGTGTATGTCTGTGTGGTAGATAATGCGTTGTGTGTCGTGACACATTTTTCTTCTTGCTTGTGTTGTGCGTGTGGAGGTCGCGTGGGTGGCTGGTTATCTCTTTGTTTTTCTTTTTACCTGTCCGTCTGCAGAAAGTTGTAGTTAGTTTGTTTATTTGTCTGTATATTTAGTTAGTAGTTAGTTTGTTCATTTGTGTGAGACGGTTTTTGAATCAAGTGATATATTGTTACGTGTGCATATGGGATAGCAAAGCAGTCTGCTGTCATTGTGAATGCACGTGGTTGAATTTACGAGGGATCATAAACGCAGAAACAGAGGACTATGCATGTGGAAATTTCGTTCATATAATCATAGACACAAAGAGACTCTCTCTGTCTCTCTGTCTGTCTCTCTGTCTCTCTGTCTGTCTCTCTGTCTCTCTCTCTCTCTGTCTCTCTGTCTCTTCTCTCTCTGTCTGTCTGTCTTTCTCTCTCTCTCTCTCTCTCTCTCTCTCTCTCTCTCTCTCTCTCTCTCTCTCTCTTTCTCTCGTTCAGTCAATTGTTAATATAGATAGCAACGGTAGATATATAAGTTGGCCTGTATGCTAATATGTATACCGTTTAATTTTTAAAGTGCAATCTTCTTTGATTTCTGCCTCCCTATTATCATGCCTTTTGTTGTATCTTGTCTTTCCAAACGATAAGCATCGTTCATAGTACGTACATTTAACAAGAAGCACCAAATTACTATTGCCACTTTAGAGGGACAACTTAGTAACAAAAGGATGCTCAAACTGTAGTGTTCCTTTTTCTCTGGATGGCTAAACACCATTTTTAATTGTGGATTGGAAAAATAGACTCTATTGAACAGCTATTTAATGAGTTTCAATCACAATAGAAATAACAACAGATAACAATAACAAAAAAATCAACAACAACAAAAAAGAGTATTAGCGTCATCAGCCAGAATGTGTACATAAAGAAAAATTACTTGATGAAAATGTCTTTCTTATACAAACGTACTAATCATACACGCATACATACTTATACACACGCACATACATATACAAATGCGCACATATACACAGATCAGTTGCCTCATGACCTGACTTAAAAAAGTCATCAACATAAATTTCCGCTGTTTTGGTTGTAGCAGGGTACCAAAGTAGACCTGCCCTTCACACAGGAGGGTGAATCTGTGGCACAACATCAAGTTAGATTCCACAGGCTTCGCCAGAAGTTATGGTTTACATTCAAGGCATCCACTACCATTTTGTTAGATCTCTATGGCAACCCATATGCTGTGTATCATGTACAGCATAACAAGCTCGGTGTTCTTAAGAATAACGAAAAATAAAAACCCACCTTTAGATTTTTTTATCAACCGCAACTAAAGAGTAATGGGATGTGGGTGGTCTCCCCCCTGGAGCTTGGAAAATTAACAAACAGGAGTGGTTATTGGTGTGTAATGAGACAGCCGCCAGACCCATTAGTGGTGTGCTATGAATGTCTAAGAAGGTGTTAGCTTCTGTAATGTACTGCTTTTTATCGTGTGTATGTGTTTCCAGCCTCATGATAATTACACCATTATTCTGGCTGCAGATAAGAATCGGGTGTAAGGGTGTCGTAGAAATCATTCTTCGTCTATTTCGTAATGTAGACTGATGGGTATGTAGACAAGGTAAAATCGTAAACTTCTTGTTTATATATATATATGTATATATATATATATATATATATATATATATATATATATATGTGTGTGTGTGTGTGTGTGTGTGTGTGTGTGTGTGTGTGTGTGTGTGTGTGTGTGTGTGTGTGTGTGTTGTGTGTGTGTCTGTCTGTCTGATTGATTTTCTCTCTCTCTCTCTCTCTCTCTCTGGCGAAAACACGGACATACAAAACACACACACACGCGCGCGCGCACGCACACGCACGCACGCACGCACACGCACGCACGCACGCACACAAAGAGGAGGAGAAAAAAAAAGAAGGAAAGAAAAGGACTCTGTGTGTGTGTGTGCGTGTGTGTGCGTGTGTGTGTGTGTTGTGTGTGTGTGTGTGTGTGTGTGTGTGTGTGTGTGTGTGTGTGTGTGTGTGTGTGTGTGTGTATGCGTGTTTTGTATGTCCGTGTTTTAGTATGCACTCATGAACTTATTCATCCCCCTTTACATGTTTGCATGTGTATAATAGGATCTTTCATTCCCACCATCTACAAAGCCCCAACCTCAACATTTCAGCACTGGAGTTTGTTTCGTCATTTCTTCGACGACCACCCCCCACCAACACCCCCCGCCCAGACCATCTGCCTCTTTTCCTTCCTACCACCTTACTGATTTCACACTTGTGAATTTTCCCCACTTTATGTTTTGGCTGGTGACGTCTGGGGATGGGTATTGTCTTGTAGCCTCTGTGTGGCGAGTGGCTCCGTTCGCTAAATAACAATGTGGGTTGGGGCGTTCTTCTGTCAATAGTCACTTGGATGCTGTCGTGACCGTTAGCCTTGTCACGTGACCCTGCTGGCCGGGTAACGGTCAATAATGGTCCTTATTGGATTGTCAGTGATCAATGGCAAGAAAATGTGGACAGCGAATATGTTTGTATGTTGGGTGGTTGGTTGTTTGGTTGGTTGGTTGAATTGTTTGTTTGTTGGGAGGTTAGTTAGTTGGTTGGTTGGCTTGGTTGTTTGTTTGTTGGTTGGTTGGTTGGTTGGTTGGTGGATTGATTGGATTGGATGGTTTGGTTGTTTATTTTTTTGTTGTTCTGTTTTTAGTTCCTAACTTTCACGAGGTCATTTAGACTAGCACAGTCATGTTTAGGTCTTCTCAGTTCACTAAAGACCATGTAATTTATAGCCATTTTAATCAAAACAAATCGCCATTTTTCTTCAGTTAGATGTCTCCTGAGTTCGTCAGATGCAATTTCCAAAATGTTGGTATCTGGTATAACTTTGAGGGTTCTCTTTGCGGAAATCAAATAAAACACATCACTTCTAATAGCTCCTCCAGATGATTAGAAAAGACAGTTTCAGAGGAATGAAATCGAAAAAGAAGAGACAGTCAGAAAACAGATTGACGGGAAAAACAAATACCAGACAGAGAAAGAGATAAAAGAAGAAAGTGAATAGGAAGAAGGAACCAGTAAGAAACCTGTGGTTCCAGAAATAAACAAGGTCTGATTTCAGTCCACAGTACCCCGCTGCTTGGACAAGGGACTTAAAGGACATCTTGGTGTCTGCTGTCTGGAACTGGCAACCAGGATCACTGTCATAGAGAGCACAGAGAAAAAAAATCAGTGGTCAGACTGAATTGCCTTTAAAGAGAGGATGGATTGGACAACGGTTAATTGATAGCTCTTTCTTTTCACGCAGGCTAAGGGAGAATGCTGAATTTCTGATTCGCATTCAGACGTCACGAATGACCATATTTGCAATTGTTGATTCTTGTTCTTAATTGAATTTCAAGATTCTGGAGAGAAGGGTGTTCTGTGATCAGAATGTCATTGGAGTGGTCAGCGACAGAGACCTAATCACTAATAGGTAAGCTATCTGAATATGAATCGATTTCTTTTATGTTTTGTGGTTTTACTTTTTTTTTTTTTATCAACCTTGAACACGATTATATATGCATTCACAGCTGCATGGACTGGAAGCCATACGCAGTATGTCTCAGAAGCCAGGCTTAAATTCTGGCAATCTTTTGAAAGGCTTAGAGTTTTCTTTGTAAAACTTAACTTAAGCAGTAAACAAAAGTACACAAAAATAAAATAGCAGCTTTTATTTATTGCACGAAACAAGAAAAATGTGACTTGTGGATCAAATCCTCTTCGTCAGTCGTAAAAGAAGAGACCAACTGAACAAGATCATCAATGTCAGGATCTTAAGATTGACAACAAATAATGATGTTTATCTCAAAATCAACTAGGTTCTAGCTAAATTCGTATCAATATCAGCCACGATTTTTTTTTTCAGATGAAAGGATAACAGTTATTTAGTGGTCTTTTTGTTAAAGTTTCTAGAGTGCAGAATGACTTTGGTAATTGTGTGTACTGTGTCCACAGGAATCGTGAAGTACACACTTCAGACGACAGGCAAACAGTTGTGTTCCTTCTCCAACAGTACTTACTTCACGCCAGACGCTTTGAGTCCAGTCTTCTCCGCATACAGAGAAGTCATTTCAGAGGCCGCATAGAAACTGATTTTTCCAGCCTGTCTTTTCTCCTTTTTTTTTTTTTTTTTTTTTAATTCCGAATGAGATTGATTGGGATCGACACGGAACAATGTCGTCCCACGTGTCCTTTCTCTTTGTCTCTCTCTTCTCTGTCTGTCTGTCTGTCTGTCTGTCTGTCTGTCTGTGTCTGTCTGTCTCTTTTTTTTTTCTTTTTTTCTTCTCTCTCTCTCTCTCTCTGTCTCTCTGTTCTCTCTGTCTCTCTCTCTCTCTCTTAAGCTTTGAAATAAGCATATACAAGAACACGCGTTTTTTGCACAGTATAGACTAGTACACCAGAACAAGATGTATACACGCGTTTGAGCTAATTAGATCTGTGTACTAACTATTTGAGGTGTGACCATGGTTGAACGCAGAACAACAATAACAACAGCAAACCACACAAACAAACAAAACCAACGCTGTATTGAAATACAGAAGCGTGTTGACTACGTTTCTTTAATTTAAAAACCATGGGTGACGTTTCTTACTGACAGAAAAACGCTCCGACAGACAAGTTTCAAACTGTTTAGAAAGTTGCTACAAAACAGGCAGACATTTCACTGTTTGAGTCACAGTGACTGGAAATGCGAATATGAAATCGATTCATGTATGTATATTAACCTTTTTACTCCCGCAGCCTACTTACCACCTGTAAAGATTTTGCCTTTTGACTCTCACCCTATCCACCAGTTTTCTGTTTAAAGCTGGTGGATAAGGTCAGGGAATCAAAGGGTTAAGTTTTTGTTTTAGTAACATGGTTGACAATGCAGGATGCAGGTGCACAGGGTGCGGAAGTCAAAGGGTTAACAGATTTAAAACCACGTCAGACTGTGGAGTGACAGTCGCGACTGTGCAGATGAGTGTAACGTATGCAGATATGCTGTCTAGGCTGGCCAGATAGAGACAAGACTTGCCTTACAGACGACGACTCTTTGTCCAATATGTGCTATATAACGACACTGACGTCAGAATCGAAGACAACCTACAATTGCCGTTGGCTCTGTTGTCGAGTGTGCTAAGTGCATGGAGCGTACTGAACCGCGATGCATCGTATTACTGGGATGACTGTATGTCTAGAGAACCACTTAGGGTCGAGCGACGAGAGCAACTGGAGAAAAGTCCCTGTTCAGTCTGAAGATTAGTCCGAGGACCGTCGCATTCTTGGGCTTAGACACTTAAGTCATCGTCTCTTCCAAAGAGATCAGTGCCCAGACTACCACTGTAATTCTGATGAGGACGGAAGAGCAATCCTTCCACAACCTCTTGCGTCCTAGGGCAGACAGTGACCAACCAGATGACCACCACCCTCTGACTTTGATTTTCTCTGAGCACACACTGAGAAATTTGTGTAACTGGTTTGTGCTCCCACAATTTCAAAACTTAGAATAGACAAAAAGAAACCAATGGGAAGAACAGTCTCAATTGTTAGAATTGTTGTCAAGCTGATAATTCTGATGAAGCACAAGAACTGTTTTGGTTCTTAATCAGTTATTTGGCTAATCCACACTCCAGTCATATCTTTTGCTAGTTAACAAATGCTGGAGAGAAAACAGAACACAGCAAGTTCCAGAGAGAAAACAGAACACAGCAAGTTCCAGAGAGAAAACAGAACACAGCAAGTTCCAGAGAGAAACAGAACAAAGCAAGTTCCAGAGAGAAAACAGAACAAAGCCAGTTCCAGAGAGAAAACAGAACAAAGCAAGTTCCAGAGAGAAAACAGAACACAGCAAGTTCCAGAGAGAAAATAGAACAAAGCCAGTTCCAGAGAGAAAACAGAACAAAGCAAGTTCCAGAGAGAAAACAGAACAAAGCAAGATCCAGAGAGAAAACAGAACAAAGCAAGTTCCAGAGAGAAAACAGAACAAAGCCAGTTCCAGAGAGAAAACAGAACAAAGCCAGTTCCAGAGAGAAAACAGAACAAAGCCAGTTCCAGAGAGAAAACAGGAACAAAGCAAGTTCCAGAGAGAAAACAGAACAAAGCCAGTTCCAGAGAGAAAACAGAACAAAGCCAGTTCCAGAGAGAAAACAAAACACAGCAAGTTCCAGAGAGAAAACAGAACACAGCAAGTTCCAGAGAGAAAACAGAACAAAGCAAGTTCCAGAGAGAAAACAGAACAAAGCCAGTTCCAGAGAGAAAACAGAACAAAGCAAGTTCCAGAGAGAAAACAGAACACAGCAAGTTCCAGAGAGAAAATAGAACAAAGTCAGTTCCAGAGAGAAAACAGAACAAAGCAAGTTCCAGAGAGAAAACAGAACAAAGCAAGATCCAGAGAGAAAACAGAACAAAGCAAGTTCCAGAGAGAAAACAGAACAAAGCCAGTTCCAGAGAGAAAACAGAACAAAGCCAGTTCCAGAGAGAAAACAGAACAAAGCCAGTTCCAGAGAGAAAACAGAACAAAGCAAGTTCCAGAGAGAAAACAGAACAAAGCGAGTTCCAGAGAGAAAACAGAACAAAGCCAGTTCCAGAGAGAAAACAAAACACAGCAAGTTCCAGAGAGAAAACAGAACAAAGCAAGTTCCAGAGAGAAAACAGAACAAAGCAAGTTCCAGAGAGAAAACAGAACACAGCAAGTTCCAGAGAGAAAACAGAACACAGCAAGTTCCAGAGAGAAAACAGAACACAGCAAGTTCCAGAGAGAAAACAGAACAAAGCAAGTTCCAGAGAGAAAACAGAACAAAGCAAGTTCCAGAGAGAAAACAGAACAAAGCAAGTTCCAGAGAGAAAATAGAACAGCAAAATTATACAGAACGAACGTTTGCTCTTCTAACGTTGTATTACTGAACATAAGTTACGATGATTTCATACAGATACACAATATTTTTATGGAGAACTTTACTTTTTTCAGTTTTTTTCTTTTCTTCCTTCCTGAGTAGAATTATCTTCTTTCATTTGTTTTGTTTTCTATTCTCTCTCCCTCTCTCTTCTCCCTCTTCTCCTCTCCTTCTCTCTCTCTCTCTCCTCTCTCTCTCTCTCTCTCTCTCCTCTCTCTCCTCTCTCTCTTCTCCTCTCTCTCTCTCTCTCCTCCTCTCCTCTCTCTCTCTCTCTCTCCTCTCTCCTCTTCTCTCCCTTCTCTCTCTCTCTCTCTCTCTTTCTCTCTCTCTCTCTCTCTCTTCCTTTCTCTCTCTCTCTCTCTCTCTCTCTCTCTCTCTCTCTCTCCTCTCTCTCTCTCCTCCCCTCTCTCTTTCAAATTGCGTACCGTTACGTTACCAATCAAATCTGCATTTGGTCAGATTCATTTTAACTTTATCAAATGTTCTTTAATGATCGTTAAATTGTACTGTAAAGTTTGGAAAGCCCTCACTTCAGGGATGGAGCTATTTCTATATGTGCTGGCTATACTAAAACAGACGTCTTTAATGTGCAGCTCTTTTCAGTAGTTTCTTTATTCAAATAATTAATGAAATTAGTTTTTGTCTCTTATTCATCTACTTTTGCTATCCTCTGACATCTTACTGGGCTTCATGTCAGCTTATTCCCGGGCCTTTGAAAATGGAGGTAAATGACAGTCCTGTTTTAACTGTACTAGATGAATGGAGCTGCTTTTGTTCCGCCAGAAAGGTTGTTGTTGTTGTTGTTGTGTTGTTGTTTTCACAATGTGATGATGCTGAGTCGATGAGTAATATAATCATGATGCTATGGAGTTTCATCTAGGATTGAGATTGCGTGGCAGGGCTGTAATCTACGCTTACTGTTATAATATATCTGGCGTCAACCAGGCCCGAGAGATACAGACATCTGCGGTGCTGGTCAGAAGATTTGATCAACACTTTCAATGACGCATCGGTGAAGTGGATGAGAATCGATTGCGTGGTCCCAATCTTCCCAATGAGCCCATAGCACGCCCAACGTTGGGTAGGAGCCGGTTAGAGCCGAAAACTCCCACAATGATATATCATTTTATTTTTGAAGGGACTGATGGGAATTCGAACCCACAACCTTCCAGTCGGTAGTCCATTGCGTTAACCACTACACCACAGCAACTGGCTCCGCCAAAAAGTTAAAAGAATTCAGTGTCGGGCAAAGACTTTACTTCATTTACAGTTAACAATTGTCAAAATAGTGTGTATTTGGTGTGGGACTTTTAGTGTACGGTAACAGAAGTAAGTCACAAACTGTTCCAGACGTCAGTTTTCCCTGGTCAGTAAATTCAGACTTGAAAACTACTTCGTAAGGCAATGAAGGAAGAAGTAGGAGGAACATGAAGATCAGGGCGGAGCACTGTACAATCATCCAGATTTGGGGGGGGGGGGGGGGGGGGGGCTTGCAAGGAGGAAACGTGAGACAGCAAAGAGGATAAGAAACAGATTGTCCCAGTCACACTGATCACCCCCCTCCTCCTAAGATCTTTTCCTCCTTCACCCTGTGTTCCAGCTTAGCTCAGCTCAAATTCCACCGAAGATCTGTCCCCACAATTTTCTTTTCTCTGCCAGGGAAGAAATTGCCCTTGTAACTTTCCAGATTTGTCTCCGGTGCCAGATTCTCGTAGGGTATAAATTTTATGCTTGCAGTGTGTGGAAAGTTTTGGCGTTGACCAGATAAGCCAAGAACAGGGTTGTACAATAGATTCTTGTTTGGAGTAAAGGTTTTAAGCTCTGGCCTTCTAGTGTGACTTTGCATGGGTTTTAGTCTGGCTCAAGAAAACTGTACATGTGACCCCCAGTCTGTGTAACTGTGAATGGGTACCGGACCCCGTTTAGGAGTGTGAAAGGTGAAGTAGCGGGGGAGAGGAAATGAATACCCATGCCCTCATGATGCAGGCCCAGAGAAAAGTTAAGATCTATACCACCTCACTGACTACCTCAGGGTTACGAGATTTCCTGTACCTTTATCTGTATATCGCACAGTGTATTCATATTCATATTAATTTCCTTTGTCACAGTGAATTTAACATGTGAAACTCGGGCTGCTCTCCCTGTTTGAAAGCGCGTTGCCGCAGTTTAGCGACACCCAATATTTTTACCAAGACTTCAAAAAGCCGTTGAAGGTCTGATGGGACACAACAGCAGACAAGGATCTCCATCCGTATCTCCTGGGTTCGGCAGCAGGCAGGTCAGGCATACGGGTGTTGGTCCACTACACTTCGATGTGTGTCTCCCAGCTTTTCCCTCCGTCCGCTCAGGCGGCGGTTCCTTCCAGAGTCATCATCATCATCAGGTGCCTTGCCACATGGCGTTGGCGATCATGGCCTTCCATCTGTCTCTATCTCTTGTTGCCTCAAGCATCTCTTCCACCCTCCTTGTCCCCAGCCACTCTGCAAGTCCGTCTAATATCTTCTCCCTGGGTCTACCTGTTGCTCTCTTTCCCTCCAGCTTTTCCGTTGTGACCAGGCGCTCCAATTCCCCTTTCTCATAAAATGGCCTATAAATGTTGCCTGTCTTTTCCTAATCTTCCTTATGAATGATCTTCTTGTGTCTGCCTCCGTCAAGACTGTCTCGTTTGTTTTCTTTGCTGTCCATGGAACTCTCAACATTCTTCTTACAAACCACATCTCGGCTGCCTCAATCTTGTTCAGGCTTTGCTTGTTGACTGTCCACGCCTCACAACCGTATAACAGAGTACCTTGATTGAAAACTGTCTTGGACAGTGTGACATGGTGGGTGAAGTGATCAAACCAAGCGGTCTCGTTTAGCTGTCGTCAGCAACCAGATTTGGCTAGTGTAACGTTCTAAGAACAGCCAAATTTTATATAAAGTTACCGCTTAAAAAGGTGTGGCATTCACAAAAAGTATTGCAGAAAATATAGGACCCTGAGATGTGTCATGCAGATAGTTGTGTGTCAATACAAAATTTTCGTCATTTCGTCATATCATTTCGTGGCTCTTAAAATTGTGTTTTTGTGATTAAGAGTGAGGGAGGGGGATATCATGAGAAAGGAGACAGGAGGGACAGAAAAGAAGACGATGCTAATAATGATGATGACTGGACAAATGACAGTGATTGTGAAGGTCAGGAGACGGTGAAGACCGTTAGTCTGACAGACTGTCGTCTCCTCTCCCCATAACCCCTGTGGTTTTTAACTCTCAGCGACCGTCACAGTTTTCCTTCACCATTATACTTTGTAGTGTATGGCTGTCTCCACTCCACCCCACCACCCCCAATTCCCGTCTGTCTGTCTGCCTGCCTGTCTGTTTGTCTTTCTGTCTCTGTCTCTCTCTCTCTCTGTCCCTCTCTCTCTCTTCCCTCCCCCCCTCTCTCTTTCTCTGTCTCTCTGTCTCTCTTCTCTGTCTGTCTGTCTATCTATCTATGTATGTATCTATCTATCTATCTATGTATGTATCTATCTATGTATCTATCTGTCTGTCTATCTATCTATCTATCTATCTGTCTATCTATCTATCTATCTATCTGTCTGTCTGTCTATCTGTATCTGGCTATCTATCTATCTGTCTATCTATCTATTTATCTACTTATCTATCTATCTAGTATCTATCTTCTATCTATCTATCTATCTATCTGTCTATCTATCTATCTATCTATCCATCTATCTATCTATCTGTCTGTCTGTCTATCTATCTGTCTATCTATCTATCTATCTGTCATCTATCTATCTGTCTATCTATCTGTCAATCTATCTATCTGTCTATCTATCTATCAATATGCATGTAGATAGATAGACAGATACATAGATATACACAGAAGTATGGATATAGTTACATAGATAAAGATATGTGTAATCAGATAAGTCTGTTTCCTATATATCACACAGGCAACACAAAGTAAATAAACGACCCCATCCCTTGAACTGACCTTTTTCAATCTTGCCTTCTTTATTCAGGAGCGATCCTCTGGAACACACACCGGTAAACATATGAGAGCATTTCAGTTTCATAAGATGTCGTAAGAGGTATTAATAATAATAATAATAATTACAATATTTATATAGCGCAAAATCTTTTATAAAATCAAATCTAAGCGCTGAAGCAACACATCACAACACGCACCGCACTCACGCGCACACCAACACCATGACACACACAAATCACGTACACTCACACAACACAAACACAATCACAACAACACAACACACACACTCACCACAACATGGCTCATTTAAATGGGGAGAAAGAATAAAAGCAATAAAAGCAAGAATTATAAGCAATGGAATTTAGAGAGCATAGCTAACAATTATATTATAACCATTGTGATTCCCCTCCGAGCGGAGACAGGCTGCAGAGGGGGGGGGGGTTGAGTGAGTTAGGATTTTATGCGGAGGAGAAAAGGTGAGTTTGAGAGCGGACTGAGGAGACAAAAGTAGTTGTGACCGGACTGAGGAGGAAGTTGTTTCCAGGAGAGTGGACCAGAACAGAGAAGGCTCGTGGACCATAGGTATTGACTTAGTGCGTGGAGAGCGAAAAGTCAGAGGATCGAGGCAGACGTGGGTACGTGAGGGAACATAGATCTCAAGTAGGCTTGACAGTGTAATCGTGGGCTGCGTTATTGAGTGCTTTTGTAGCACTTGGTGTCTAGTTGTACTGTATGCGTTTGATACAGGAGCCAGTGAAGTTGTGCCAGGAGAGGAGATATGTGGTCAGCTTTTTTCTTTTTGGTACAAGGCGTACGCATTGATTTGAATGCGCTTGCATGGATGTATGGTGGAGCAGGACACAGACAGGAGTGGTAGATTGCAATAGTCAATGCGAGACATTATAGAAGGATGAGAACGAGTTTTGCAGTTGTTTCGACAAGAGATACTTCCTGATCAGCCTTATACGATGGAGATGATAGTAGACAATTGCAGCTTTGAAAACAAAGTTGTTCATAGGAGAGGGATGATGTATACAATGCTAGACACCAAGGTTTTTTAGCTGAATGCTGTTTGGTACTGATGTGTTACATAATGGGAGAAAGAGGAGGCAGCTGAGAAATGTTTTCTGACGGGTTGCCAATGGGTAGCTTCTGTCCTGTACTTATGAGGTACCTACGGTTAATTACCTAACAATCAGATCAGTGACTGTTTGTCCTTACTTTATACGGTGGTTAAAACTGCTTAATTAGAATATTGCTATTTCTTCAAACTTCACTTTGTATCTTACTGTTTGCGTTGTTAAATGTTATGCCATTGATTCGTGTAGAAATTTATTGTGTGTATATCTTCTCGGGTGGTCGAGAGATGAAAGAAGGAAGTTTAAAAAAAAGAAAAGCTTCATATCCTTGTAAATCAATTGTTCTCATTCTTGTTCTCTCTCTGTATCTGTCTCTCTGTATCTGTCTGCCTCTTCTGTCTGTATCTGTCTCTTTCTCTCTTTCTCTCACTGCCTCTCTCTCTCTGTCTCTCTCTGTCTTTCTGTCTCTCTCTCTCTTTCTCTCTGTCTGTCTCTCTCTCTCTTTTTTTCTCTCCCCCCCCCCCCCCATCTCTGAGTCTACAGAACGATTCCTTAACTATGTCTACCTTGTAGGAGGGATCAATGTCTCAGGACCCTGGCTGTGTTTGAATTACCTCATTGGTGTAGGGGCCTAATGGCTCTCTCCGCCTGTTAACAGCCACGCTTTCCCCAAACCGCCCTCTAGTTAGTTGTCTCCCATTAATGAGCGAGAGCAGCTGAAGAGTTAATTGCCTCCCCTCGGCGCGCGAGTCTCACCGTCTTTCGCCGCACTCTTTCTTCCGTCGTCTGTGTCTAAAGTTGTCTTTCCTTGTGTAAAAGTCTGTCTGTCTGTCTGTCTGTCTGTCTGTCTGTCTGTCTGTCTGTCTGTCCGTCTGTTTGTCTGTCTGACTTTCTGTCTGTCCGTCTGCCTGCCTGCCTGCCTGCCTGTCTGTCCATCTGTCGGTCGGCGGTCGGTCGGTCTGTCTGTCGGTCAGTCGGTCGGTCTATCAGTCTATTTTTATGTGTGTATGTCGGCCCACATCTCTGTCCATCCATTTGGGTGGGTAGGTGGGTGGTCATCTATCTCTTTTTAAATTTTTCTGTCACGAACTTTTTTTAGAAGTATGATCAGTTTGACACAATAAATCATAAACACTGTAGTTAGTTTGTGTGTAATTGTCACATCAATGCATGGCATTATAGACATTAAAACCTTCAAACACACAGTGGTAAAAAGAGAGAGAGAAAAAACGTATGGATTCCGTGTACACTATGATCATCTTCTTTGTCTGTCTCTATCTGTCTTTGTCTCTCTGTTACTCTGTGTGTCTGTCTGTCTCTCTCTCTTTCTTTCTTTCTGTCTGTCTCTGTCTCTGTTTCTCCTCTCTCTCTCTCTCTTCTCTTTGTCTTTCTGTGTCTCTGTCTTTGTCTCTCTCTGTCTCTGTCTGTCTCTCTGTCTGTGTCTCTCTCTTTCTGTCTCTCTGTCTGTCTGTCTGTCTATCTCTCTCTCTCTCTCTCTCTCTCTCTCTCATTCTCTTTGTTTCACTATCTACCTGCTATCTATCTGCTTATCTATCTAGTTATCAATTTTATTCTATCTGTCTCTGTAGATTTCTATCTATCTATCGGTTATCTGTCAGTCTGTCGGTCAGCCAGTATTTTCATCCATGTGCTTTTGCCTAATTGTCTGGGTATATGTTTTTTTTATCTGCCTTGCAATCTATCGTGTGTGAATGCATACGAAAGAAAGACACAGAAGACAGACACACAGACAAAAGCTTTTATTAGTTATGTTAACATTTATCTTTTTCTTTTTTTTTTTTTCTTTTTTTTAATTCAGTTTTAAGAAAGGTACTTTTATACCCACACACGCCGCGTGCGTGTGTACATGCATGCGTGGGTGTCTTTCTGTTTGCTTCTGTGTGTGTGTGTGTGTGTGTGTGTGTGTGTGTGTGTGTGTGTGTGTGTGTTGGCGCGCACGCGCATGCATGTGTGTGGATGTAGACACCCATGTGTATGTGTGTGTGTGTGTGTGTGTGTGTGTGTGTGTTGGCGCGCACGCGCATGCATGTGTGTGGAGGTAGACTCCCACGTCTTAGTATTTGCAGTTTGTCTGTCTGTTCCTGTGTGTTTCTGTCTGTTTGTGAGTGAGTACGTGTTTGTGTGTATGATGAGTATGTATTTCTATGTATGTTTGTATGCGTGTGTATGTGTGTGTTCGTGCATATACGTGTAGGTGTGTGTATGTGCGTGTGTGTGTGTGCGTGTTTGTGTGTATGTGTGTATGTCTGGATGTGTGTACGTGTACTCACGTGCGTTTGTTTGTGCGTGTAAATGTGTGTATGTGTGTGAGTGAATGAGTGGATGCACGTGTTCGTGTATGTGTGTGTGTGCCTGTGTGTGTGTGTATATATGTATGTGTATATGTGTGTGTGTTCGTGTGGTGTGTGTGTGTGTGTGTGTGTGTGTGTGTGTGTTCGTGTGTATATGTGTGTATATGTGTGTGTGTGTGTGCTTGTGTGTGTGTGTTGTTTGTGTGTGTGTGTGTGCGTGTGTGTGTGTGTGTGTGTGTGTGTGTGTGTGTGTGTGTGTGTGTGTGTGTGTGTGTGTGTGTGTGTTATCTATAATGGGTAGATCGTAATGATTCGGTTTTTCTCCCTCCCATGTGAAAGGATTTTCGACCGCCCTAAACAGCTTCCCCACGGGATGCCTTAAGTGAATTTCCGAAGCCCCTTGCAATCACGACTGCAAAAAACAAAACAAAACAAAAAAAACACGCACACACGCACGCACGCACACACACACACACACACACACACACACACACACACACATGGGCGCACACGCACAGATACACGTATGCACACACACTCATACACACGCACACACGCACACACGCATGCACACACACGTTCACACACACACACACACACACATACACACACGCACACACACACACACACATACACGCACTCGCACACACACGCGCACACGCACATACACTCAAACATACACACACGCACACACACATAGACACACATACACATACACACACACACGCATACACAAACTCAAACATACACACACACACATGTACATGCACACACACGCACACACGCATGCACACACACACATTCACACACGCGCACACACACACACACACACACACACACGTACACGCACACACACACACGTACACGTGCAGCCACTCAGTCATTCACTCACATACATACATACAGTTACACGCACAAACAAACGCACAGACATCGTCTCCTTCTTAAGCTTCATCATCATCATCTTCATCGTCGTCTCCATCTTATTCAGCATCGTCTCCATCTTCTTCTTCATCGTCGTTTCCTTTGTAATCTTCATCATCCTCTCCTTTTTTTTTTTATCATCGTCTCCTTTGTAATCTTCATCATCGTCTTCATCTTCTTGATCATCGTCTCCTTTGTAATCTTCATCATCGTCTTCATCTTCTTGATCATCGTCTCCTTTGTAATCTTCATCATCGTCTTCATCTTCTTGATCATCGTCTCCTTTGTAATCTTCATCATCGTCTTCATCTTCTTGATCATCGTCTCCTTTGTAATCTTCATCATCGTCTTCATCTTCTTGATCATCGTCTCCTTTGTAATCTTCATCATCGTCTTCATCTTCTTGATCATCGTCTCCTTTGTAATCTTCATCATCGTTTTCATCTTCTTGATCATCGTCTCCTTTGTAATCTTCATCATCGTTTTCATCTTCTTGATCATCGTCTCCTTTGTAATCTTCATCATCGTCTTCATCTTCTTGATCATCGTCTCCTTTGTAATCTTCATCATCGTTTTCATCTTCTCCTTCATCATCGTCAACTTTGTAATCTTCATCATCGTTTTCATCTTCTCCTTCATCATCGTCAACTTTGTAATCTTCATCATCGTTTTCATCTTCTCCTTCATCATCGTCAACTTTGTAATCTTCATCATCGTCTCCATCTTCTTTGTCATCGTCTCCTTTGTAATCTTCATCATCGTCTCCTTTGTTTATCATCATCTCCTTTGTAATCTTCATCATCGTCTCCATCTTGTTTGTCATCGTCCCCTTCGTAATCTTCATCATCGTCTCCATCTTCTTTGTCATCGTCTCCTTTGTAATCTTCATCATCGTCTCCATCTTCTTTGTCATCGTCTCCTTTGTAATCTTCATCATCGACTCCATCTTCTTTGTCATCGTCTCCTTTGTAATCTTCATCATCGTCTCCATCTTCTTTGTCATCGTCTCCTTTGTAATCTTCATCATCGTCTCCTTTGTTTATCATCATCTCCTTTGTAATCTTCATCATCGTCTCCATCTTGTTTGTCATCGTCCCCTTCGTAATCTTCATCATCGTCTCCATCTTCTTTGTCATCGTCTCCTTTGTAATCTTCATCATCGTCTCCATCTTCTTTGTCATCGTCTCCTTTGTAATCTTCATCATCGACTCCATCTTCTTTGTCATCGTCTCCTTTGTAATCTTCATCATCGTCTCCTTTGTTTATCATCGTCTCCTTTTCCTTCCTCTTGACAAGCGCGGTAGTCAAATAGGTAAACGTGGGACACCTTATCCGAAGGTCCAGGGTTCAGTCCCCATAGACACCTCCGTCTAGTGGGTAACAGATGGAGATTTCTCTGATCTCCTAGGTCAACATGTGTGCAGATCTGACAGCCTCTAAACCCCCATCCCCCGCGTGACTAAGCATGCACAATATCAAATACGCACGTTACAGATCCTGCAAGTCATGTCAGTGACTGGTTTGTGGAAACGTGAAAACACGAATCACGCGAACAATACGAAGTTGGGAAAAAATGGCGTTGGAAAAGAAAATATCATTATCATTTTCGTTATTATTTTTATTTCATTATCTTCTTCGTCTTCTTCTTTTTCATCGCTTCCTTCTTCTTCGTTATCGTGTCCTTCTTCTTCTTCATTATCGTCTTCTAGTTCTCTTTTATTGTCTTATGCTACTGCTATTGCTACTACTACTACTACTACTACTACTCTACTA
>CM060315.1:58316634-58356634 GCA_030674185.1 Monoplex corrugatus | reverse complement strand
GATGCTGAGGTCAAAGTCGTGGGGGAGGGGGGGGAGGAGAGAGAGAGCAGACAAACAGACAGACAGACAGACAGACAGACAGACAGATAGATAGACATTCATTGATGGTTTATCTTCCATCACTAAAAGTTGTTGGCTAACAGCCATTTTTCAAACTTTTTGTTTAGAAAGAGAGAGAGAGGGAGAGAGAGAGAGACAGACAGACAGACAAACAGGCAGAGAGAGAGAGATACACAGACTGACAGACGGACAGAAAAAGACGTATACTCGAGGGCAATCGATTTTTGTTTCTTTTTTCTTTTTTATCAAGTGAGGTGGATGGGGGAAGGCGTGTGTATATATATATGATTTGGGAGGGTGTAGAGCCGTGGACAAGGAAACAGAGATCGAGTTGTCGTCTGTTTGGCCAGTGTCAAATTTTGCCTCTTGCTTGCCTTCGCTTCGATCAGCAGCGTGGAGCCAGTCGCCATCCGTGGCGAAAGTAAGATGGTTCTGTGTGCAGTCAGATAAGGCAGGGGCGGTTGGGGGAGGGTGGAGAGTGGAGGGGAAAGCAAGGAGGGAGTGGTGGAGGAGAGAAAGAAACTGGTTTGTAGCCAGGGCCTGTCGATTTCACACCGTTCGCCTGTCCATCAACTTGCCTTCCAACCTCTGTCAACATCCTTTGCTTGGCTGGGTGGTTAATTGGAAGAACCGTGGGCTTAAGGTCTGATGTCTTGAGTTTAGTTGTTAATGTTATTCTTGTTGGTGTTTAAAGCCCAACCGACTGCGTAGGGCCATATCAGGGCTATAACCCGCTGAAAACATACACAATACTTCAACAGGGAACAAAAATGAAAAGAAAATTAAATACTCATATCAATGCATTGGTGCATGCAATCTAAGGCGATGCCTCTTGCGTTGACCATTCCGTCCAATTCATCGCACAGAGGATCTAAAAACACATACTTGAATACAAATTTAAACATAATAAGGACTCTAAAGCATATGATTTACACATATATATATATACGGGCCTAAATTACCTAAGATTGCATCGCATATCTCCTCTCCCTAGAGCCAAAAATGCACTTAACTCACGTATCCAATTATCAATCATATGAGAAAGTACGTAAGACTTTATCGAACGCTTACAGGTGAATGGACGAGCAAGGCAGAAAATGATAGGAAGAAATGACAGAAAGCAAAGGAGAAGAAAGAAACAAAGAGAGTGACAGAAAAGAGGAAATTTCTAGCACAGAATTTCCAGAAGGTGGGAATACTATTTGTACTGAAAGAACCCCTGGCATCTCCACGGGGGGAATTTGAGTTTCATCCCAGCCCAGTTGTCAAGTGAGTACACCTCGGTCTTTCAGTCGGAAGGTCCTGGGTTCGATTCGCATAGACACCCCCGCCTGATGGGTGAAAGGGTGGAGATTTTTCGCATCTCCCAGGTCAGAATGTGTGTAGACTTGCCAGTGCCAAACCCCACGTGTGTGTATCATGCAAAATATGTATGTTAGAAACGTGTCTGGCTTACGAAAACGCGAAAACACCCAGCACGCACGCCAACCGAAGATGGAGTATGCAGACTGTGCAGTAACATACCGCCTACACATTGTGGGCAAAACAATGTTCATATACACATATGCGTATGCATATATATATATATATATATATATATATATATATATTATATATATATATATATGGTGTGTGTGTGTGTGTGTGCATATCCAATAAAAAATAAATCAGAATTCTATGAAAGTAAAAAACCCAACTTGCAACATGAAAACGGCCCATATCCTGTCTACTTAACAGCACCAGTCATACTGATGGCGTCAGTGTTTCATAAGTCCAGTTGCCCACTCTCCATTTGAAGACCTTGCCAGCGCAGTGGGTATTGCGCGGGTTTTTAACGATTCTGGTAGATTTGGATGGAGCGTACATGGAACTGTCTGTGCACAATGACTCCTTCTGGAATAAACTCCAGATACCAAACTCCGACATTCTCTGCGTATAGAAGCAATGGAACAGACACTTTGGCATTTTAAGGGCGGGGTGAAATGGTTGTATCTTTATAATGCTACATTTAGTATTCTCTGTCATGGTGAGGGGAAAAAGAGACGAAGGGTGAGGAAAAAAAAAATAGGAAATACTCGCAGTAGTCTCTCAAAGAGGGACTTGAATAAAAGAAGCAAACCAACTTTTGAAAAAATCAACAACACAAGCAAAACAAGGAAAAAAGAACATACGTAGGCATAGCAATAAGAGAAAGAAGGTGACGATGGTGATGACAGTGCTATTTTTTGTTAATGTTGCTGGATGAAGATAATCATGAAAATGATTATGAAACAAGATGCCGTCACGTTAAACTGTTTTCTGGCTGTTTTTGTTGTTGTTGTTTTGTTTTGTTTTGTTTTTGTTTTTTGTTGTTTTTATTTGATTGATTGTTCTGGAACTTTTTTCCCATGATTGTGATCTTGTAGAATTGCCAAGCTTACTTTCATTTTATACGGATTTGTATCCTTGTTGGATGAAAAGTTTGAATCAAGTTTGATTAGTTGTTGAAGATGCTTTTATAAAGTTGAACAATCTTTAAACTCGTTCGATATGTTTTTAAACGTTGTTGAGTAAACTTTCGACCACGGCCATCGCAAAATCACACTGCTGATATCTTGAAATCAAGGTCAGATCGGAGTTTTGTCAGCTGGTGGATACGGTGAGCGAGTCAAAGGGTTAAGTTTTTGCTTTGCTAGCATGGTTGACAATGCAAGATGCTGGTGGACAGGGTGCGGGAGTCAAAAGATTAAGCTCAGTGGAGGAAAGCTTGGACGGTAGACTCAGGTTCATCCACTTCATAGACCGAGTTATTGAGGGGACTGCTCAAATGTTATGACCAATACCGCAGGTGTTTGTATTTCTTAAGCGTAATCAGTGCCAGGACATATTGTGGTAGCAGGCGTTGTCATCTCACTTCCCTTTTGACATCACAGTTGCCTCCCCTCTCCCCTTTTCTTACTACTGCTCATGATGACATGGGCATTCCATCTCTTACCCACTGGACGAGGCGGCAGGGAAGTTTTTAGTCCCGTTTTTATTATCCATTGTTTGGTGTCTGTGATTTGTCTGTGACCGTGCGTTCGCGCTTGACAAAGGCTAGTTGGCCGAAAATTTACGCTTGTTTTGTTTTGTCTTGTTGGAGACGCGCTTACATTGGTTTTCTTGTTCTTCTGGTTTGTGTTTGCTTGGGCGCGGGCAGTCACTCTTGTTTTGGATGTTGTCATTAGGTTTTCAGTCCACAGTGGAACTCAGCAGCAGCATCACTCATATCCACATTTTCATGAATCATCACAGCAGTGTGGAATGAAAAAAATGCACCCGATTCTATGGCAAATCATGCCTTACTCTTACGATGATACGAGTTTCGGTAGGTTTAGTGATATGTTGAAAAGGGCTGAAAAGACCGACACAAGAACAGTGAGACAGGTACGATTCGGGAGATAGGACAGAGTGAAGTATGATCGACACACACGTGAAAACAGCTAATAAATAATTGCTAACTTGTCTGTATATTTGGGGACTGGTGTGTTTCAAATTTACCATCAGTCCTCCATCGCCACATTACGCCCACGCCGAAAATGGATTGAGATCGACCGACAGGGACAGACACAAAGAAAGGCGAAAGTTTATACAGATAACAGACAGACTGACAGATAGACATACAGACAACAGACAGACTGACTGATAGACATACAGACAGACAGAAAGATAGATGGATAGATAGAGAGACATTAGAGAGACATACAGAGAGACAAATAGATAGAAGATGGATATGTTTATCCGTCACACAAAAGGCCGTGGACGTAGTCTAGTTCATTCAAGTAAAACGTTTGTTCCTTTCCACTGGAAGGGACTTAGAGCACAAGTCAGTGGTTTGCGGACAGCCACAACAGATCGTGTTTATCCATCCATCCTTCACTTGGTTTTTACACACATCCACCCACATGTATGCTAATCAAGCGAACGAACAAACAAGCAAAGGCCAGTCAACGTGGCAGAGTGATTAAGGCAACAGACAAAAGGCTGGGAGGCTGAAGGTTCAAACACTCATCAGTGTAAAAAGGTGATCGTGAAACGTTTTGAACCAGAAGAACACGAAAATAGAATCAGAACGCGTATTTAATACAACAAGACAAGACATATCCACCAACTGCAATTTGCGCTTGTCTTGTCGCGTTGTATTAAATACGCGTTCTGATTCTGTTTCCGTGTTGTTTTTTTTCTGGGTACTTGTTTGCTTGAACGCGGGCAGTCGCACTTGTTTTGTGAAACGTTTTGGCCCCCAGCGACTTCTACCCAAACTTGAGCGTGCTATGGGGCTCGTTGAGAAGACTTGAGACCACACAGTCGGGTTTTATCCACTTTACGGATGCGTCACTGAGAGTGTTGCTCAAATCTCCTGTCCAACATGACCTCTCTGGTTTTGCTTGACACTGGCTTATGTTGTGGTGAAAGAGAACCTTGGAGTAGCAGTTTCAGTTTCAGTTTCTCAAGATGATGTCTCCGTGCTCGGAACGAATTCCATATGCACTAACGTCATAGGTGCCATATGTATGATAATCATGGCACATACCTGAAGCCTGCGCATTAACCCATGAGCTGTGGGTTTATGTGCTGGACTGCAGCCTGATCACATAGTCTCAATCCGAAACAGAAGTCCATAGCATCATCATTGTCAAGTGGATCGTCATCCCCATTGCCATGAAATCATCATGATTTTGTGAAAAATTCCCAGCTCCTGATACTGTTTTATGCCCTGATCTGGTGATGACCTCATTTTCTGTTTCCTCTGTGCTTCCGTGTACGAAGCAAATTTGAGTTGGGGTCTTTGGTGTCACTGGTTCGTGGGACGACTGGTCATTGGAGGGACATGGCGCTTGTCACCAGCCTGAGTGGGGGGTTAGGGGATGGGGATAGGGGTGGGTCGTTCACTCAGTCTTTATTGACAAGCGCGATGGTCAAGTGGGTAGACGTCGGGCTTCCAATCGGAAGGCCCTGAGTTCGATCCGCCTAGACACCTCGGGTGAAGGGTGGAGACTTTTCTGATCTCAACATGTGTGCAGATCTGACAGTGCTTAAACCACCGGAGTGTGTATACGCATACAGAATATCAAATAGGCACCTACCCTTTTAAAACCTTTCACTCCCGCACCATATCCACAACTGCAAAAACTTAACCATTTAATCCCGCACGGCGCACCATATCCACCAACTGCAAAAACTTAACCATTTGACTCCTTCGCCTTATCCACCAGCTCCCCGTAGGAAGCTGGTAGATAGGGTCGAGGGAGTCAAAGGGTTAAGATTTTGCTTTGCTAGCATGGTTGACAAGGCAGGATGCTGGTAGACAGGGTGCGGAAGTCAAAGGGTTAAGTCATGTCAGTGGCTGGCTTGTGGAAACATGAAAACAACCTACATGCAAGCAACAGAAAGTTTAGATAAAATGGATTTCCGCTAATAACTTCTCCCTTTGGAAAACAGGAACATCATTATCATAACCATCACTCCACAACTGAGAGGTCATTGTTGATAGTGGTCAGGGGAGAAGGCTTGATAGTCTAAGTGCATTGGATCAGAACAGTCACTGTTGAACTCTACGGAAGTCACCCAGCAGCAGTCAGAGTCTTCTTTGGTAGGTGGCTACACAGCGGCTCGGCATCGCTGGCTCCCGTGGATTTCCTGACACTGGCACTTCGACTGAACGAATTAGAGTTTGGTGGTGTGTTGAAGAAAGGGAATAAACAGCATGGCAACAACGTCAATCAATCAGCGCAGAAGATGGGGAAACAAGCATACAAGTAAACAGACAAATAAACAGACAGACAAACAAACAAACAAACAAACAAACAAACAACACATTGACAGTTAATGATGGTAGAATTCAAATTAAATATCCTTTTCTTTTTCCTTCTTCTTTTATTCCTTTTAGTTTCTCTCCCCCGCTCATTCATCGTTGCATGTCCTCTTTCATTTTCTCCCCATTAATATTTCTTATTTTTGTTATCTGACGGCATCTCTCCTCTAACTTCTTGTTTCTGCAGATTTTTCTGTCTGTCGTTCTTTCTATCTGTTCGTCTATTTTTTTTTACGAGTATTTGTACATATCCTGTTGTTTGTTGATTGCAACTTTTGGCTAAAGAAAAGAGGAAGACGGTGACGTGGACGACTTAAAATGGTGCCACTTATCGACAGAAAGAACCAGAATGTCTGAGGGAGTGTGGTTCTGATCAGCAATTAAAGTTCATGATGATATAAAGAGAAAAAAAAAACGAACTAAGTGCGCGCACGCGCGCGTGCACACACATAAAGAGAGAGGAGAGAGAGAGCGCACGCACACACACACACAAAACACACACACACACACACACACACACACACACACACACACACACACACACATACACACACACATACACACACGCAGAGCGCGTGCGTACACAGACACACACAAACACGTACACGCACAATGCAAAATACATTCACATTCTTACGCATACACACACACACACACACACACACACACACACACACACACACACACACACACACACACACACACACACACACACACTCACTCACTCACTCACTCACTCACTCTCTCACTCTCTCTCTCTTTCCCTCTCTCTCTCGCTCTCTTTCCTCTCTCCATCTCTCTCTCTCTCTCGCAAACACACACACACACACACACACACACACAACACACACACACACACACACACACACACACACACACACACACATTTCACAAGATGATACGAAACACACGCAGAGACACACACGTATGCGCATGCGCGCGCGCACACACGCACTCACTCACGCACACACACACATACATACACACACACTCACACTCACTCACACACACACACGCATCACACACACACACACACACACACACACACACACATATATATATATATATATATATATATATATATATATATATATATATATATATATATATATAAACATTATATAATGTATATATGCACACACACCTAAATTAAAACCAACTGATAAATAAACAGAAACATGACTGGAGACGCAGGCAAACGAAACACAATTTAATGTTTCTTATGTTTCGACGGCGTGGTGTTTTTTCCCGCTTACGGTGTCTTTTTGGTTTCCTTTTATTTTACCTTGAGCAAAAGTCAGGAACAGCAGAAGTACATAGACACTGTCTGTTGCAACGCGTGTGGTTTTTGTCTCTATTGCTCGTCTGTTCATTGCAAGTAAACAGTCTTACGAACTTACTTAACATTGTTCGAGACAACAAACAGATTCAACCACTGACAATTGGCAGCACACTACTCGAACTGACGATTATACACAAAACAGACAGATAAATAAAGCGAAAACTTGTCGCCCAGAAAGTTAATGCATTGAAATGCGAGGCCAGGCAAAAGCACACACACACATACGCACGCATATAAACACTCATCGTGAAGGCTGATAATCCCGTTAGACTTGGTGATAATATCAAGGTTACTGTTACTGTCGTTTTTGTTTAAAGCCCAGCCGACTGCGTAGAGCCATATCAGAGCTATAACCGTTTCAAAACATGCACAACACTTAAAAAAAAAAAAAAATCAAGGACATATATCGGTGTATTCGCGCACGTAATCTAAGGAGATGCCCCAATATTGTGGTGTGTTTGTTTTTTTCCCGAAACAACTGTAAATGGACAGAAAAATCTCAAAAGTATGGCCAAAAAAGTCAATCCTATTGATTGTCTGCACGACAAGTTATAAACACAAAGCAGAAAAGCGCTAGAAATGATAAAACTCTTTTATACTCCGGTATTTTGATATGACACTGCAGACAACTTTGTGTGCAGTTATTAGCAACAACGACAGGTGGTGGTGGTGATGATGGTGATGATGATGATGACGACGACGACGATGATGATGATACGAATGAAATTAATTATAGTAATGATAATAATGAGATGATGATGATGATGACGACATTGATTAGAGTAGTATTGAAATATGACTGAAACGTATGCAAGTGAGCGTGAGTATCACACAACTCACATTCACACACACACACACCACGCACGCACGCCACGCACACGCACACACACACACACACACACACACACATACGCACGCATATAAACACTCATCGTGAAGGCTGATAATCCCGTTAGCCTTGGTGATAATATCAAATTCGAAATTGTATCATACGTATTGTTTTGAACTTGATAACAACAACAACGACAGGTGATTATGATGATGAGGAGGAGGAGGAGGATCAGTGTGTCTGTTTACTTTGGGTTGAAATGTCAGTTGAGAAAAGCACGTTATTTTTGGCAATGCCTACCGGCGTATATTCAAATCTTGCCTGTTTGAGTTATATCTGATCGGACGCTAATATTCATCATGGTTGACACGGGGAGTTCACAGAGTACACGGAAGTGTTATGCAATCTTTTTTGTGAGATGGGGAGATAACAATATATGTATATACATATGGAGAGGGAAGGGTCGAGTGGTGTGTTTGGCGGTTGGTGACGTTGGCAGTGTGCTGCTAAACAATGAAGAGGGCATCCACTTGTTAAATCAGCACGTCCTTGGTAGATGACAGTTAAGGTATGTCTTGTGTGTGTAATCACTTGATCAGCACTGTGAAGGAGATTCACCACAAGAGACTGACCAAATCAGATCAGCCTTACATGATCGACTCAGCACATTTACCTTTCTTGTCCCAAGTGACCATGACATAATCAGCTTTGCTGCTTGGCTGCTGAAGGATGAGGGGGTGGGGTGGGGTGGCTCCTGGGATCACAGGTCAACGATTCAGCAGTCATGAGACGGTATCAGTTACATAGTCAGTACTGGGGGGGGGGTTTTTCTTCACCTGCCACCTGTTGAGTTGGAGATGACAAACACCGGCAAGGTGTGGATAGTTTACAGGACGGGCCAAAAAATAAGATCAAGCATAAATCATGCATGTCAACGTGTCCGAGACCTTGTAGATTTACAGGTAAAAACTTAAATCTGTCGTCGAGTGCAAGTGACAGTGCTGCGTGACGCGTCACCGCTGTCTCCCTCCGCCACCAGCCGCCAAGCAAGCTATGTAGGTCGAGTGTTGCGGAAGAGCGCGGGTTGTGAGCGTGGCTGACAGGTGAGAGGCAAACTGATCTGTGACACGGGAGGGAAGGACACGTGGGGGACATTAACGGTCGTCCCAACCTCTCGCAAAATAGTGTAAGTTGAATTCTCCAGCCGCCAACCCGTTTAGAGGTACGCCAGGGTTGGTTTTTGTGAGTGCGTGTATGTGTGTGTTGTTTGCCAGTCCATCACTGCGGGCCACTGAAAAGTAACGGTGTGTCGAACTGATCTACTGAAAGAGACCTTGAGCGAGCCCCTCGTGGTACTGTTTGGTGTTGCCAGATGCCGGGATTTTTTTTCCCCGCGTGGGAGGAACGGTGGACAGTTTGTGTTCCACGACAAGCCACGCTTTTTGCCTGGCCTCGCATTTCAATGCATTAGCTTTCTGGGCGACAAGTTTTCGCTTTATTGATCAGAACTGAGCTTTAGGCGGTATTCACTAGCCGAGGCCTTTAGTCTGAGTTGGTGTCCCTAGTGACTGAATGGTGAAAGAAAAGTGATAGAAACCAACATGTGTCAGCCAGCGACGATGTATTGTTTTTATCAGGTTGTACACGATTGACATCACTTTTGTTGTTATTGGGTTTTTTTCAAGTCACAAGAGATGCGTGCAGATTTGCATGTCATTTGTTAAGCTAATTATTGGCACGTACCTGTGAGTGAAAGAACAGAGTATAAACAAATGCACGTTTGAGAGCGTGCTGCTTCCGCGCCTCGGAATGTGAGGGTCAAAAATAGCGTTGACACCTACTCCTGAAGGTGAGAGGGCAGACATTTAAAGCGGAGGAATACACGAGAGTGAAACTTTTTTGTTTGTTTATAAAACGTGCTGTTCAGTTCAGGTGTTGGCTTCGGTAAGTGTCTCGGAATCAGAGAAATTTGTATGTACACACTTTAAGCAATAATAAGTGTTAAATTCAAGTGTGTAGTAAGCTTCTTTTGATTCTGTGAGTTGAAGAAACAAACTTGAAACTTAGTTTATTGTAAGCTTAAACAGCTTTTTACTTAAGAATGTGTGAATCGAGGAAGTGAAAGTGAAACCAGTAGATTTACCAGTGGCCTTCAGTGGCTGGCCAGTAGGATTTTCTTGTCATGTTTTAGTTTATTACACTACCAGTAGATAAGATGGAGCGTTTAGGGTTTTGGTTTGTACTTGTTGTTTGTTTTGTTTTGCTTTCTTTTTCGATTGTTTTCTATTGGTTTGTTTAATTTGATTAGAGAATGTACTGAATATTTTCGAACATATAAATTTAGTATTCGACGAATCTTACAGAAAATTTGAAGTAAAGCTAGGTTTTATTTGTTTTTGCCAATTTCACACGTGATCCATATCTGGCAATGCAAAAAGGAATGTGTAGGCGTGTTTTGTTTTTTTCATTTGAATATGCATGCATAGATGCATAGCCATACATGCATACAGACAAACAGGCAGACAGACATAACATACATACGTAATACATACATACATACATACATACAACATACATATGTACACACACATACATAACACACGTACTTATTAAGTGCTTTTACTGCTATTTCTACTCTTACTACGGATTATTATCATTGTTGTTGTTGTTGTTAGGCATTGTTATCATTTTGTTGTGTTGTCGTTCTGTCTGTTTTTATTTGATTTCGGTTAGCTGCGGTTTGATGGTACATGTTAGGGAGGTTTTATGGGGAAGCTGGAGCTAGTGATGAGATTGAACATGAGAATTTCAAGTTATTATTATTCATTATTATTTTTATCATTTTTTATTAACCTTTTCTTTCAATTGTTCCTGTGTTAGGTTGATGAGGGGTATTACGCCGAATACTGTCAGTCTATTGTTCTCAGGTACCCTCGAATTACTGACACTCAGATTAAGTCATTCTTCTTTAGAAAGTTATCTATTTATGTATTTATTTGTGTGTTTACTGATGCATTTATTTTTGCGTTTGGTATTAGATAAAATAGCTTCGCTTTTTTCAAAAATAGATTTAACACAGATATGGCAGCAAGGTAGTTTTCTGCAACAAGACAATGTTGTAAAGTTCTAAAAACGTCTCTCTCTCTTTCTGTCGAGGGGTTTTACAGTGCAGTTAAAAGCTGGAGCCATTTATGTTTGTTTTTTTGTTGTTGTTTTTTTTTTGGTGACATAAAACTATTCGTGGTTGCAGCACTCTTCTCATTGTAGTATTGATTTTCAGGTTTCCGTCTTTTTTAACAAGACGATCACCTGAGTGCCAGCTGTGACTTAAGTGGTTGTGTTATTAACTTAGATGATTGTCTTATTAACTTGTTTTAGTGTGCGGATGTGTGCGTGTATGTGCTTTTGTGCGTGCGTGAGTGCGCGCGTTTACATATCTTCGCGCGTGTATGTGCGTATGACTCAGAAAAAATGAGAGAGATGCAACTTTTTAGTGAGATCTAAATGAGATCGTATGAAAATGCGTGGGTATTTGATTTTTGTGGTCGTCATAAAAAAAATGCAGAGTTAAAAATATATGTGGCGTAAATATTCAGAGGGTCCAAAAATGTCAGGGCTTTATTGAATGAGTGTCAAACGCTTCTGTTCAGTGCCGTATGGAAACACGGCAGCGTATTTTGCTGACTAGGCATTTTTCTGTGCACATGATTAGGTTTTATTTTAGAAGCAGAAAGCTAAGGGAATTTGAAGAAGAAGAGCGAGAAAAATTGCACAGAATTTGTGTTCGGGAGTTTGCAAATTATGAAGTTGCAAGATTATGGTTTATTCTGTAATCATTAGCCTATGTCTGGTTGAAAAAGAACATTTCGTCCTTATTTCACCTCTCTCTCTCTCTCTCTCTCTCTCTCTCTCTCTCTCTCTCTCTCTCTCTCTCTCCTCTCTCACTCTCCCCCCCCTCTCTCTCTTCTTTCCCCCTCATTCCATTTGTTCGACTTAAGATAATCTGTCTTATCTTATCTTAATGTACAGGTATCTCTGAGACCGAGAGATCAGAATTAGAATGACAGTCTAGTAACAGCTTTGAGGGTGCAGCACGAGTTCTGAACAGAAATAACATTAATTCTGTAAAGACACACATATATGACTTTGTGCTGAGAATATTCATCCTGCGAGCATTAAAAAATCACACCTTTTAGTATACTCAACGAAGCGTACTTTGAAATCTTCAGTCATCGTTATTCTTCTTGAAGTCAACAGAAATGATACATGTTCTTCTGATAGTTTACAAATTGAAGAGACTATGAAAACATTGAGTACACAGAAGTGATTGGATGCACCAGATTTAACAAGAAAACGAACGGTGAGAAGAAGAAAAAAATAAAATAAAACGATTATGTAAGAGTTCAACAAATTAACAATCATTCAATTACAGTTACTTCAGAGATTCAACAGAAGTATCAGCAGCAACTGCTTCTTCAACAGATTTCGAGTATACTAGCTTAGCAAGGCAAATTGCGAAAGAATACAGACATTAACAAGAACATTGTGAACGAAAAGTGTTTTTAAAAAAATACCTATTCATCTTCTTCAGTATCTCAGCGTTTTGTGTGTGTGGGTGTGTGCTAGCTTGTGGACGAGATCTAATTATCCTATCCACACCGTGGTAAGAACAGAAAGAAGAAAGAAAGAAAGAAGAAAAGAAAGAAAGAAAGGAAGAAAAGGAAAACAGGAAGGGAAAGAGCTGTCTTCGATTTGTGTCGCTACGTCGTTGCTGAAGGGGATATCTTGGAGGATTATTTGCTTGTTCGGGGACGTTGACAAGAGAGGATTTTACTGGTGTGTGGTGAAGGAGGGACTTGTAACGGTCAACATGGTGAACAAGACGGAGGAGACGGACCCCAAAACGAAGGAGAGCCTTCTGGGAAAACGCCAGTTGCAGGTAAGAGTGGGAGTGAGTGGCAGCGAGTGTTGTTAAGCTAGCTAGGGGCCATATTGGAGGGGGCTGAGGGGTGTGCGAGTGAAAATGTTATCACGGGGATGTATCCGTTTATGTGTATAGTTTTACATAAGAAAAATAACCTTACGTGCATGCAGAGACAAATTGTATGCAAGAGATGTAGCGGTTTCTTTCTCTGCTTTCTCGCTTTCTTTCTCTCCCTCTCTCTCTCTCTCTCTCACTCACTCTCCCTCTCTCTTTCTCTCCCCCTCCCTCCCTCCCCTATGTATATATAAAAAAATATATATGTATGTGTGTGTATATATATATATATATATACATATATGTGTGATGAATATATGTATGTATGCACATCTGTGTATATATTATATATATATATATATATATATGTGTGTGTGTATATAATATATATATATATAATATATATATATATATATCTGTGTGTGTGTGTATATATACATATATACAAAAACACATGCATACATATTAACAATTTATTCAGAAAGTTTGACAAACATTATTGTTAAAATACAATTTGTCTCCTGCTATTTTCTACTGATGTGCTGGGCGTAACACTTTCATACATACATACATACATACATACATACATACATACATACATACATACATACATACATACATACATACATACATACATGCATGCATGCACACACACATACATACATAAATACATACGTACATACATACATCCATCCATCCATCCATACATTCATACATACATACATACATACATACATACATACATACATACATACATACATACATACATACATACATACATACATACATACGCAGCACATACACAGAGACTCGCATACAACGACACAACATTCAAAGTGTAATACAATATATCCTTAAACCCCGAATTTGTGGCATGGAAGATAACAGCAAGTAAACGATCTAGCGGTATCAGTATACATGTAAAAGTCCGCTTGAAAGAATTAATATGAAACTGTCTTAGAAAAGAATACGCATATGCTCGGAATATGACAATAGATTTTCCGAAAATTTGATGAATTTTGCCATGTCAGTTCAACCTTTTTCCTTTCTGATATGACATAACACGGTGAAGCCATTGATTTAACTGAAAGGTATTTTTGTGGAATAAATTCTGTAGGTTTTCATTGAATTTGGGACATCCGAAAATTAATTGAAACTATCAGTAAAGACATTGTCATCACAAAGCTTACATACTCTGTTTTTTCTGTCCATTCTTTTTGTCTGTCTGATTCAATCTCAGGCTTCTGATGGCTGCATCGAAATGTTATAAAAGGACGAGTATTAGACGTCTGGTAACTGGGTAAATATATATATGTATAAGATTTGTCTTTTCCAAATTCAGTTTTGAAATTTCAGGAAAACACACACACACACACACACACACACACACACACACACACACACACACACACACACACACACACACACACACACACATGTATGTGTGTATGTATGTATGTATGTATGTATACGTATGTATGTATACGTATGTATGTATGTGTGCATGTATGTATGTATGTATGTGTGTATACATATGATACAGTGAGAGAGAGAGAGAGAGAAAGAGAGAGAGAGGAACATGTGTCATGTAAATATCCGTAATCGATCTTTCAGGGGAAAGTTACACCTGTGACCACCCCTATCCTGTAAACATTAATCAATTACTCGTTTACAGTTGATGGCGCAGTCATCACAATGAGCACAGTTCTGAGTGCATTCCCGCGTTCAGTACAGTACACAGGCAGCACATCATTTCTGTGTGTGCATCCATTTTTGCCTAGCAGGCATGTGGCTGTGTCTGTTTTATGTGAAGGAACTATAGAGCCATGGACTCCGGATATGATGTCACAGGTTTAATCCCAGCATGCAGCATTAACATTGCTCTGTTCCTATCCATATTTGTGCTCCAATCATTCTGGTTGTGTTAGTTTAGCGTTTCGTCGATCCATTCCCTCCCTCACTTCCAGGATATTTCCAGCCCGTATGGGTTTTCGTAGGCTCAAAGAATCTGCCATATAATTTCTGGCAAATGTGGGTGGAGCGCATATAGAATCGCGCGAGTGCGATGAATACCTCCATCAAACTCCAAACAAACTCCAGACCCTTTGTTCCTAGAACTTGTAGATTAGATAATGGTCTGCGTGTTGTGTGTCTTTATGGATTGTTTTCTGATCAAATGTTGTTGGTTCATGGCTCTCTGTTTCTCTGTCTCTCTGTATCTGTAGATCTCTGTCTCTGTCTCTGTCTTTGTCTCTGTGCTTCTCTTGTCTTTTTCTTTATCTCTGATACGATTGGAGACACATTCACGTCCTGAACACATTAACGTGGAAACATTAATTTTCATTATCGTGTCCTCTGTGTCCGCGTTCCACCAACCCCCGCCTCTTATCCCCCGCAGGCATATATCCTGAGACAGCACACACACACACCGCCGCGCGTGCGCGCGAAACACCACATCACACACACATACCACACACACGAACACACACACATACACACACACACACATACACACGCCCGCGCATACACACACACACAACACACACCGCGCGCGCAAACACACACACACACACACACACACACACACACGCACACGCGCATCACAAACACACACACACACACACGCAGACACACAAATACACACACACACACACACAACACAACACAACAACACACACACTTACACACAACAACACACAAACACAGCCACACACACACACACACCACAACACACACCACACACACACCACAAACACAACAAACCACAAAAACACACACACACAACACACACACACACAACAAACACCCACACCACACAACAACACACACACACACCACAACACACACCACAACCACAACAACAACACACACACACACACACAACACACACACACACACACACACACACACACCACAAATACAAATACACTTATCTACCTGTAAATATCATAGACAATAGCCATCCGTCTGTCATGCAACTGGTGTGAAGAGCTGGAGAGTTTATGGACCTCAAACATGTTTCTATGCGAATGTGCCCGCAACCGATCCAACACTAATGTGCCTCCAAATGGCCCACCGACAACAGTTATTGACAAGCTGTCACACTTTTCAAGTGCTGTATATCTGTTGTGTGTAAGTGTGTGTGTGTGTGTAGTGTGTGTGTGTGTGTGTGTTGTGTGTGTGTGTGTGTGTGTGTGTGTGTGTGTGTGTGTGTGTGTGTGTGTGTGTGCGATCGGGTCTTGTGCAATAACTCGTGTTTCAAATGTTTTCGTCACCAGAGGGATAATTGTAGTGTGTCCTTGTTATTAGTGCGTATAAAGCTTCATGTTCACATCTAGCTAGAGCGGTTATAACAACAATAGAAACGATAATGATGATGATGTTGATAATGATGACGAGAATGATGATGATAATGATGATAATAATAATAGTATATTGTTAATGATAATAACAATGATAATACTAATTATAATAAGAGTAATTATACTCCTTTTCCCCCCGTGTGAATAACTTCAGTGTGCTCGTAAATACTATTAATTATTATCATTATTATTATATTTATACAAAAACTAGACGCGTGATGCATATTCATAGCCTCCACAGTCTTCCAGCGACATTTATCATTTGTTATACTGGAGTATGAATTCATTACTTATTGTTTGCACACCTTTTAATTAACGATTATGTATGATGTGTTCATGGTTTGTAGTGACATCTTTCAGCTGGAATCTGGTTTTATATATATTGTTTTGTTGCACACCTTTGATGGACGAGTATGTATATGTTCATGCTTTGCAGTGCCGTCTTCGAGCTGGTATCTGGTTATATATATATATATATATATATATATATATTATATATTATATATATATATATATATATATATATATTATATTATATTATTAGTATTATTTTGTGGTTCGAAAATTCCTTCTTGATACAGGTTGGACTTAAACCCTGCCCAATATGCGTTTGACTCAGATCCTGCCAATATGCGTTTGACTCAGATCCTGCCCAATACGCTTTTGACTCAGATCCTGCCCAATATGCGTTTGACTCAGATCCTGCCCAATATGCGTTTGACTCAGACCCTGCCCAATACGCTTTTGACTCAGACCCTGCCCAATATGCGTTTGACTCAGATCCTGCCAATACGCTTTGACTCAGACCTGCCCAATATGCGTTTGACTCAGATCCTGCCCAATATCGTTTGACTCAGATCCTGCCCAATACGCTTTGACTCAGACCCTGCCCAATATGCGTTTGACTCAGATCCTGCCAATACGCTTTTGACTCAGACCCTGCCCAATATGCGTTTGACTCAGATCCTGCCCAATACGCTTTTGACTCAGACCCTGCCCAATATGCGTTTGACTCAGATCCTGCCCATATGCGTTTGACTCAGATCCTGCCCAATACGCTTTTGGCTCAGATCCTGCCCAATATGCTTTTGACTCAGATCCTGCCCAATATGCGTTTGACTCAGATCCTGCCTAATATGCGTTTGACTCCGACCCTGCCCAATATGCTTTTGACTCAGACCCTGCCCATATGCTTTTGACTCAGACCCTGCCCAATATGCTTTTGACTCAGACCCAATATGCTTTTGACTCAGATCCTGCCCAATATGCTTTTGACTCAGATCCTGCCAATATGCTTTTGACTCAGACCCAATATGCTTTTGACTCAGACCCTCCCAATATGCTTTTGATTCAGACCCTGCCAATATGCTTTTGACTCAGATCCTGCCCAATATGCTTTGACTCAGACCCTGCCCAATATGCTTTTGACTCAGACCTGCCCAATATGCTTTTGACTCAGACCCAATATGCTTTTGACTCAGACCTGCCCAATATGCTTTTGACTCAGACCCAATATGCTTTTGACTCAGACCCAATATGCTTTTGACTCAGACCCTGCCCAATATGCTTTTGACTCAGACCCATATGCTTTTGACTCAGACCCAATATGCTTTTGACTCAGACCCATATCTTTTGACTCAGACCCAATACGCTTTTGACTCAGACCAATATGCTTTTGACTCAGACCTGCCCATATGCTTTTGACTCAGACCCTGCCCAATATGCTTTTGACTCAGACCCTGCCCAATATGCTTTTGACTCAGATCCTGCCCAATATGCATTTTAGGTTTCAGTTTCTAAACGTAATTATGTTAGAATGTTATACTGAATTACCTAGTTACATTTTCTATAAAATTGTTTCACATGCTTGTATCGTATATCTTCGGATTGAAATACTGGATTTGTTTGCTTTTACTTTTGGATTCTAGCGTGATTTTGGTTGGCCTTGGGCTTATAAGTCCTAGAGTCTATAATTTCATTATTTTTTAATTCGAAATTAGTAGGAAATAGATTAAGCTCAGCATGGTAGAAAAACAAAATGTGTCAGTGCTTGTCACTCTGCTCCGTTCGTGCTTTTTAATGAGTTTTGTGTTTTTATCTTTGAAATTCTCACTCATTGTTACTGCTCGAAGGAGGTCTTTTTTTGAGTTACATGTTTTGTATTATTGAAATTCTAACTCACTGTTACTGTACGGGCTTCGGTCAAATGGCGTGTCTGTTAGGGTACAGAATTGACCAGGTACCTATGTCTGCAATGCCGGCCCCGTGATGATCAGGTATTATTATAGCGAAAGACAGGATGGTGGTTTTACACGACTGATTGCACACTTTGGGTCGATCCGGGTAGGATACGACTGGCCGGCCACCCTTTTGCCGGATTTCTCTACCTGAACCGTCGCAGTTTCACAGCCGATTAACTCCCTTTTGCTATCGGTGTTGTTGTTGGCGCGTTCGTGTTCGTTGTTATGATTTCTGTTATTTGCTGTGTGTGTTGTGTGTGTGTGTGTGTGTGTGTGTGTGTGTGTGTGTGTGTGTGTGTGTGTGTGTGTGTGTGTGTGTGTGTGATGTTTGCGCTTTTCTTATCTCTGCGTTAAAAAATGATTTGACTGGTGCTTGTGCCAGCAATGTAGTTTAACAGAAAATACTTTCATCAGTGGTTCATTTTTGTAGATTTGTGCTGAGTGTGTTTAAAGATAAGTTCTTGTCAGTTGCAGCAACATTCTGTAAGAGGAGATATTGAACCTCATTTGAATTTATGCATAACATGTGTTTCGAACATGATCACCACACTCTGAAAACAGAAACAACATGTATACCTGAAAGTGAAATCCAAGTTTTAACATAATAACTATGATTTCCAGCCAGAATATACATGAAGAAACTGGCCTGTTCTCTGCCCATCTTATTGTTTCCATCATTCTGGTGGTGTCAGCTTAGTGTTTCATAAGCCGTTTCCTCCCATCCCCTTTTTAAAACCTTGTCAGCACATAGGGTTTTGCACAGTCTCTGAGAATCTACCAGATAATTGCTGACAGATTTGGATGGAGCGCGTATGGAGTTGTTCGAGTGCGATGAATCCGTCTTGAACAAACTCCAGATTCTGGCCAGAATGGTGTACCTGCGGTCTGTATTCTTTTTGTGATACACTATTGTAAGTTAAAACTGGGTCCCGATTTTTGTTTGTTTATGTGTTTCTTTTTAGTTTAATCAGTGGCTGAAATCTGTCAATAAGAATTCTCGATGAGCAAGGCACAAGCGCTCACGCACCCACTCATATGCACATACACATTCACATGACAGACAGATGATATGAATGATGAATGATGATGATGATGATGATGACGATGACGAACGACAATGATGATGATGAGAAAGAATGAATAAATAAGTAAATGAATAAATAAATAAATTGATACATTCAAAGGTATTTGGATACGGTTCACAGACTCATCGAACTTCAGCCATGAGGAGGAATACAAAGGTATGTTTGTTGTTTTGTGTTTGTTTCAATAAGCCTTGAATGGACTCGACTTAACCGATTTTGTTAAGTTACTCGACTTAACCGATTTGTTCAAGTTACTCGACTTGACCGATTTGTGCAAATTTTTAAACTACAAACTTATTGTTTTAGCTTCGGCAACAGCAGGAGAATTCTTGGAGAAATATTTCAGCCTCTGATTAAACTAAAAAGAAACAAATAAGTAAACAAAATCTGGACCCAGGTTTAATTTATAAACTTAACGAACGAACTTGCGCCTATCCCCTTATAAAGCAAACATTCACCCAGAATGGGAAAATACACAGTTGATGAGAAATTCTTCATGATATTGTGAAACACCGGGCTCACGCACACGCGTGCTCATGCTCTCACATATTTAAGATTTTGCTTTTGATATACAAGCAAAAAAAAGCCTGAAGTCTGAAAAATATCCAAACCGTTTCGTTTTTAAGATGAACTAAAAAGAGAGATAGAAGACAACAATAAAACACACACATACACACATACACACACACAAATAGAGAGGAATGAGAGAGAGAATGAGAAAGAAGGAGAGAGAGAGAGAGAGAGAGAGAGAGAGAGAGAGAGAGATTTTTAAAAAAAATACAAGAAATATTTGGGCGTTGTGAATTGGAGGGAGTGTGGCAGGAAACGAGGGGTGAGGTGGGGGTTGGAGGCGAGGGGGTAAAAGCGGTAGTACCTGTTCGTGTTGATATAACGTGGTGGTGAGGACAAGGGCACGAGCAAAGGCCATTGTGTCTGTCACCGAATGCCCTCCCAATGTACCCCCCCCCCCCCTTTTTTATTTTTTCTCTCATTTTTTTAAATAACAGACGTTTCCGGTAGTGTACCGCGCGCACCGTTTGTGTGAGTGTTGTGTGTGTGTGTGTGTGTGTGTGTGTGTGTAGTGTGTGTGTGTGTGTGTGTGACACTCCCTTGACTGTGCGTGCGGGCGTGCATGTATGAGTTGGGGTAAAGATTTAACTTTCAGCTTTACACATAATTATTTGCGCACTTGTGTTGTTGTGTGTATGTGAATGCATGTACGCGTGCATGTGAGCGAGGGCGCGCATGTGTGTAGGTGTGTGTATATGTGCGTTTGGTTTAAAAGATATACACATGTTTAAACTATGTGCACGTGCTGTACACGTGTGTGTGTGTGTACGCGCGCACACTGGATTTAATTTAAAGGTCTATAAAATACGTGTGCGTGGGCACGTCCTCTCTCTCTCTCTCTCTCTCTCTCTCTCTCTCTGGGCACGTCTCTTTCTCTCTCTCTCTCTCTCTCTCTCTCTCTCTCTCTCTCTCTCTCTCTCTCTCTCTCTCTCTGCGTGTGTGTAAGTTGGGTTTAAAGGATCTGTAAAATATGTGTATATATTGTGTGTGTGTGTGTGTGTGTGTGTGTGTGTGTGTGTGTGTGTGTGTGTGTGTGTGTATACCATGTGTGTGTATGTGTGTACACGTGTGTGTACACGTGTGTGTATGTGCGTGTATGTGTGGTATGTGTGTGTGTATGTGTGTGTGTTGCCAGCATTGCTGCGTACGTGCAGGGTCTGTCCTACATAATCCCGTGTCACCGCGATGCCCTCTTAAGCTCTCTCATTGTTTCCCCTCCCCCTTTCCCCCATCCCATTCACTCCCTGCTCTTTGCTCTCCAAATCCTTGTTTTATGGTGGTTGAGTCGTATGGTTTCTTTTTTTTTTTTTTTTTCCCTTCTTCTTCTTCCTATCTTCCTTTTGTAAAAGAGACCAGGGATAGGTGTGTGTCCGTCTGTCTGATCTGTCTGTGAGAAAATGTATTATGTCCTCGATTTAGGTCAAATTTTATTTCAGATAGTTTTCAAGTCAACTTTTTATTCACAGTGACATTGAAAAATACAAAATCTAGTTTTTGTGGTAATTTTTGTATAAAAGGGGATTTTTTTTAGAATGGTTTGACAGTCGTGTTCTTTCTTTTGCTTTTCCCCTGTGGGCTTGTGCGTTTTTTCTCGTCGTCCGGTTTGTAGGAAATTTGTAACTTTTTTCCTCCAAGTAGAAATAATGTGTGTTGTGTGTTGTGTGTGTGTGTGTGTGTGTGTGTGTGTGTGTGTGTGTGTGTGTGTGTGTCTCGTCTGTCTGTCTGTCTGCTCTCTCTCTCTCTCTTCTCTGTCTCGTCTCTGTCTCTGCTTCTGCCTCTCTCTGTCTCTCAGTCTCTCTCTCTCGTCTCTCTCTCTGTCTGTCTCCCTCTCTCTGTCTTCTCTCTCTGTCTCTCTCTTTTTCTCTCTCTCTCTCTCTCGCTCTCTCCCTCTCTCTCTCTCCTGAGTGGCGTGTGTGTGTGTCTGCTCTGTCTCGTCGTCTGTCTGTCTGTCTGTCAGTCTGTCTGTTTGTCTGTCTCTGTTAGAGAAGGAGCGAAGGAAAAGTAAAAGGATGGCTATTCCAAATACGTATAATGTAATGTGGTGAAATAGGGTTACCCTCGCCACAATACATTTGCTATCATTGTTAAGATAGTTACACTGAACAGTTGAAACAATTGCATCAGTGTTGATCTTGGCAGGAAGCTCAGAAAACCTTGTGTGTGTGTATGTGTCTGTGTGTGTGTTGTGCTGTGCTGTGCTGTGCTGTGTTGTGTTTGTGTTGTGTTGTGTTGTGTTGTGTTGTGTGCTTGCTTGAACTGAATGAGTGTACTTCAGTAAATGATTCATGTTTGCATGCTTGCTTGTGTGTTAGAGAGAGAGAGACAGACAGACAGACAGACAGACAGACACAGACAGAGAGAGACAGAGAGAGAGAGAGTATGTGTGTGTGTTGCGTGCGTGCATGCTTGAAAGGGTGTGTGCGTGTATGCGTGCGTGAAAGAGAGAGAGACAGAGAGAGAGAGAGAGAGTGTGTGTGTGTGTGTGTGTGTGTGTGTGTGTGTTGTGTGTGTGTGTGTGTGTTCGTGTGTGTGTGTGTGTGTGTGTGTGTGGTTGTGTGTGTGTGTTCGTGTGTGTGTGTGTGTGTGTGTTGTGTGTGTGTGGTTCGTGTGTGTGTGTGTGTGTGTTTTTCGTGTGTTGTGTTTTGTGTGTTGTTGTGTGTGTGTTGTAGCCCTAATACCATGTCTTCCCGTCTTCTGTCCACTTCACCCTTCTCTTGCCCCCCCCCCTCCTCCCCCAGCCTTCTGTTTTTTGTTTATTTGTTATGTTTTGTTTTGTTTTGGTCTTATCTGTTTTTTATCTCTTCCCTGGGTGGGATCTGTTCAAAGGGGGTCTTGTGAATGTCACTGTGTTTGCTGTGGGGGCGACCAGCCTTCTGTTCAGTGTCCCAAAGCAAGGCGTCATATTACGCAACGGAAATACCGCTAGGCTACTGTGGTAAGCTGAGGATTATGGCGGCCTCCCGGGGTTTGGAGCAAAATAGTTTTCGCATGCGAACACACAAGGAAACGCATGAGATACGTCTTTGCGTACGCTTGCGCACATCACACACATTCAGACAAACAAACAGATACACCTCTCCCACCTCCCACATGTACAGATAGAATGTGACTGAAGCAGATCAGAGGGTTGTGAATTTTTTGGCCAAAGGCCAGTGTGGCAAATCGGTCTTCCAGGAACTGTGCAGTTTTTGAAAGTACAGTAGATTGTAAGTGCTTTTGAAATACTGTAAGCACTCTGTATAAAAACAAAACACAAAATATTGCAGATGAACGTATTGCAACATGAGAATATAACGAATGATATGAAGTACTTATGTTTCTTTCCAAGCTGTATGTTATGTTTAAAATTCATACAAATATATATGTCATATATATATATTATATATATATGTATATATATATAAATTGAAGCAGCATGTGTACAGAAAAGGCAACAAATCGATGTAAAAATTTCCCAAATTTTTGGCGGTACACCCGCCTTCCTCAAGGGGACTTTAGTCACTGACTACGATATGCTACACAAACACATCAGAATATTTTACGTAGGCTACATTACGTAGTCTTGACTCGATATTGTTGTGACGTCAATTGACAGAGTTCAGGCCCAGAGGAAATATGGTTTTCATTTTGTTCATCAAAAAGACTCCCTCCTCAGTCTGGTGTCCCAAGGTTCTCCACTGCGATACATTTTAAATTTTGAAGTGAATGGCCAGTTTGGTTGAAGTGTTTGGTGACCTGAGCGCCTGTATTTTTTTGGATGTTTGACCGGTGTTGGTAGAATCTGGTTTTGAGAGAATTTTTCGTTTGTCCTATGTATTGAGTTTTAGGGCAGATATCGCAGTGGAGGAGATACACTACGTTGGTAGATGTACATGTCAGTTTGTGCCTTATTTGGAAAGTTTCAATCGTGTTGAAACTGCTGAAAGTTACACCTTCAATCAAGTGTTGTTCACAAATGATGCACTGTTTAGCTGAACACTTGAAACAGCCAGCATCAGGGTCAGGAGGGATTGGAAGGCAGGATGGCATGAGGAGGTTACGCAGGGAGCGACATCTCTCCCCTAGGATGGGTGGGTCCGGAACAGCCTTATGTGTGTGTGTGTGTGTGTGTGTGTGTGTTGTGTGTGTGTGTGTGTGTGTGACACAATGACAGAAGGTCGTGCGTAAAACGGGAAACAGACCATAGGATTTCAAAAATGACATGGGATGAAATTTTTTTGTAGTTTTGTAAAGTTAAATCATTTGCTTGTACGAAAATATAAAGGAAAAAACTTATACAATACATTTTTTCTGATGTAATGGAAGATGGCTAATCGCCAAGTGAAAAGCCAGTTGTGGTTATTGATAGCACACTGTGGAATTAAACAGTAAAACTGTATGTCATATGTGTCATATTGGTAATATGAGAAGACACTCTTTAAGTTTGATGTGTGTATGTGTATGTATGTGTGTGTGTGTGTGTGTGTGTGTGTGTGTGTGTGTGTGTGTGTGTGTGTGTGTGTGTGGTGGAGCGCGCGTGCGTGCTTGTGTGTGCGCGCGCGCGTTTGTGTGTGAACCTGGCGTATTGCTGTGCTCCACCAAGATCAGAATGGCGCTGAGTAGCTGCCTTAATCTTTACATTGAGCAAATGAGAGTCATGTGCGGTTTATATTTTACTGTCCGTGTAACTGCACAAAGACAGTTGGGACAAAATCTGGGTGCTAGATTACACAGAAAATCATTTAGGTTATCTATTTCATAATCACATATGACTAAGGATCCTCTTTAAATTAATTTGTTGATGTTTGTTTGTTAATGTTTTTATGAAGTGAAATCTGTTCTCGAAAGAAAATATTTTAGACTTCTATTTCTATAGATTTTCTAACACTTGTCACGGATATTACGATTTGACATGTGGTCGATACTTACTTCATTGGAACATCAATGATGTTTTTAGAAAATCAATATGTAGTCTACATCTTTTTGTTTGTGTTTTAAAAAATGACATATATCTTTAAATGACTGTAAAATGATTCACTTTGTGATGATCGCAAAATTTGTGTTTGCCACTGCGGAGTTTGACCATATTACGGGTGCAGTAATCATAGGATTAACTATACCACGCGATACCCGACAAGGACGACAAAATCAAAATGTTAACAAGAAATGGGATATAACCTTGAGAAGAATGTGTCTGCTTGATTGCAATTGATTTTTTCAAAACCCAAAACAAAATAAGATTTTACTGTAGACCATGTTCTACAATCACTATACTTTCAAAACATTCTGTTCAATCATGTTGGGATTTTGTCCTATAAAACATCACAGATACTTATCGAGCGTTGCTGTGTATTGAAATAGAGAGGAAGAGGAAAATCTTAGCCAGATAAAAGCTAAACAGAGGGCGTGGGTTGATTCAGCGTGTAGTCAGGCAAACTCTTTGCAACGCTTTGAGATATAACGGTATAGTGAAATCAGCTCGAAGTTGCCTGGACAACTTAAGCTTGAAGTTCGAAAACTCTTGGGATAGTGAGAAAAGCTTCTGTGAACACAGAGTTTCTATTAGGATTGTGACAAATCTACTATGAACACAGAGTTTCTCTTAGGATTGTGACAAAGCTACTATGAACACAGAGTTTCTCTTAGGATTGTGACAAACTACTATGAACACAGTTTCTCTTAGGATTGTGACAAAGCTACTATGAACACAGAGTTTCTCTTAGGATTGTGACAAAGCTACTATGAACACAGAGTTTCTCTTAGGATTGTGACAAAGCTACTATGAACACAGAGTTTCTCTTAGGATTGTGACAAAGCTACTATGAACACAGAGTTTCTCTTAGGATTGTGACAAAGCTACTATGAACACAGAGTTTCTCTTAGGATTGTGACAAAGCTACTATGAACACAGAGTTTCTCTTAGAGACTTGTGACAAAGCTACTATGTGAACACAACAGAGTTTCTCTTAGGATTGTGACAAAGCTACATGAACACAGAGTTTCTCTTAGGATTGTGACAAAGCTACTATGAACACAGAGTTTCTTGGATTGTGACAAAGCACTTGAACACAGAGTTTCTCTTAGAATTGTGACAAATCTACATGAACACAGAGTTTCTCTTAGAATTGTGACAAAGCTACTATGAACACAGAGTTTCTCTTAGGATTGTGACAAAGCTACTATGAACACAGAGTTTCTCTTAGATTGTGACAAAGTCTACTATGAACACAGAGTTTCTTAGAATTGTGACAAATACTTGAACACAGAGTTTCTCTTAGGATTGTGACAAAGCTCATGAACACAAGTTTCTTAGGATTGTGACAAAGCTATTATGAACACAGAGTTTCTCTTAGGATTGTGACAAAGCTACTGTGAACACAGAGTTTCTTTAGGATTGTGACAAAGCTTTATGAACACAGATTTTAGGATTCTGACAAACTTCATAAAGAAGTGACAAATGCGACAAGCTATATAACACAGAGTTTTCTTAGGACTGTGGACAAAGCTACTGATGAACACAGTTCTGATGCCAAGGAATCTATGAACACAGTTTGGATTCTGACAATAACTTCTTTGGATCAGAGCTACTATATACACAGAGTTGTTCTAGACGGACAAAACTGCTGATAAACTGTCAGGGTTGTAGACCGTGATTAAGTCAGGCGATCGGATTTACACAGGATGTTAACAAGAAGACATTGACCCGGTTGAGTCGGATCGGCGGCGTCACTGGATGCAATGAGGTAGAGATCGAGTGGAGTCGGAGTGGGCTGGTTGAAGAGATAGAGAGAGAGGGAGAAGAGGTAGAGTGGGTGTGTGTGTGTGTGTGTGTTTGTGTGTGTGTGTGTGTGTGTGTGTGTGTGGTGTGTTACTGTTATTTTTGTTTAAAGCCCAGCCGACTGCGAAAAGCCGATATTAGAGCTATAACCGTTTTAAGATATACACTGAATTTCAACAAGAAAAAAAGAGGAAAAGAAAATTAAATACACAAATTAAATTGATGCATTCGTCATTCGCGCATATTATCTAAGAAGATGCCCCTGGCGCTGACCATCCCGTCCAATTTATCGCACATGGGATTTAAAAATCATACCTGAATACAAACTGAAACATAATTCTAAGAGAAAGCTTGTAAGATTTTATCGACCTCATACAGGTGAATGGACCAGCAAGGCAGAAAATGATAATAAGAAATGGCACAAAGCAAAGGAGGAAGAAAGAAACAAAGAGAGTGACAGGATTTCCAGAAAGAGCCCCCAGGGGGTGTAGGGGGGGGGGGAGAGTGAGAGTAAGTGGTGTCTTAATTATGCAAGATGATATTCTTGAGAAGGAAACAGATGAACGAACAATGACATAATATTAAACAGGACCAGTGGAATCGTCTCAGAAACGGGAAAAGACAGAAGTTTGAACAGTATCAATACACAAAGAAAACAGCTGAAGAGGAAAAGAAGGAGTACAAAATCATACAATGTAGTAATGATTTACACCGAAACGAAGTCCGAGTGCAAAACTTCTTACATAGCAGAAAGCAGTATTTTCTGTTAATGCTCTTCCTTGACTAGTACAGCCCATCTTCAGTTTTATACATGTAATACATATCTGACTCAAATTCCCCATACAATGAAACGATTTGATTTATTTCTCAGTCACTTTCTGTCTCTCTGTCTCTGTCGTCTCGTCTCTCTGTCTCTGTCTCTCCTCTCTGTCTGTCTGTCTGTATGTCTGTCTCTCTTCCGTCCTCCTCCTCCTCCTCCTCCTCTCGTCTGTCTCTCTTGTTCTCTCTCATGATGTCTCTGGACAATCCATATAATAGTATGTTAATTTGTTGGTGTTTTATTTTGCATTACTCTGTGATTTTGGTATTGTGGTAAAAAGGCTCGTGTGCAGGTCCTCTTTCTGTGTATCTTGTTCAATATATTTGTTGTTCATCGACAAGTACCAAAATAAGAAAGATATGTGCAAAGTGCCCCCCGTGGGGCTGCCGGGAACTTTTTCAGTATAAATAGTATCCCCACCTTCTGGAAATTCTGTGCTAGAAATTTCCTCTTTTCTGTCACTCTCTTTGTTTCTGCCTTGTTCCTTTGCTTTCTGTCATTTCTTCCTATCATTTTCTGCCTTGCTGGTCCATTCACCTGTATGTGTTCGATAAAGTCTTACGCACTTTTTCCCTAGAATTAATAATTGGGTACATGTATTAAGTGCATCTGTGGCTTTAAGGAGGTGAGATATGCGGAAGCAATTCTAGGTAATGTATGCCCGTTTATATATATATATTTTTGTGTCCTTAGGTATACTTAAATTTGTATTTAGGGGTGTGTTTTTTTAATCCCCTGTGCTTTACATTGGATGGAGTGGTCAACGCCGGGGCATTTCCTTAGATTATGTGCACAAATGCATTCATATGTGCTAATTTTCCTTTCTTTTTTTTCCCTGTTGCAGTTTTGTACGTTTTGAAGCGGTTATAGCCCTGATATGGCTCTACGCAGTCGGCTGGGCTTTAAAAACAATAACAATGACAATGCAAAGTGGGAACATGGGGTACCCAGCATCTTGGAAGTTTATGTAGATTTTCTACTTTAATCTTTTTCTGCGTGAGACTTTGAAAAATAACCTTTAAAATGAATAAAACAGCCCACAGATAAATACACGCACACACATGTGTAAATTACATTTTTGTAGCACTTCCTTAACAGATTTCCTGTTTAAATCTTCAGTCTCTTCTTTACACCCTTCCCACTTTTTTTTTTCGTTGAGGAAGACAAATCCTTGTGAACGTGGCTTTAATCCCGTGCAAGGGATACAGAGACGTCAGCAGCGTCCTTTTACTTCATTAGTGTATCCCCCACGATATTGCATTTAACTGGTCTAGACACGCATGCTCTTCTGCCAGAAATAGTACAAGTTGTAACCGACAAAAAAAAAAACCCAAAAAAAATAAGTCCCACTCTCACAAAACTTTTGGGTAGACGGCATCTAATCACCATTACCGGCATTAGTCAGATCGCCAGCGGCAGCACGCCAAACATCTTAACTACCCGTGAGGAAGCACTACCCGTAGTTCGCATAACTCCCACCATACTTTTAATGGCCGTCACTAGGGAAAGATAACTTCACCAGTTATACTCTCGCCACTAAGCTTTAATGACAGTACATCACAGGACTTAATCCGCGTGCTTTTTTTCTGAGCGACGGTCTGGGCAGATCGATAAATTTAAGGAAGGCCACTCGTTGGTTGGTTGGTTTGGGTTTGTTTTTTTGGTGTTTTTGTTGTTGTTGTTGATTAGTGTGTTTGGTTTTTTTGTTTGTTTGTTTGTTTGTTTTTCTTACCCATTTCTGCGATGTTTCGCTGGGCATAAAGTCTTTGACAGTTTTTCGTAATGCTATGACGATGCATGGCGATAGGGATGATAATCAAGATGCTACAGAGTTCCATTCTGGATTGGCAGTGACGATAATGATACTGTATTGTCCAACGGTTAAAGTTGTTAGCTGAAAGCCATTTTGAAAAACTTGTCGGTGCTTGCAATAAGGGTGTTTTCATCCTTCAATAAGACAGCCACTGACGTGACTTACAGAATCTTTAACGTGCATGTTATATATTCTGCAATGCGAACACACACGACAGGGGTTTAGGCACTGGCAGGTCTGTATACATGTTCATCTGTGAGGTCTGAAAAAGTCTCGTCCCTTTACCCACCAGGCGGAGGTGTCTGGGAGACTGAACCCAGGACCTTCTCATTTGAAGTCAAACGTTTTACCCACTTGACTACCGCACCTGTTGAGACTGTGTGACAGGGCTGTACTTTACGCTTCCTTTCTTAATATATCCTGGAGTCAACCAGGCCCGAGAGATATAGACACGTGTGGTGTTGGTTATGAAATTTGAGCAACACTCAAGACGCATCCGGAAGTGGATGAAACTTGACTGTATGGTCCCAGTCTTTCCAGTGAGCCCATAACTCGTTTAACTCTTCGGTAGGAACCGGGTGGTGCGGAAAAATCCGTCAGTGATTTTTGACAGGATTGTTGGGATTCAAACCCACAACCTTCCAGTCTTTTGTCCGTTACGGTAACCCCTTCACAAGACGACTGGTTCGTTGTTGTTGTTGTCTCAGTGTTATCAACGTCGCTGTAGTGGTCAAATTGCAGAGTGGAGACCACTTTTATTGGTCATATGCTGTTGCTTCCATCCTAGTTTCAATCGATTTTGTTTTTCTCTGCCAAAGATGGCTGCAAACACTCGTTGGTGCCTATGTATGTCAAACTAATAAAACGACGAAAGAAGCCAGGCCGTACATTAAGTATTGCTTAATGCTGAATCAAACTAATTTCATGATGGCGATAGCCGCAGAACGCGGCCATCAACGTCGCCATTTCCCATTTGCTCCTTCAAGTATAACGTGGTCAGTTTGTCATCCATCAGTGTCCACTGGCTGTGCGGATGTTAAAGAGTGCACGTGGTGATCGGTCATAATTTATGATTTATCACTTCTCTCTCGCCCTCCTTGCCGAGAATCATTACTTTATCCGGTGATGGCAGACCACTAGGTTTCAAAGTGGAGAAGTTGAAATTTAGATGAGAAATTGTACATGTTCAGCAACACGTGCACTTTTTCATATGACAAAGGCCTGTATACCATTCAGGGACAATTTAAAGCGAGAAACGGCTTGTACGCTGTGTCAAGAATAACCTTTTACATTTTATTAACTGTAAATTTATGTATGGCTTTCTGTAATGTGGACGTTTCTTTAAAGGGGGAAAAAAATATCAGCCTAGTTGCTACAGTCTTTCCAGCTTCCTTTGGACAAGAAGGGGCTAGAATCGTGTCGATACCAGGATAATTGCAGTTTATTCCATTGAAGATTACTGATCCAAAAGTGACGTACTCGCAACAGAAGTTTGAAGTCGCGCTTTTCCTTGTTTACCTGTTTCATACTTCATGAAGAATCGAGTTTTCCTACAGGGTGCTTCAAGTCCGCCACAAACGCTCTAGGGCTTTGCTTCATAGCTCATGTGTAAATTTGTACTTGGATGTTACGACTGGTCGGTTTGCTGTCCACATCTACTGATCCACCGTTCAAGAAATCTTACGTAAAAAGGGTGTAGGTGACCTTTAGTGTGTTGACAGACTAATATTGAACGTAGTTGAATACTGTCTTTGTACATTTTTGCCTGCTTTTCTGTGTCTTTTTCTGTCTGTCTGCCTGTCAGTCTATCTGTGACATGTACATATAACATGAACATTTAACAGATAAATAAGTGAATAGATTTTAACGAAATAGATTAGAAAAGAGAATGGGAAGGGGAATCTTTAATATTAAGTATATAAATTCAGAAGTAGTTTTTGTCAGGCATGCCTAAAGGGAACCACGTCCACTTACCAACTATGGGAACAGACACCTTACACGACATTTGATTAAAGATTTCAGTAGAAGACAAAACATGACAATGAAGCATGGCTCATTTTCAGTATGTTACAGTTTGATTAAAGATACTTTTTTGTTTCCAGATAATTGTGAGTTTATAAAACAGTCTGTAAATCTGCCTACAGTTTATACAACACACACCACACACAACAGAGAGAGAGAGAGAGAGAGAGAGAGAGAGAGAGAGAGAGAGAGAAGAGAGAGAGAGACAGAGAGATGACAAAATTGGATGGAGCGCATATTGAATTGGCAGAGTGCCATTTAATCTTTCTTGAACAAAGTCCAAACTCGGTAAATAGTAATGGCTTGATTTTTGTTTGTATTTTTTTTTTCCTTCTTTGTTGTAGTTGTTGTTTTCTTCTTCTTTTCAAGTGAAGTAGCCTTGCTAAATTTGCTTCCACGAACAGCCAAAAAATTATTATTTTTGTTTGTTTGTTTTGTGCGTTTTCGTCTGGTGTGTGTGTGTGTGTGTGTGTGTGTGTGTGTGTGTGTGTGTGTGTGTTTTGTTTTTGTGTGTGTGTGTGTGTGGTGTGTGTGGTGCGTGCTGTGTGTCTTGTGTTGTGTGTTGTGTGTGTATTGTGTGTGTGTGTGTGTGTATGTGTGTGTGTGTGTGTGCATCGGACACTACAGGTCGATCTGAGTCATTCATTCCTTTCAGAAAGATTAAAAAAGGGATCAAGTTGCTTGTGAGACAGATTGTTATATTGCATCTTTGCAATCAGTATTGGATTATGAAAACGATCGGAATTCAAATTCATTAAATTGCCAGATTTTGAGCTGTTCAGGTTGATAAATGATACCTGATTCGGTTTTAATAGCATCTTTTATTTTATATGGAGTTCTTCCTTTCTTCTCTTTCCTTTTTTTTTCCTTCGTTTCTTCGTTCCTGTCTTCATTCTTTCCATCTTTCCTTAGTTCTTTACTTCCTTTTTTCCATTCCATCTGTTTTCAATCAATGTTGTGTGTTGTGTGTGTGTGTGTGTGTGTGTGTATTTGTGTGTTTGTGTGTGTGTGTGTGTGTGGTTGTGTGTGTGTGTGTGTGTGTGTGTGTGTGATTTGTGTGTGTTTGTGTGTGTGTGTGTGTTGTGTGTGTGTGTTGTGGGGTGTGTATTGTGTGTGTATTTGTGTGTGTTGTGTGCGGTGTGTGTGAGAGAGAGAGAGAGAGAGAGGCAGAGAGGGGGAGGCAGGGAGAGAGAGAGGACCGTATTCATTTTGTTTCGTTTATACTTTGCTTTAGCAAAGGTTTTGCAGTTGATCAGACCAGTTTGTTTAAAACTGTACTTTTCGGAAAGAGTTTCATCATCGTTCTTATCTTCTCACCGTACTCCATATATATATGTTTATTTGTCTCAGTGTTTTTCTGTTTGTTTGTTTTTTCTCTCAGCGTCTGTCTCTGTTTTTTCTCTTCATTTGTGTTCCGGATTTTTTGTTTCATAGTCTAGCGACAAAACCTGAACACTGTTCGTAAATTCGATTTGTTTTGCAAGTTTACATATCTTTAGACTATTAAGACCCTACCAACACGTAGGATCTATGTATCGGTTTATGATGCCAATATGAAAAATTATTGTGTTGTCTCTTTTGTTATTCGTCACATGGCAGGTGTTGTGTGTGAAATACAATTATCTTCATGCAGTGATACTGTTATAATCGCACAAAATTTTAAAAGTAACTGTATGCAGGATATAAAATGATATACCCTATGAGTTGACCCCCGCAGTCGATGTGGCGTGAAACTATCCGTTGTTTACTGCTTAGAACCGTCAGTCAGTGACTCAGCGCTGATCATGATGACAATACAGCTTTGGAGATGTTTCTGTTGTGGACAGTAGTGGCGTATGATGAGACTTTTCTATTGTGGCCGGTGTGGTGGTGTGATTAGGGAGGCCGATGAGCACCACCAGGTGGTAATGGAGAACCGTCTGGAATCACGGATTTTCTGTTAACGCAAGACAGATAATGTCTCCCATTCTCCTGCTGTGTGTCGGGGCCTGTGTCGACGGTGATTTTATTGAATCTCCAAACAAAGCAGAAAGTGATTGTCCAGTCCTTATCAGCAACGGAAGAAGATGATTATTCTAATTCACCGTCTGAGGACAAACGTGGTTTTGAATCGTATCCAAAAGAAGCAGAAAATGGTTGCAGTTCTTCACCACAAGACAAAGCATCCACAGAACAAAGAGTAATGTCTTTATCAGCAAAAGGAAAACATAAAAAGTTTATAAACAAAACAAAAACAAACAAAAAAGACAGATAAAGATGGAGAACAATGTTTATTACAAACATGGACAAATCGTTTGACCTCTCACCATCAGAATCAGATTGTGTGAGTCTCGTGACCAGAAAAGAACACACACACACACACACACACACACACACACACACACACACACACACACACACACAACACACACACACACACACACACACACACACACAACACACGCAGAGAGAGAGAGAGAGAGAGAGAGAGAGAGAGAGAGAGAATGTGGTCGTGATTATATTACGCAGAGCAAGCAGAGATGCTGTATTGTGAATCCTCACGGAAAGGCGCGGAAGATGATCTTTGGTACCAATTGAAAAAAACAATAGGAATATGTCTTTCAAATACAAAAGGAATAAAGGGTGCCTGTAAATAACCACCAACTGAAAGTTAGTGTGCGTCACTGCACAGAGAAAACAAGACGATGAATGTAACTCTCATTACTAAAAAAAAAAAAAATGAAGCAAAGGGAAATGCATGATACAGATTTGATCAACGAACCGAAAGACTTCACAGTTTGCTTATTGGGTGGTTGTTGTTGTCCGCTGGGTGGTTTGTTTAGCACAATATTCTTTGTGTTTGTTCTTCATGTTCGTCGAGCGAACGCAGAATGAATAGCATTCCTTAAAAAAATTCTGGGTCCTGGGTGGTTTGTCTGACCTGAAGAAGCGGAAGAAGATTCATTACGAATTCTCATTGTATGTGGTATTTTATTTGCGTTCTAACGTGAATGCCATCCAGACCATCGCGATATGAGATCTGAACTGAGTAAATAATCGTACGGAACTGATGTTGTGTCGTCAAAGCGAGAACGGATTCTTCGTAGACTTTTTGGTCCTCCTCCTCCTCTTACACAATTTTTGTCGTCATTGTGGTCACCTCCATTGACTATCGTAGTAGTAGTATCGGTAGCAGAAGCTGTACCTGCCAAGACCGTTCTTCGTGTTGTAGTCACTGCATCTGTAGAACTACGAGCGTCCACTGTACGGAGAGCTTAAGCAAGGAAACCATGATCAGGGAAGATCACTCATCATCATCATCATCTCATCATCATCATCAGGTGCCTTGTCGCATGGTGTCGGCGATTATGGACTTCCATCTGTCTCTATCTCTTGTTGCCTCAAGCACCTCTTCCACCCTTGTTGTCTTCAGCCACTCCGCAAGTCCGTCTAGTATCTTCTCCTTGGGTCTACCCGGTGCTCTCCTTCCCTCCAGCTTTCCCGCTGTGACCAGGTGTTCCAATTCCCCTTTCCTCATAAAATGGCCTATGAATGTTGCCTGCCTTTTCCTTATCTTCCTTATGAATGATCTACTTGTGTCATGCTTCCATCAAGACTGTCTCGTTTGTTTTCTTTGATGTCCATGGAATTCTCAACATCCTTCGTAGAAACCACATCTCGAAGATCACTACAGCGATAGAAACATACCCTGGAAGCTAACCTCATCAGCTGCGGCATCAGCACCAACGACAGGAAGTCATTGCCCGCCACGGAGCATGCTGAGAACTGCAATGCACGCAGGACTCGATCACATTTGAACAATACAGATCACAGCTACTGTTCGTGTTCATCTGAAGAGGGATTGGCGGAAACAAAACTCAGGGCCGCAGAACTTCTTTCCACAAAGCGCCTGCGGGAGAAACCCATGTGCGCCTCCAGGATTGGTCTTGCATCTCACTTGAAGATTTACAAGAGATCCTAAAGACCAGCATTTCTACTCGTTCGTCGGATCGACGAAAAAGCTGCCATCATCATTGTTAGTAGTATAATTACTATCATCATTGTCGTTTCAATTTCATTGTTTTTGTCGACGAAATAACCTGCCATTATCATTGTTAGTAGCATTGTTACTGTCATCATTGTTTCAATGTCATTGTTTTTGTCATCGATACCATCTGTTATTTTTGTATGGTTATTTTTAGCGCCTTTCTTGACACGTGTAATCCAGAAACTTGATTTATTGCGTTTTGAGCCAGCCACAAACAACGAACAACAGGGAAAATGTCAGCCAGGCATCAAACATTCATTTATCTGGCTTAACACGTTTTCTTTAATGAAAAAGGCAGTCTGCGGTTTATGGATGAACAGAATCATTGCGTTACCTTTGCGCAGTGTTGTGTGTGTGTGTGTGTGTGTGTGTGTGTGTGTGTGTGTGTGTGTGTGTGTGTGTGTGTGTGTGTGTGTGTGTGTGTGCGTGTGTGTGGAGAGAGAGAGAGGGGGGGAAGAGAGGAGGAAAAAAAAGGGAGAAACTGAGGAGAGGAGAGAGAGAGAGAAAACTCGGAAATTCGGAATTTTAATGAATTCACGCCAACAACCCCTTTCATGAGGGAAATCATAAGACACATTTCTGTTCAAAATACAGTTAATTAACACACTTCATTGTATATACGTGAGAGGTGACAGAGACAGACAGGCAGACAGATAGACATACATACAGATAAACAGCGATAGAAATTACTGTCCAAAATATACAGCAGATCCCAAAGCGTAGGCGTAATGAGTTGTAAGACTTGTGCATATGTTGTATTGCGCATTTTGTCCGGCGAAATGTCCTGAGAAATTTTCTGTGCATGAATCCATGCAACAACGGAAGCGATATATACGAGTGATTAGGACATTGGTCTTCCATTTGGAAGGTCTGGTTCAAACCTGCTGGGATATGGCTTGGTGGGTAAAGGGTGGAATTTTTCCGATCTGGCAGTCAATAAGCGCAGGCCTGCTGGTGCCTGAACCTCTTTCATGTGCATACACACACGCTGAACATCCGATACCCACGTTAAAGATCGTGTGAGCCATGTCACAGTTACAGTGTACACATCCCTGAATACAGAATTACATCGCCTTAATGGCAGGTAATGGCAACAGCCGTACACGTAAATGGCCATTCGTTTTATGTACAAAGTTTACCTAGCAAATGTTTGTGTAGAGTTCTTTTTATTAAAACTTGCTGTTAATGAAGAGTTGGTGAACACGCGAAACTAAAAAAATATGAATTTGTATTTAAGAAGAATGTAGCGTTTCTTATCATGTCAGGAATTTCTTGTTTGAATGGAACAAAGTACAGAACCAGTCAAGTCAACGAAAAGTATACATCAACAACTATAACAACAACAACAAAACCCAGTAAAAAAAAAAGTGCTGTTATGCAAATGCGTGTAATTTGTTACAAGGTCAGAATCTTCTGTGAGACTGATCATGACGAAGGAGTGTGTTTAGTAAGCAGTGTTCAGAATGACGACTTTAATGTACAATCGTTATCACTTGTCTGTGTGTAGGGAAGTTGTCACTAGTACTAGAGGACCACATTCTGTGCTAGTATCATGCAGGGGACAGTCAGTTTGGAGATCTCATTCTAAGTTCTTTCTTCTTCTTTCCTCTTCGTCTTTCTCATATTCTGTTCTTATTAGGTTTTAACCTTGTTTATAACAACTTAATGCTCAAAAGTTAATAATTTTTGCTTGAAAATTATGTCAATGATGAACACGAATGTGTACACTCGATTACTGTTAGTTGTGTCTTGGGGCTTCTGCTTCCTCACTTAAGTCGTTTGACATTGACAGGAAACTGTACGCGGAGAGAGAAAGAAAGCTCATCCGTTCTGTGGTGAATTGCAAGGACGATAAATCGTCAAGATTCCGGGTTGTTGTTGTTTTTTAACTCGAGATGACCTGCTCGCATGTTGAAAAGGACTAGAACAGATTCCGGTATGCTCTGTGTTGCATAAAGCCTAAACGAATGCTAAATATTTTTTGTAAAAAATATACCACCACAACACCACATCCACTTCTTCTTCTGTTTCTCGATATAGAAAAATAAGGTTAAACGTTGTTTGTAAATGTCAATGACATAGTGATGAGTGCACGGAGCTTGATACAGACGTCATATGTCACATTAGAATGCGGAGGTGTACGTGTGTACATGTCATACGAGATACTTGACAGATTTGAGCTCAGAGTTCACTCGAGTATGAATAACTACAGTGCGGTTGTAGTGATAGACAATTTTATGCATTTCTTACAATTTAGTGTGATCATCATTATCTTACAATTTAGTGTGATCATCATTATCTTACAGTTTAGTGTTATCATCATTATTTGCTGAGGTAACGCTAGGGGTTTCCATTCAGCTTAAAAGGTATTAGCAGTATGATTTGTATGTATGTAGGTGAATTTTGTATAAAAGATGTTTTGCATTAGTTGTTGCGAATGTATAATTGTAGATTTTTCTGCGTGTCATATTATGAAAATGTAATGAATAGTTAACCAGATCTGTGTGTTTATTAAGTGCATCATTTGGTAATGTTGTACAATAGAATACGAAAATAATTGGAGCTAATTTCACGCACTTTTACGGGTGTTTTCGGTTCTGCTCGATGTAAAGAGACGTAAGACACCCTTACCTACTCACTTTGACCAGTCCTTCCCCACAAACATGCACAAAGTATCCCTGAATGACTGGCGACCACAGCTCCAGCAGTCACCTGCACGCCATTTTGGTTGCTGATCACATGGGCACAACGTCATCACTAGTGGGGAGTTATTGTCTATAAATAGTAACATCAACCACGTGTGTCAGTGCAATCACCGACCTAAAATATGTGTGCAGTGCAACACTTGTTTACCCCTTCGGTTACCCCTTCACGACTTGCTGCTGGAGTTGCTGCTGCATCTGGTTTGTTTGCTTTGTGTTTTTTATCTTCTACGTAAGGTAGGCGGGATGCTTGTGGTGTAAATGTTCATGTCCTTTTGTTTGTGTGTTTTTTTGTACGTGCTGTTTTGCTTTTTTCCCGGGCTTTCCTCGCGTTTTTTGGCTTTTTCCGCGTTTTTTTTCGGCATTTTCCGGAGTTTACTGGTCTCGATCTAGATGTAAACATTACCACGTGTTTCCTATTTTCGGTTTCAAATAAAAACACACAAACAGTGATGACGTTTTCACCCACGTCACCCACGTGATCAGGGTTATGGTCGCCAGTCATTCAGGGATATTTAATGCATGTTTGTGGGGAAGGACTGGTCAAAGCGAGTAGGTAAGGGTGTCTTACGTCTCTTTACATCGAAGGTAAGGGTGTCTTACGTCTCTTTACATCGAGCAGAACCGAAAACACCCGTAAAAGTGCGTGAAATTAGCTCCAATTATTTTCGTATTCTATTGTACAACATTACCCATCATTTTATACGCTTGATCTTGAATACTTGCACATTTAAGTGTATTTCCTCATGGAATTAGTCGCGTTTTTTGTTTTGTTTTGTTTTGTTTGTTTGCTTGTTTGTTTTGTTTTGTTGATGTGATGTAAAGTGTTCGTAATTTATGTGTACAGTATTTACAATGTATTAAGTGATGACTTTTAAACATTTTTTTCAATCATGAACACTACAATTGATGACTTTTAAACATTTTTTTCAATCATAAACACTACCAACCCTTGGAGTCAACTCGCAAACTAATAAAAGAAAAAATAAATAAAGATTTCAAAAAACCCTCATGATCACCTTCTGAAAATGTAGCCGTGGTCATCCTGAAAACACGAGCTGATCCACCTTTCATATTTCTCTTGGTTCAATTTCAGGTTATATATTGGCTGCTTCTTTTTTTCTTTTCCTCTTCCATCTCTAATTTCCTCTGCTCATTGTGGCTGGTCTTTGCTCGGCCCATCCTCCCATTGATTCCGAAGAGGGACTTGTGGGGGGGGGGGGGGAAGGTGAGAGAGCAAGAGGGGTAGGAGAGGGGGTTACGAGAGTGACATTGGCTGAAAGCTTCATTTCAGTGCGTCATGCGAAAGTGTCGGTTTGAAATGTGTCCCGTCAAGTCAGGCTTGTCCAAACACTTCGTCATGAATGCAATCTGCTGCACTTTGTTCCCTAGGGACGGTCATTTCAGGAGTTTTTCCTTTTTTATTATTTTTTTTTTTCTTTAGGGGGACGGAGTCTTAGTGGTAGGGAGAGTATTTGTATGTTTTAGAGGGAGAATAAGTGAGAGAGAGGAAAAAGAGAGAGGAGAGAGAGAGAAAGAGAGAGAGAGAGAGTGTGTGTG
>CM060315.1:58296634-58314134 GCA_030674185.1 Monoplex corrugatus | reverse complement strand
AGAAGTTCATATTTGTAAAAAGTGATGTAGGTTTTTAAAACGTTTTTGTGCCCGTCGTTTTCGTCTTGTATTTTAAGTGTCTGCAGACAACTTGTTAAATGATAACAGGAGAAAATGTTTGTCATTTGCATCGTACGTAACTGAGAATTGAGTCACAGAAATGTTGACATTCTGTTCTTGATTTTATCTGAATATTCGTTTACATATTGAAAGGGCCTCCGACCTACTTATTGAGTGATAATGGTAATAATAATAATGAGAAGAAGAAGGACAGGGATGGCAAGAAAACTTCATTTGCATAGCGCAAAAAGCCATTTAGTAGTACGCTCGTTGTACTTTACAGAGCAACAACAACAGCAGCAAAAAATTGGGGGTGGATGGATGGGTTTGCGATGTCAGTACGTCAGTGCTAGCTATATAAACACAGTTGGATACACACACCAAGGCAGCATAAACATAGTGCATTAAATATAACAAAACATTATGAAAGTAGAACAAAAACCTTTGCCTTGACAGTCCGTGCAGCATGTCTAGTTTACGCTGCTAACAGCTGATCTTCATTCAAAGGCACATATGGCAGTAGTTATTGTCGATGATCCAGCCACATTAGAATATGTTTCAAAAATTGGAATGCATTGAAAAACACAGAGGCCTGTTGTTGAATAAATCAGCTCGTATCTGGTAGGAGGATGTGTGGTTGTTTAACTTTCGTGTCTATTTTTCTTTGTTTAAACATACACTGTTAAGACAGTGTATTCCACAGGCAATGTGCCTGTGAGTAAAGAGGTCAGTCGTCAGGTGTATGACAGTGCATGCTGCACCACTGTCAAGACGAGGACTGGTAACAGGTAAAACTGTGGGCAGGAAAAGAGCGCTGGAGGCCCTGTCAGTATATGAGCAATGACACGATTGTTATATGACTATGGAGATAAAGCACAACGTGTCAAAAATTCCTGACACTCAATCCCACTTAGGTGCACACATGTAATCATAACAGTAAGAGACTAGATAACTTATTATATGGCAAACGTGAGGGCCACAAAAAAGAAAAAAAGACCTTGACATATAATATAGTAAGGAAAAGGATTTAACGATTTTTCAATGTTTAGTCCTTACATTATGGTTATGGTTATCTCTGCTCACCCCTTGCAGCCATGTTGGCAGTCGGTGCAGTGCTGGTTTTGTGTATGTGTGTGCACGTGCGCGCTTTGTGTGCGTGTGTTGATTTAACAGGCTTCCATGAACTATACCGTTCGCTCGCATTGTTTGTCTCATTCATAAAATGCACCCAGAATCAAACTTATCCCAGAATTTCTATTATCCGCTTTACCAGTATGCAAATAGTCTGCGCTGCTGTTTAAATTTGCTGTCCCTACCCACCCTTTTTTTCATACGACAAATATCCAATCAGCAAACGACAAACTAACGTCACGTGACAACCGGAACCTGAACACTTGCTGCTGGAAGTGGACATGCTCGATCTCCATCCCTCGGTAATAGTGTCTCTTGAATGCTAAGTCGATCATTGCGTTATAGTGTGTATTGTGGTTGACAAGAAAGTAAACACCTTTCAATATTTGATATTGAAGCTTGTGTTAAAGTGTAGGTGAACTAGCAGCTCGAAACTTTTTTTTTTTGGGATGGCTGCTAAAGGTGCAAGAGAGGATGATCAAGTAAAGGGAACTTGAGAAGAAATTCGGTTGCGAGGAGAAAGACGTGTAAATGTGGGGGAAAAAAGTAAAGGGGACAGGAGTAGGGGAAAGTAGAATAATGGACTTGAAGGACGATGTGGATCGATTATATATATATATATATATATATATATATATATAATATAGTGTGTGTGTGTGTGTGTGTGTGTGTGTGTGTGTGTGTGTGTGTGTGTGTGTGTGTGTGTGTGTGTGTGTGTGTGTTTACGTAGATTATTTGCTTCAGACAAAAGTTACTGATCATAATATATCATTATTGTTTGTTGTTGCAGCGGACTTTTTCTGGTTCAGTAACTAAATTTAATCTTGTAGGATAAAAAAAATTATGTAATTTTTTACCATTAAAATACATGAACACATACTTGCCTTTTTGCCAACGACGTTAACACGATTCTTTTTGGAGGTAACTGGTACACTGCAATGGTACCAGCTTCACAGAGCTATGAATTCAGAGCTTCACAGAGTTCTTCATTCAACTTTTTAAAAACAAAACTGAATTGCATTTTGTAGATTTTTCCTGAACTGTATTCTTCGGGCAATCAAGGGAGTTGCGCTTTGTAGTCTGATATGTTCATTATTTCATACACTGACTCCTAACGAGTCAAGGATCGGTATTTCTGGTTTCTCCTAGACATACAGAAAACCAGAAGGTTCAGTCGTTGGTCAGTCGGCCAGTCGTCTGCTTGCACGAATGGTAAAGACCAGTCTGCTAAGATTGAGTACTTGGAATTAGTCGACCTGATATAAGATGTATCAGTTTCCTCAGTACGTGGCCAGGAATAAAGCAGTCTCCACAATGAACGAACGATCGGCCAGTGTAGTTGACCTGAAGCTGATTCACGAGGGGACACTTGATGGATGTGATGATGATGGATTCTCCCCGTCGATCCGACGAATAAGTAATCAAACTGGTCGTCATCACCTGGTATGGTCTTCATGTGGAACACGAGAACCATCCCGGATGCACTTGTTCTTCCGCAAGTACTGCATGTTCAAATATGATTGTGCCTTGCATATTCTGCTGTCACCAGCTTACTTTGTTGCAGGCAGTGATAAAGAAGGTAAGGAAAAGACAAGCAACATTATTTATAAGTCATTTTATGAAGAAAGGGGAATTAGAGCACCTGGTCACGACAGGAAAGCCGGAGGGAAAGAGAACACCGGGTAGACCCAGGGAGAAAGTATTGGGGGGACTTGCAAGGTGGCTGAGGACAGAGAGGGTGGGATATGTCCTTGCAGCGACACGAGATAGATTCGTGTGGAAGGCCATGGTCGCCAACGCCTGCGGCAGGGCGCATGATGATTATGATAAGTGTCTTCCTAGTTGGTGGTGTTGATGCACAGCTGATGAGGTTGGCATTCATTGTCCTCATAACGCTTTAATTGTCTTCCCTTGTCACGGTACCTTTGTTTCAACTCTCTGTACACGGGCATCTTTGTGATGCGATTGTCTGCCACACGGACTAAGTGTCATGTTTAGTGAAGCTGGCATTTGATGAGTAGACTCTCTGTACTTGGCAAAGCCACACTCTTTTCAGAACTGAAAGTTTGGACACTCGATCATGTGATGACGAAGGTCTTGCGCAGACATCTTGGGTTAGTCTGTGTCCCGGTGTTCAATGTGCCGTCGCTAGACAGGACAAACGTAGAGCAGTAAGCAGATCGCTAGATCCATGAACGAATTATTGAACACTACTGCAGTAGCTGAATATAACTAATTGTCCAAATGAAAAGCTAAATGTACTGACAAAAGTGAGCTTGATATTTCGGTTTCTCATATGTGTTTCTCGAGATGAGGATGAACCACTCTTCAAAGATATTAACGTTACAGTGAATTGATGCAGTTTTTTGCAACATGTGCTACATAAATAACATGTCATATACAGAGAACTGCAATTTGTTACATGTCCTTGGTGTTGTACTAATATGCTGATTTGGGAAATTTTTTGTAGGAGAGACAATACGACATGTTTTGGCTATGTTGCGTATTTTAAGAGATGCGACATCTGTCAAATGTCTTCCGTTTGTCATTTATAAAAAATATTACCTTTTTACAGCTCAGGGTCGGGTCGTACAGGTGTATTGTGCCATATACCGGTAACGTGATTTTTACGTGGTGTTCTTAGTATTGAGGACAGTGATGAATAAGTTGCTCCAGTGAAAGGACATTGTATGAAATCGTCACACTTTGATGTTTCAGACAAACGGTTTATAAAAAAAGTTCATTCAACATATATCAAGCTTAACCGTTGTAATGTATTCATTGGCCCATCAGTTTGAACTGCGCGCAAAGAACTGATGTTTCAAGGAGGACAGAAAAATACCAGAACTTTTTGAAATATTTTACAGCCACTACTTGGGAGAGACAGGGAGGCTGGCATCGTGGAAGGTTAACTTGTCAACTTAGTGTTTGGGTTGTTTGACCCGCGTCTTGACTGAGGGCTTATCATGTTAGTACAGCGTTAGTAGACGATGTCTTCACCGCTGTCACCCTCCGTTCCTCTTTTCCCTCTCCTCTGTATCCCCCCACCCCACCCCACCCCCACCCTGTTCCTCCTTGGCCAGATTGATCCAAGTCATCATCTCGGTCTACCCTTCTCATTTTTGTCTGTCTGCCGCAGCGTTATTACCAGCATTATCCAAGTTTCGTTGACGTTATCGCGGCCCAGTCCACAGAAAATCTTTGTCTACCAGATCCAAGGGAACGCTGTTAGTCATAACTACTTCTGCTTCAGTGAAAGGCAGTCTTCCTTCCTGTCGTCTTCAGACTGGTCTTACGTCTCTTTCTGATGGACAGTGATTCCTGCTTCTTCAATCAGTTACAAATGAAATAAAGAAAAACAGAAACAAAAAAACAGGGTTAGTTTAATGATACTGGGTTTGTGATCTGTTGCTGACAACTTCAGTAGTCACACAGTCTTCCTACTGCACTTACTCTATCGTAATTAGGCTCCTTGTTTGATATAAATAGTTTTTTTTAAAGCCTCGCAACTTAAATCTGGATCCAGTCAAGATGGTCTTTTTGTCCCTCTTAAACCTTGACATTCACAATATATTTTATGCAAAAATTGTCTTATCCTCTCTTTTAACTTGATTTCTTTCTGTCATAACTTTGATCTAGGGGTGAATTTGATGTGAAAATAAAATTGGTTTGCTTTGTTTCAAAAGCATTCTTGTAGTCTAATCAATGTAACCGTTTGATGGAGGAGCATGCTTGTATCTGCGTTGACGGAAGAAGAAGATGATGATGATGATGAGAAGAGGGGGAGAGAGGAGGGAGGAGGGAGAGAAGAGAGAGAAGGGAGAGGAGAGAGAGAGGAGAGAGAGAGAGAGAGAGAGAGAGAGAGAACGTGCAGAAGCGATTGCGTGCTCAAACTTTTCTGAAACTGCTGTACTTCAAATTGCTCTATCATCTTAGAGCATTATACTTTTTCATGTCGAGCTCTAAACGGAGGGTGTTGTTTTTAAACAGAAGCCTTACAGCTTCATAAAACAGCAACGATTTTCTCTCTCTCTCTCTCTCTCTCTCTCTCTCTCTCTCTCTCTCTCTCTCTCTCTCTCTCTCTCTCTTCTCTCTCTCTCTCTCTCTAATCTGGAAGCTGATTTATCATGCTTGAAGGAGCAGGATGACTTGAAAGGTCAGATGAAGGATCCTTTGAACTGTTTTGTGCGGCTTCGTGTATCTCAGTCGTTAAGGACAACGATGTTTTATTTTTCCTGTGATCAATAGACCTCTGTTCATGCCTGAAGTTTTTACAGGATGCATGTGTTCTTAATAGTGGTATGACGGTTGTGGCCTTAACCTCTCCCTGCTTACAAAGAAAGTTTATCGGAAAAGGATCGTATCGATGGGGGCGGGGGGGGGGGGGTGAATAGGGCGTGGGTGTTTGCGGGTGTGTCTGACTTCATGAACTTGCAGGAACCACGTCATTCGTGTGCACTGTCATTATGCAAGAACCACGTCATTCATGTGTATTGTCATTATGCAGGAACCACGTCATTCGTGTGTGCATTGTCATTATGCAGGAACCACGTGATTTGTGTGCATTGTCATTATGCAGGAACCACGTCATTCGTGTGTGCATTGTCATTATGCAGGAACCACGTCATTCATTGTGCATTGTCATTATGCAGGAACCACGTCATTCGTGTGCATGTTGTTCGAACACTGATTGTGTCTTTATGCAGGAAACATGTCATTGTGTGCATGTCATTATCGAACACGTCATTCATAGTATTGTCATTATGCAGGAAACTCTATTACGTATTTCTATGCGGCACATCATTTCGTTTGTCTTATGCAGGAACACATCATTTCGTATTGTGCATTATGCAGGAAAACATCATTTTCGTATTGTCATTATGCAGGAAACATCATTACGTCATTCATTATGCGGACACATCATTTCGTATTTATATGCAGGAAACATCATTATTACGTATTGTCATTATGCAGGAAACACATCATTATTACGTATTGTCATTATGCAGGAAACACATCATTATTACGTATTGTCATTATGCAGGAAACACATCATTCATAGTATTGTCATTATGCAGGAAACATCATCATAATGTCATTGCAAAATATTCATGTATTGTCATTATGCAGGAAACACATCATTCATACGTATTGTCATTATGCAGGAACCACATCTACATCATTCATAGCGTGTTGTCATTATGCAGGAAACACATCATTCATATATTTTGTCATTATGCAGGAACTACATCATTTATATGCACTGGGTTACAAAATGCATTCACAACCATAATACTCGATACAGATGTTTCACTGTCGGTCGCGTTCTTTGTCTGTGTCTGATCCATACAACTGGAACGAGCTTCCCCCGACTTTTTGACAGTCATATATTCTGTCTTCCTTCAAGTCTAACTTGAAGCGGACACTGTGTTGGCCAGCAGTTATTTCCCATACTACGTGCCCTCCTATTCCCTTCGTCCCACTGTCCTTCTGTCTTCCCCGTCCGATTTGTGTGTGCTTTGTGTCCTGGGTTTTTGGTCATTGTGTGTGAATGGTTTGGTGAACGATTTGATTTCAATCTGATATTAAGATTTGGCGCCTTATAAGTGTCTTTATTATTATCATTTCTCCCGGTAGTTTCGTTAATCATTTTTACAGTATGTCAAAACCCCATCTTTTTGTATAAATGTGCTGTCCCAAACCAAGCATTTCCATATAGCTATCACCCAAACAGCAAGTGACAAACAAGGGACATGTGGCAATCAGCTAGTGTAGGATTATGTGCTGCGGTAAGAAGACATACATGATCACCGTACCTTGGTGATGGTGTATTCTAAATGCAATCACGACCAGTTCGTGTACAGTGTTTCTGTGTTTGTAGTTGACAAGAAAATGAATCTCTTTCCATATTTGATACAGGTCCGTGGTTCAGATTTGATTAAATTAGTGCTTGAATTTTTTTTTTTTTTTTTAGCGAACGAGTGTTAACAGTTAAAAGGAAAGGATAATTAGGTAAAACAGAACCCATTCTGGATGCAAAACAGAAATATTGGAAACCCATGAAGGAAAGAAGGGAGCTGGGGTGGAGGGAGGTAGAAGCAGCAGAAGAGAGAGAGCGAATGAGTGTATGTGTGTGTGTGTGTGTGTGTGTGTGTGTGTGTGTGTGTGTGTGTGTGTGTGTGTGTGTGTGTGACAGAGAGAGAGAGAGAGTGAGAGAGAGACAGACAGACAGAGAGAGACAGAGAAAGAGACAGAGAAACTGAGTTTTAGTTTGTTGCTTTTTTTTGTTATGCTTTTGCTAAAATGACAAAAACATTACACAATGATATCAGCTTGCTCTGATACTTTATCTTCAGGTAAGTGTGATCATGTTTATTTAAAAGAAAAAAATGCAACAACAACAAAAACCCACCTCACATATGCCGTTTCATTTTTATATTTTCCAAAAAGACACCAGTTATTTTGCGAAATGTACGAATTTGAACAGGGTTTACAGTTTAGGATATATACTCGGACAGAACCTGATAAAACAGTGTACATTTTCATCTATGTCAGTACATCTTACTAAAGGGAGGTCAAAAAGTGCCATTTGATTTTGCTTTGTTTCTCTTCCATATGTTGAAATATACACATACTTGTCTAGTTCAGATGTAATGCAATTTTCTTTTTTGAGTGTATTGGTGAATTGTGGAGACCTGTACGAAGTTTATCCAGTTGTTAATTAATATTTGAAAAACAAAATCGATTGGTATTCTATGAGGTTTCCTCCCAGTTGTGTACACTCCAAGTGGAAAATGAAGGTGCACTTTGTAACATTGTATTATCGTAATCACAATGGAAAATAAGGTGCACTTTGTAACATTGTATTTCGTAATCACAAGTGGAAAATAAGGTGCACTATGTAACATTGTATTTCGTAATCACAGGTGGAAAATGAAGGTGTACTATGTAACATTGTATTATCGTGATCACAGGTGGAAAATGAAGGTTGTAAATTTGATGTTTTAAGGGTAACATTGTATTATCGTGAGCACAAGTGGAAAATGAAGGTGCACTATGTAATATTGTATTATCGTAATCACAATGGAAAATAAAGGTGCACTATGTAAATTGTATTATCGTAATCACAAATGGAAAATAAAGGTGCACTTTGTAACATTGTATTTCGTAATCACAAGTGGAAAATGAAGGTGCACTTTGTAACATTGTATTATCGTAATCACAAGTGGAAAATAAGGTGCACTTTGTAACATTGTATTATCGTAAACACTAGTGGAAAATAAGGTGCACTTTGTAACATTGTATTATCGTATCACAGGTGGAAAATAAAGGTGATTTGTAACATTGTATTATCGTAATCACAAGTGGAAAATAAAGGTGCACTTTGTAACATTGTATTATCGTAGAACACTAGTGGAAAATAAAGGTGCACTTTGTAACATTGTATTATCGTAATCACAAGTGGAAAATAAAGGTGCACTTTGTAACATTGTTTATCGTAACACATAGTGGAAAATAAAGGTGCACTTTGTAACATTGTATTATCGTAAACAAGTGGAAAATGAAGGTGCACTTTGTAACATTGTATTTATCGTAATCACAAGTGGAAAATAAAGGTGCACTTGTAACATTGTTTTATCGTAATCACAAGTGGAAAATAAAGGTGCACTATTTCAACACTGTATTATCGTAACACTAGTGGAAAATGAAGGTGCACTTTGTAACATTGTTTATCGTAAACACTAGTGGACAACTGAAGGTGCACTTGTAACATTGTATTATCGTAAACACTAGTGGAAAATGAAGGTGCACTTTGTAACATTGTATTATCGTAAGCACTAACACCGACTTCTAACGATTAGAGGATCGGTACGCTCTGTTTCCCTGGACAGACAGAAAACCTGATAGTTGATCATTCATCAGTGGGCAAGTAAGTCGTCCTCTGTCAGAACGATTAAGCCTCCCTGTTAAGACAGCGGCTGAGGTAAGCTTATTGACGTATGTCAGACGTATCACTTTTCCTTTCTACGTGACCAGTCACAAAGCTGTCTCAACACTTACTGAAACACAGTCACGACAGTGACATGAATATCTCTTACCTTGAGACACAGATTCACTGTTTGCACTGTAGGAGACTTGATGGCTGTACCAGTCTCTGGCTATGATACTTCTCAGTGACTCATTAGCTCAGTTGGCTAGAGCGTCAGGCTCTGAATGTGGGGATCATGGCTCTGGACCTCGGGCGAGCCACAGTTTTGTTTTGTTGTTGTTTTGTTGTTGTTGTTGTTTTTGTTTTTAGGTAGCCATTTAGGATAGCATATTGAGGGCCTTTTGTGCAATATTACGGCTTATGCATGATCATTTTAGATCTTAAAACTTCATGTGACTGCAACTAACAGTACTGGTTAATAATTTAAGTGTACTAACGAAGTTTGAGTTTTATGTTGTTGTTTTTGTTGTTGTTGTTGTTATTGTTGTTTTTCGGGGAGTTGTTTGTTTGTTTCCTCTCATCTGAGTGTCTGGGATCGATAAATCACTCTTCTAAAAGACATCGGTATTGCTAGATGTCACAGTCTCTCACAACATGCCAGTGATACACGAAGAATTGCGATCCGTTACAAGGCCAGGGTGTTTATTGATAGACTGCATAAAGAATGATTTTATAGAAGGTAACCAGACTCTTGTGAGGTTGTGTGTTATTAAAAATGTGAACGCTGATAACAATCGTCCTTCAGTTAGTTGGCTATGGCTACATTTTGTCTCTCGGCTGGTCAGACAGCAGATTGTCTTTATGTAACATGACTTTTGCTCTGAACTGGCTGGGGACTGTGATAGTTAAAAGAGGTGAGAAACGTAATTTCTAGGGGGAAAAATAGAAAGAAAGAAAAACACACAGACATAATGCATTTATTACAGATATCTGTGTTCATTCAAGGTAATTCTGTGCCTCAAAATGGATTGGTATAATGTATTCATTGACCTCATGAACTTTGACAAGTGTATACAATGCTGCCATCTCAGAGGAAAAACCAGACCTTCAGTAAATGTTTTCTCACCACTGTAAGAGCATGGCGTTTACTTAATCTGTCCGCTTTAATGCCATCAGTCAACCTTTTGGCCTGTTTGAACTACTTCTTCGCCGGGGGCTTATCATGTTAGTACAGCATCAGTCAACGATGTCCTCGCCTCTCAAATCCTTCCTTCCTCCCTTACCGCTTCTCGCTTGTCTCCCCTTCTTTGCTACATTGATCTTCAGTTCACATCACTGTCTGGCATACTCATTTCTAGTTGTCTGCTGCACCGTTATTACCAGCATTATTCACGTTTCCTTGACCTTATGGCAGACGAATGTACAGGGAATTTTCGACTCTTACCAGAAAGGAATCAATTCCTCTATTCATTATTAATTATACTCGCGTGAAAATCTTAGTTCCAATCTTGAAACGGGACTTTACTCTCACTTTGTGACGGACTGTGATTCCTGTTTCTGTAGTCTGTCGTGAGATTTTGAAGAAGAAGAAAAAAGGATAATTTCAGCTTTTTTTTTTTTTATTGCAGCTGCTGAACGCTTTCCATAATTGCAGCTGCATGTATCAAAACGTGTACTGCCAGCAATCAAATGGATCCGAAAAAAGAAACGCATGGAAATTAAGCAGAAAATTTTTCAGCCGTTTCCCACATGGTCAAAAAGCTACGTTTGCCTTGAAGCAGTTGTCCTATTCGATGTTTACATGTTTGGCAGTTTCTTCAAATTTACAGTGTCAAAAGGCATGGCTGGTTCAGAGTGTTCATGGTTTTGTTTTAAAACAGCAGTGTTTTGTTTCAAGCCATGACATTTACAACTTCCATGTCTATTAAACCCCCATTCTTTTGATCGTGACATCGATTTAAAGGCCAGTCTGATGTGAAACTAAAACTGGTTTGCTTTGTTTCAGAAACCATTCTTGCAATTCAATCAATTTGGCTGATTTGTTAGTTGCGCGCGGTGTGTGTGTGTGTGTGTGAGAGAGAGAGAGAGAGAGAGAGAGAGAGAGAGAGAGAGAGAGAGAGAGAGAGAGACAGCATGCTTGTATTAGCAATCTTGTGGATGTTTGTGCACGAAACTGCTAATACAAGCATGCTCTCTCTCTCTCTCTCTCTCTCTCTCTCTCTCTCTCTCTCTCTCTCTCTCTCTCTCTCTCTCTCTCTCTGCGTGTGTGTGTGTGTTTGTTTGAGAGAGAGAGAGAGAGAGAGAGAGAGCATGCTTGTATTAGCAATCTTGTGGATGTTTGTGCACGAGACTGCTAATACAAGCATGCTCTCTCTCTCTCTCTCTCTCTCTCTCTCTCTCTCTCTCTCTCTCTCTCTCTTTCTTTCTCTCTGCGTGTGTGTGAGAGAGAGAGAGAGAGAGAGCATGCTTGTATTAGCAGTTTCGTGCACAAACATCCACAAGATTGCTGCCCTTTAACTAGCCTTATGATACATCATCTGCAATCATTCCCACCCCCACCCCCCACCCTTTTTTTTTTTTAATGTCATGCACAAACAAACGGAAAGCGATATTGTTTTAACAGAAGCCGTACAGCTTAATAAAAACAAAACTGCACCATTTTTCTTTTTCGGTAGTCTTGAAGCCAATTCATCATGCACGAAGATGCAGGATTTTACACTAAAGGTCAGATGAAGGATCCTTTGAACTGTTTTGTGTGGCTTCGTGTATCCCACTCGTTAAGGGTGGCACTGCTTTTCCTGTGATCAATAGGACCGCTGTTCATTGCTGGGGTTTTGCATGATGCATGCTTTTGTGACAGCAGCATGAAGGTTGTTGTAACCGTTTACCTTTCATTGTTCATAGTGTAAGGTTGTAGACAGTCTGTCTGTCTGTCTGTCTGTCTGTCTATCTATCTATTCTATCTGTCTGTCTATCTGCTGTCTATCTGTCTGTCTATCTACCTATTACTATGTATCTATGTACTGTCTGTCTGTCCATCTATCTATCTCTTGTCTTTCTGTCTGTCTGTCTGTCTCTCTCTGTCTCTTTCTCTCTCTATTTATACATATATATATGATTATGTGTGTAGTGTGTTTGTGTGTGTGTGTGTGTGTTGTGTTGTGTGTGTGTGTGTGTGCGCTGCGCTTGCTTTTGGTTTAACGTCTTTTCACTGTGAATTGAATTAATATTATGTTCTTATTAAGTTATGCTCTCTCTCTCGCTCGCTCCTCTCTCTGTCTCTCTTTCTCTTTCTGTTGTCTGTCTGTCTGTCTGTCTCTCTGTCTCTGTCTGTCTGTCTGTCTGTCTTCTCTCTCTCTCTCTCATCACACACACACACAACACACACACACACACACACACACACACACACACACACACACACACACACACACACCGACTCCCCCTTAGTTGCAGTGAGACAACCTCTTGTCACTACTCATACGTAAGACCTTAAGCTAAGGAATGGAGGCCAGCATGGTTTGATAAAAGAGATGGGATCTTCGTCTTCAACTGTGCTCATTTATTTAGTTCACGTTGACAGCAGTTAGCGTTTTTCTTCTAGGCAGAATTTTCTTCTCCACCTGTTAGCACAGCGGCTTGTCTGACTGCCAATGAAATGAAGAAGCCTGGGCTGATGAGGTGTATCGTTCAGTTTAGATTTTCAGACAAAGACAGAGGCAAGAGAGAAAAAGAGAGAGACAGAGAAAGAGAGAGAGAGAGAGAGAGAGAAGAGAGAGAGAGAGAGAGAGAGAGCGTAATAATATCTGATACCACTCGGAGTGGAAGACGTTAAACCAAAGAACACACACACACCACACACACACACACACACTACACACACACACACACACACACACAACCACACACACACACACACACACACACACAGAGAGAGAGAGAGAGAGAGAAACGAAAACTGAAACTGAAACTGAAAATGGTTTATTGCCATTGACATTTTTGTCCTTGTGGCAAGGAGCATAAAACAAAGTCATTAAATTTTAGAGAGAGAGAGAGAAAGAGAGAGAGATTACATCAGAGAAACAGAGAAATACTATTGTTGTGTAGATATAAATGCATGTTGCTTGTGCGATGGATGGGAAGTCTTTGGCCGTGGAATTAACGTATAACAAGTATATATTTGGTTTAATGTACAGTTCTGTTTCTGGAAAATACTCTCAGGTTTTCTTTCAAACAGCACTTTGGATATATTAAAGTGTAACTTCAATGGAATGTTTGATCATTTATTTATTTATTTTATTTATTTATTCGTTTATTCTAACGGGAGAAGGATATCATTTACTTAATTTTGTTTATTTATTTATTCATTCATTCATTTATTTATTCGTTTATTCTAACGGGAGAAGGATATCATTTACTTAATATTTATTTATTTATATATTTATTTATGTATTTTTTATTTATTTATTTATTTATTTATCTATTTATTTAAACGGGAGAAGGATATCAAATTTTGTCACAAAAGTACACATTTACTTTTTCTTCTTCATCTTTTTAGCTTTCAGGAATGGTTTGCTCTTTCAGTTATTCGTATCACTGCCGTGAACGTAATTCCTCAGGTGACCCCCCAACAGGGGAGCGATGTGTAAGGTGGTGTCGCATATGGCCATGTGGCGGTGTTCCCATATCAAAGATGGCGCATGCACAGCAGTTGGGTAACCTTCATCCTTGTACAAACATTCTCCATGGGTAGAAAGGGTAACCACCACTTAACAGATAACTGTTTGTGGTCTTGTATAACAGGATGGCTGGGTTGCAGCTCGGGGAAACTTGATTGTTATCGTCCTGTTATCTCAGAATGGGGGATGTCTGGCTGGGGCTGGGCTGGACTGCGTGGTTGTGTCAGAAACGTTATAAATAGAACGTTTTTCATAAATGTCTTTGGCTTGTGTTGAACTTGAAGTGAGTTGTTTGACGTCGTATAGTGGAAGTCTGTATGATGTGGGGGAGAACTCAGTGGTTTCGTCAGTGTTGAGCATATTTCTCTGTCTTTGTCTCTCTCCCTCTCCTCTCTCTCTCTCTGTCTGTCTGTCTGTCTGTCTGTTTGTTTGTCTGTCTCTCTCTTTGTGTGTGTGTTGTGTGTGTCTGTCTCTGTGTGTATGTGTGTGTGTGTGTGTCTCTCTCTCTGTCTCTCTCTCTCTCTTTCTCTCACTGTGTCTCTCTTTCTCTCTCTCTATTTCTGTCTCTCTCTGTCTCTGTGTCTCTGTCTCTCTTTCTCTCTCTGTCTCTCTCTTGTGTTGTCTCTCTTCTCTCTTCTCTGTCTCTCTCTGTCTCTCTCTCTCTTTCTCTCTCTCTCTCTCTCTCCTCTCTCTCTCTCTCCTGTCTGTCTTGTCTCTCTCTCTCTCTCTCTCCTCTCTCTCTCTCTCTCTCTTATTCATGTATTTACTAGTCAGTTCATTAGTAATGAAGGTGCTGTGAACACAGCAATTGTTATAAACTGAACAGATGACATGAAAACACTGATTGTCACAGCGTATTTGCCCTTTCTTTCAGGAAAGACAACGGTTGACTAATATAACAGCTATGAAGTGATGGAAACCTTTTTGACTTGGATTATAAAAAGTGGTGGGGGGTAGGGGGGGGGGAAAGTTGTGGTGCGATCGAATATAAAAACCCGATAGCTTAATGCTCATAAATGAATTATGATAGACACATGTAGCCCAGAGAATTTCGTCGCACTCACACTTGGCACGTGTCATGTGTTAACATAAATGTTATATGAGTTCGTGCACGGTCAGCGTAGCGGTACTGTGGTGAAGACTAAACTCTCCAAGACCATTCCAGTCAGTGTTACACGAGATTACTGTAATGTCATGTATTGATAGTGAACAATAACAATAACAATAACAAATATGAACGAGGGTAGTGGCTGTAGCATCGGAATGATTTTTTTTTTTTACATTCATCCCCCATCCATAGAGGTTCTATACTTGATGTACATATTATAAGAACATGAAAATATGAACATGATGCACAGTTAGAACATCAGTAGTGACTAGTGCATCGGTATGCTTTTTTACATTCAATCCCCATCCATCGAGGTTCTATATTAAATGTATCATAACAATATGAAAACATCAGTCTAATGCACAGTACAGAATATCAATAGTTAGTGGTGATAGAGAGATGTATAGACAGTGCGTGTTTGGATTTTTTTTTTTATAATGTTCAACACTTTTACAGAGACTGTATACAATCAAACAATAGTATACATCACATCACTCACGACGCTCATATATTCAGCTTCCACGCCAAAGAGTATGGATTTCGTTTCACACCATATAATGCTATCATCATAATTGTTAGCCGGTAGATTTTATTGTTGTGTTTTAGCCCGGGGAGAGAGAGAGAGAGAGAAGATGCGGTGTGTTGTGTGTGTGTGTGTGTTGCCCCGTAGATTGTGTGTGTGTGTGTGTGTGGTGTGTGTGTGTGGTGTGTGTGTGTGTGCGCGCGCGCGCGCGCGGGCTGTGTTCTATTGCTGTCGTGTGACGTTTTTGTGTGTGTTTGTTTTGATATGATGCCATTTACTGCAAGTATGTATGCATTTATCTTTTGGCAGTTGTAGAATAATCTTGCATCACACACACAGGAACATCTGGAATTGTGGAATCTGGTATGTGGTACGTATGTATGTATGTTTTTTTGTTTTGGTTTGTTTTTTTTTGGTATTATTTGTTGTGCGTCAGTAGTCACCAGGATCTGCTTCGGCGTAGTATACTGACCTTTGGGAACACCTGAAAATAGTGAAGCATGCATCTGCACTTAGTTTAGGGTTGTTGTTGTTGTTGTTTGTGGTGATGCTGCTGCTGCTGCTGCTGCTGGTGTCACTTAGATACGCACACATAACACACACAGACACACACACACACACTCTTCTCTCTCTCTCTCTCTCTCTCTCTCCTTCCTCTCTCTCTCTCTCTCTCTTCTCTTCTCTGTCTCTTCTGTCTCCCCCCTCTGTGTGCGTGTCTCTTTCTCGCTCTCTTACTAACAAACACACAGTGACACACAGTGACACACACACAACACAACACACACACACACACACACACACACACACACACACACACTCTCTCTCTCTCTCTCTCTCTCATTCACTCTCTCTCTCTCTCTGTCTCTCTCTCTGTCTCTCTCTTTCTTCCCCCCCCCCCCCCTTTGTGTGTGTGTGTGTGTCTGTCTCTCGCACACACACACACCACACACACACACACACACACACACACACACACACACACACACACACACACTCACTCACTCACTCACTCACTCACCAGCACACAAGCCTGGTGAAATTACATGCATATTTTCATGACCATGCATACATAAACACGGACGCAGGTACGCGCACATTTCCATCCTACAGCCTGGTTGATTTTTGTCTGTTTGGTTGTTGTTTTTTTTGTTGTTGTTAGCATTGAAGGCAAAGAAATAAATTTCGTTTGTATGGCTTGACCTTGTTGTTCCCTGTTAACGTGTTGCACAGGTTTCTTGTGCAGTATGGCAGAATATCAGATCTCCTCCCACATCACGTGGAAGCAGGTGAAAATCAATATCGCTCTACCTTCAAACGTTACCTGGAGACTTTTGCCTTATCAGTTGGCCTTTTCTCACACCACGACCAGCCGCCTGGTACTGTGTTTGTTCGAGAGAGAGAGGGGGGGGGGAGGGAGGGAGAGAGAGATACAGAGAGAGGCAGGCAGGCAGATAGACAGACAGAGAGAAACGCATGCGTGTGTATGTGTTTGTGTGTGTGTGTGTGTGTGTGTGTGTTCGTTCGTTCTTTGATTTAACGTCTTTTCATTATGAGTGATATTAGTCGGTGCGTGTATGTGTGTGTGTGCGTATGTATGTGTGTGTGTGTATGTGTGTGTGCGTGTGAGTGTGTGTGGTTGTATGTACGTGTGTGGTTTGTTGTTTACACTCAAACGAGAGAGAAAAGAGAAAAATGCTCTTGTAATCAAAGGAAGGTTGTAATTATAATTAGGACCTTTCTCAATAGGAGAGAGAGAGAGAGAGAGAGAGAGAGAGAGAGAGAGCGAGAGAGAGATTGGGGCAGAAAGGAGAAAGGGCAGAATCTCTGACAGTATACAATTCAGTAATCCCCACCATTACTCAGTAACAAATCATTATTGCCCGCCATTTGTCTACAAATCATTCTTTTCCACCATTAGTCTGCGAATCATTATTTCCCACCATTAGTCTACAAATCATTCTTTTCCACCATTAGTCTGCGAATCATTATTTCCCACCATTAGTCTACGAATCATTATTTCCCACCATTAGTCTACAAATCATTATTTCCCACCATTAGTCTTCAAATCA
>CM060315.1:58281634-58286634 GCA_030674185.1 Monoplex corrugatus | reverse complement strand
GTCTCACTCTCCTCTCTCTCTCTCTCTCTCTCTCTTTCTCTCACATGCGCGCGCATGCACGCACACACACACTCACACACACAACACACACACACACACACACACCTCACACACACACACACTCACTCACACACATCACTCACTCACTCACACACACACTCACTCACTCACACACACACTCACTCACTCACTCACACACACACACTCACTCACTCACACACACACACCACACTCACTCACACACACACTCACTCACTCACTCACTCACTCACACCACACTCACACACTCACTCACTCACTCACACACACACACACACACACACACACACACCACACACACACTCACACACACACACACACACACACACTCACTCACTCACTCACTCACTCACTCACTCACTCACACTCACACCCACTTTAGGATAGCAATAAAATCCGTTGATAATGATTTGTTTCGAGTTCGTTTGAGAGGGATTGATGGCACTCGGACACATCCATATGTGTTCAACCCAATCTGGCAGATTTTTGGAGCCTGCGCAAAACCCTGATCATTGGCGAGATTTTGCAGTGAAGAAGGGGGTGGGGGGGTGGGGAAGTAATAGATCCAATAATACACTGAGCTGACAACCACCAGAATGATTGCAGCATTGAAATGGGCACCTAACAGACCAGTTTTTATGTTGGGCACCGGGACTAAACACGTGAAATCAAATCTTGAGCCCTATGGCTTGGCTATTTGACGAGGATAAATGAGCCTCCAAACATTGATGATATACCCTAACAGTTCCGAGCTTTGGTGAAAGTCAAGGAGAAACTGATAAAAGGTTAACGTTTTGGGGGTGAGGAAAAGGGGAAGAGACTGGGGAGAGTGTTGTTAAGATAAATACATATTCTAGCCTAGAGTTCCTTCCTCTTTATGACGGAAACTAAATATGCCGTTCGCAGCAGGTCTTTGGTGGCCGTTTGAGGAGGGAGAAGGGCCGGGATGGGAGGGTGAGAGGCGTGGAATGGAGAAAGTTTGTGAGAAGAAGAATAGATTTTCGTGTGAAAGTTTTCTCGTTACGACTGAAATCGAGTATTCCGCTCACAGCAGTTTTACAGATCTGTTTTATTACCTCTCCTCTCGGCTCAAGTTTACGGTGACGTGGGCAGGTGAAAATAACCCGAAATGGGCGTGTTTGTGCGTTGGTCGTGTGCACTAAAGTAGCGTTGAGGAGGATGCGAAGTGATTGTTAAAGGATGGGGTCCGTTTTATACTATCTGTCTGTCTGTTGTGTGTCTCGTTTGTCGCTGTCTGTCCTTCGCTCTCTCTCTCTCTCCTTCTCTCTCTCTCTGTTTTCTCTCTCTCTCTCTCTCTGTCTCTCTCTCCTCTGCTCTGTCTCTCTCTCTCTCCTTTTCCTCTCTCTCTCTCCTCCCTCTCTCCTCTCCTCTCTTACTCTCCACCATTTCTCTCTCCTACTGTCTCCCCCTCACTCCTTCCCTCTCACCATCTGTCTCTCTTTTGACAGCAGAATTGATTTTCATTTGATATTGTTTTTATTTTACATTCCCCCCTCCTCCTCCTTCTTCTTCTTCCTCTCTCTCTCTCTCTCTCTCTCTCTCTCTCTCTCCTCTGTCCCCCCCCCCTATTTCTCTCCAATTCTCTGTGTCTGTCTCTCCCCCCCCCCTATTTCTCTCCAACTCTCTGTCTGTCTCCCCGTCTCTCTCTCTCTCTCTGTCCCCCCCCCCCCCCTCCTATTTCTCTCCAACTCTCTCTGTCTGTCTCCCCCCCCCCCTATTTCTCTCCAACTCTCTGTCTGTCTCTCTGTCTCTGTCTCCTCTCTCTCTCTCTCTCCTCCTCTCTCCCCTCTCCCTCTCTCTCGCCCTCGTCGATTTTCTTTTTGTGGTGTCATTTTCTGCCTTTCTGTCGTGTTTTTTCTTCTTCTATCTGTCCATCTTTTCTTATTCATGGCCCTACCGTCAAATTTTTCTGTTGTTTTTTTGGTTTTTTTTAGTTTGTGTGTTGTGTTTTTGTGGAGTGCAGGTGGTGGTTGTACGCGAGCTTATGTGTGTGTGTACGTGGAGAGTGGAAGGGGTTTAAACACACGTGTTTATTAAAGGGAAAAAATAGAAAGGAGAAGAGAGAGAAATGACTGCGTTTTAACATCGCGCACCTGTCTCAGTCAGCATTTCCTGATGCCTCACTTTGTGAGTGTCCTTTGGGAATCGTTATTTAATTACTAGCCAGCCATGCGTGGCCCAGTATTATTCATCAGCTTGTGCCCGGGAGCCAGGTAATATCGCGTTCCAGGTATGAACACAAAGAGCACGTCATAGGTCATGCACGTCGTCATCAGTTAAGCGTCACTTGGTGTTGTTGTCTCTGCTTAAAAATAGAAGTGCTGTGATAAAAATGATAATGGTGATAATGATTCGCTGACAAGGTTGCGTGCGATATGATAGATGATGATGATGATGATGATGATGATATGATGCATATATATGATGATGGTGACAGTGGTGTTAACGTTGAATTGACGACGACAAAAATGGAAGATGATGTTTGAATGATAACTGTAGTTCGTCGGTCGTTGTTTTAGCTGGCTGTGCTGGTTTGTGTGGTGTGTGTGCTGTGTGGGTGTGTATGTGTGTGTTGTGTGTGTGTGTGTTGTGTGTGTGTGTGTGTGTGTGTGTGTGTGTGTGTGTGTGTGTTTCGTGTTTTTTACTGTTCATTGTTTTGTCTTCATGTTTGCTTTCCGTTTGTGTTGTTGTCTGTTTGTGTGTGTGTGTGTGTGTCTGCTGTTTATTTTCATTGTCTGTCATTGCTGCTTTTTCTATCCTGTGTGGGAAGGGAAGACAGGGAGTGACGATGTTGTATCGAAGAAATGGTATGGTGAAATTACTGTGACCTGAAAATTTCGGACTGCTTGTTAGGCCAGACATAACCCAAATTTGGACTAGAATTTGGACTAGTCAGCAAACACAAATTCTTCCTGATATTTACTCCGTACCAGCTCTTTACCCATCACCCCACATTCTCTGTTTTTTTCTCTGTCTCTCTGTCTCTGTCTGTCTGCTCTCTCTCTCTCCTCTCTCTCTCTCTCTCTCTTTCTCTCTGCTCTCTGTCCTCTCTCTCTCTCTTCTCTCTCCTCTCTCTCTCTCTTCTCTCTCTCCCTCCTCTGCTCTCTCCTTCTCTCTCTGTCTCTCTGTCTCTCTCTCTCTCTCTCTCTCTCTCTGTCTCTCTCTCTCTCCTCTCTCGTCTCTCTCTGTCTCTCTCTCTCTCTCTCTCTCTCTCCTCTCTCTCTCTCCTCTCTCTCTCTCTCTCTCTGCTCCTCTCCTCTCTCTTCTCTCTCTCTCCTCTCGCTCTCCCTTTCTCTCCCTCTGCCTTTCTCTCTTCTCTCTCTTCTCCTGCCTCTCTCTCTCTCTCCTGTCTGTCTTCTCTCGTCTTTTCTCTCTTTTTCTTCTTTTGTTTCCCTCTACCATTTCTCTCTCCTACTGTCTCCCCCTCACTCCTTCTTCTCTCCATATGTCTGTTGTTTGAGAGCAGGATTGATTTTCATTTGATATCGTTTTTATTTTTTATTTCCCCCCTCTATCTTTTTAGCACAGATGGTTGCATAAAAGCTAACAGCTGCTTGTTTATTACGTCGTAACTACGGGATTTGTATAATAAGGGACAATTACACTCATAGACTCAGTAGGCGCGCGCGCGCGGACGTGTGTGTATATATGTGTGTCCGAGTGTGTGTGTGTGTGTGTGTGTGTATGTGTGTGTGTGTGTGTGTGTTTGTGCGTGTGTGTGCGCTTGTGTGTGTGTGTGTGTGTGCGAGAGTGTGTGTATGTGTGCGAGTGTGTTTGTGTGTGTGTGTGCATGTGTGTGTGTGCGCGCGTGTGTGTGTGCGTGTGTGCATATGTGCGCGCGCGTGTGTGCGTCCGCGTGCTCAAAAGAAGAATGCAAAGGTATACCCAGGGTAGCCCGGTGATTAATGAACTTGAACATGCAAAAAAGTCGTTGAAACGCTGATAGTAACACGTCCATCAGGCTTCTGGTCACGTCACCAGCTAATGACAGCAGTAAGGACAGGGCTCACGTCTTCCCATCATTAACTTTTCCCCCACACATGACACACGATTACCTGTCAAGCCTACTTGAGATCTATGTTCCCTCACGTACCCTCCGCTCTGCCTCCGATCCTCTGACTTTTCGCTTTCCACGCACTAAGCTCAATACCTATGGTCCACGAGCCTTCTCTGTTTCTGGTCCGCTCTCCTGGAACAAACTTCCTCTCTCAGTCCGTCAGCAACCTACTTTTGTCTCCTTCAAGTCCGCTCTCAAAAACTCACCTTTTCTCCTCCGCATAAAATCCTAACCTCACTCAACCCCCCCCCCCCCCCCCCCTCTGCTGCCTGTCTCCGCTCGGAGGGGAATCACACGGTTATAATATATAATTGTATATGCTATGCTCTCTATAATTTTCCATTGCTTTTATTCTTGCTTTTATTGCTTTTATTCTTTCTCCCCATTTATAGCCATGCGTGTGTGTGTGTGTGTGTGTATGTGTGCGTGCGTGTGTGTGCGTGCGTGCGTGCGTGTGTGTCTGCTTCAGCGCTTAGATTTGATTTTATCAAGATTTTGCGCTATATAAATATTGTAATTATTTATTATTATTATTACATTGATGGTGTGCGGTAGTCAAGTGGGTAAGACGTCGGATGTCCAGTCAAAAGGTCTGGGGTTCGATATCCTGCCTGGGTGTCTCCTGAGTAAAGTGTGGAGATTTTTGCCCAGTCTCCCAGGTCAACATGATTGTGTGCAAACCCGTTGAGCCTGATTCCTCTTCGTTTTAATACACGCACGCAGGATATCAAAATGGCAAGTGAGCTATCCTGTAAGTCATGGCAGTACCTGGTGACTGATGGATACGTGAAAACACCCAGCATGGAATGATTTCTTGATTAAGTGAACATATTCAGCTTCACCAAATACGTCCTACGTTCAGTTGATGCAGCAGACAGGTTTT
>CM060315.1:58271634-58276634 GCA_030674185.1 Monoplex corrugatus | reverse complement strand
ATCAGATCAGCAGACTTTCTCATTCGACGATGTGAATTTCTTTCTTTTTAGCTTTCTTTCTTAATTACTTGCCCACTCGCATTCTGGTTTGTTTGTTTTTTGTTCCCTTGCGTGCTGTCAGTGTGTGTGGGATGAGGAAGATGACGATCATTAGGTCTCTACGAGTATTGAGGAGGCGTATGGGGGATCAGTGTGACCTAAAAAGTTGTGACTGCTTGTTAGACCATGCACAACTCAAATTTGGTGCAGGATTACGACCGATCAAAACACAGTCGATTTTGTGTATTTGTGTGTGTGTGTGTGTGTGTGTGTGTGTGTGTGTGTGTGTGTGTGTGTGTGTGTGTGTGTGTGTGTGTGTGTGTGTGTGTGTGTTGTGTGTCTGTTGTGTGTGTGTGTGTGTGTGTTGTGTATGTATGTGGGTGTGGGTGTGGTTGGTTTATACTCTTTCTGGGCACTGCCCCATCCCACCCCCCCCCATCCCCCATGCACACACGCGCGCTACTTCTGGCTTGTCTGTCTGTCTTTCTGTTTGTCTGCCTGTCTTGCATTCCCCCGTAGGATGCCCCTTTTTTTTTCAGTATAAGTAGTATCCCCACCTTGTGGAAATTCTGTGCTAGAAATTTCCTCTTTTGTGTTACTCTCTTTGTTTCTGCCTTGTTCCTTTGCTGTATGTCTTTTTTTTTTCCTAGCATGATAAAGTCTTACGTAATTATTCTTTATCATCATCATCAGGTGCCCTGCCGCATGGCGTTGGCGATCATGGACTTCCATCTGTCTCTATCTCTCGTTGCCCATAGCATCTCCCCCATCCTCCTCGTCCCCAGCCACCCTGCAAGTCCGTCCAGCATTTTCTCCCTGGGTCTACCTGGTGCTTTCTTTCCCTCTAGCTTTCCCGTTGTGACCAGGTGCTCCAAACCCCCCTTCCTCATAAAATGGCCTATAAATGTTGCCTGTCTTTTCCTCAGGATTGATAACTGGGTACATGTATTAAGTACATTTTTGGCTCTAGGGAAATGAGATATGCGAAAGTAATTTTAGGTAATATAGGCCCGTTTATATATATATGTTTTAGTGTTCTTAGTGATGTTTAAATGTGTATTCAGATTTTTTTTTTAAATTCATATGTGATAAATTGAACGGAGTGGTCAGCGCCAGGCCATCTCCTTAGACTGTGAGCGCGAATACATTAATATGTGTACTTAATTCCCCCCCCCCCCCCCCCCCCCCCCCCCCTGTTGAAGTGTTGTATATTTTTGAAGTGGTTATAGCCCTGATATGGCTGTACGCAGTCAGTCTCGGCTTTAAAACAAAAACAACAATAACAACAATGTCTGGCATTCTTTTTCAGAAATAGGAGTCGGGTTAATGATGATTTTGTCTACTCTCGCCCCCCCCCCCCCCCCACACACACACTCATGGGATATTCCCTCTTTTCAGCAAAGGCTAGCTGTGAAAAAGCAAGTAATTGCTTATCTATTACGCTCAAAATACGTTATTCACCCAACATGGGGCTGCGTGGGTGTATGCATGCGCAGGTTCATGTGTGTGTTTCCAAAAGGAAAATGCATAGGCACAGTAGCAATTGAATGGCCATGAATATGCAACAACAACAAAAAAGTTGAGAAGCAAGTGGGAACATGTAATCAGGCGCATCATGTCACATTTGCAAATGAAAACAGGAACGCTTTTCACGCCTCCCCATTATTAACCCTTTCTGCAAGGACCTGGCGGATAGTATGAAAGAGTGACAGGTTGATGGGTTGAAAGAGTTAAATTAGCGGATGATATTTTCCTAGTGGGTTTTGCTGTTACTGGTTTTATGTGTAAAAAAACTCGAGAGTTGACTTACTCAGTACACGTATCAGTCTCTCTCTTTTCCTTTCTTTCTTATGTTGTTTTGATATAAGTAGATTACCAACGGCATATATGTAGGTTGGCCGGCGTGCTAATACATGTGCCATTGGAAATAAAGCTTAATGCTTCTTAATTTACTCAAGCTCTCTCTGTCTCTGTCTGTCTGTCTGGCTGCCTGCCTGCCTGCCTCTCTGTCTCTGTCTCTGTCTCTCTCTCCCTCTCTCTCCCCGTCCTTCTCCCTCCTGTCTCTCTCTCCGCCTCCTTTTTCTCTGTCTCCCCCCTCTCTCTGTCTCTGTCTCTCTCTGTCTCTCTCTCTCTCTCTCTCTCTCTCTCTCTCTCTCTTCTCTCTCTCTCTGATTCTGATAGTGTGGAAAAGAGGGAATAAAAAGGAAAAGGAAAATTAAGGAAGTCGACAAGAGGAAAAAGGCAAAAAAGAAGAAAACTTAAGAGAAGACTTTGAAAATAATTGATTATTAATGTCTTTGACAGGGCGTAAACATGTCTTTTACTGTTTTTGTCTTGTTTGTGGTAAGAGTATTAGGGTTTTTTTTTGTGTTGTTGTTGTTTTTTTTAGTACAAAGACTGGATCTCTTTAGTTTCATCCGCATAAGGTCATATCACAGTGAGTGAACGTTCTGTAAGAAAAACAAATGAAACAGAGTGGGGGAAGAGCAAGGGAGGGAGGGAGAGAGAGAGAGAGAGAGTCTGAGCTGCTTGTGGATTGATCTGCACCAAAAATACAACGTGGCCTTTGCCAGGTAAGTCAGTTGAAATCATTAGGCCTACTTTTGAACAGATACAATAAATAAATGAATGATAAATAAATAAATAATAAATAAATGAATAAATCAATCAACCAATCAATCAATCAATAAATACATACATAAATACATAAATACATACATAAATCAAGCATCAGATATGTACAGCACGATATCTCTCTCAAATTTGAATCCTGCTTTCTTCTGACCTCGTGGATGATGTCTTAGATGATTTTGATTCACTTCCAAGGTCAGGATGGTGTGGAGTTTAGGAGGTGAAAGGGTGCGGGGGGGGGGGGGGGGGAGGGGGGCCGAAAGTGAACATCAACAACCGGAGTAGTCCCAGGAAAAACTAAGCCATATTAATTTTTCATGAGGCCATTTACACATGTCGCGTGAATCACATCGTATGCTGTGCGTGTCACCTGCCAGTTGATATTTAACGTCTCGTTTCTCACCCCTCAGATTACACACACACACACACACACACACACACACACACACACACACACACACACACACACACACACACATACACACACACACACACCACACACACACACACACACACACACACACACACACACACACACACACACACACACACACACACACACACACACACACACACACACACACACACACACACGTGTATATATGATAAGGAAATATATATATGTATATATATATCTATACATAATATATATATATATATATATAATATATTATATATATATATATATATATATATATTATATACTATATCAATTTGAAGTGCCAGATGCTTTATTCCTGAAAGGTAATCTCTGACGAAGCCTAGTGAGAAAATTGTGTGGCTTGTACTGTCTCTGTCTCTCTCTCTGTCTCTCTGTCTCTCTGTCTCTCTGTCTCTGTGTGTGTGTGTCTCTCTCTCTCTCTCTCTCTCTCTCTGTCTCTCTGTCTCTCTCTGTCTCTCTCTGTCTCTGTCTGTCTGCTGCCTGTCTGTCTCTCTCTCTCTCTCTTCTCTCTCTCTCTCTCTCTTTTCTCTTCTCTCTCTCGCTCCGTTTCACCCACACAAAGCATATACACTCAGACATACGGACACACACACGCGCGTGCACACACACACACACACACACACACACACACACACACACACACACACACACACACACACACACACACACACACACACACACACACATAGAAGTGTACTATAGGTCATATGTATACATACGGCAATAAACTAAAGCCCAAGGTGAGCGATCCAGTGTTGACATTTACTTGGGTTCCCCTGGTCTTCGATATAGGCCTACATACGCACAGAAATTTACATTATACTTGTATGTAAACCACCGTTGTCCCATATCTCATGCCACGGAAGTTTCCACGTCAGATTTTTCCTGGACAATTTTTGTGTGAAATATAGGAATGTGTCTGGAAGAAATCTGAAGGATTAAACAAATCCTGAAGTGGGTAGACGCGAAGACCTTTGAGTTTGTATTCTTTCGGGGAAAATGTGTATTCTATAGACAAATTCGGAGAAAATTACCAAACTTCGTTTTTTGACAAAGGTATCTTACTACAAAGTACTCATTCCTTCGTTGGATTTTTTTTCTTATTCTTCTACGACATTGTATAACACACAGAATAATGCAGAATAACTTGATAACAACTGTTATGTGTAAATAATAAATTGTGTACATAATCGTGAATATAAGGCACTCAAATAATTATTGCCCATCTTTGTGAAACACAAAGCATGACTTTATGTTGTATTGATTGAATGATAAGGTACAGTAAACATATTGATATAAGAAGTCAGCTAAATCACGGTGCTATTAAACGTCTGAATACTTTTAAACCCAGATTGTGTGTGTGTGTGTGTGGCGCGCGCGCGCGACGCGTGTGTGTATCTCTTTCTTTGTGGGTGTGTGTATGTGTGTGTGTGTGTGTAGGCCAACTTGGTTTGATTTAACGTGGGGCCAGTTTGTATGCCGCATGATTTTATAAGAACATGTATTAGCAGCAAGGGTTTCAAGGCCTTTTGTGCTGAATAATTGCTAAATGTTGATCTGTAATTTTGGATTTTTGTAATGAATGTTTTTTCAGTCTTAGACATGTACTGTCTATAACCAAATGTAGACTTTTAGTTTCGGCTTCTGCGATGATTGTTAGCCAAATCTCAAGTCTGCACGATCTATAGGACATATTTTACACTAAAAATGTTTAGTTTGTTTGTTTTTGTTTTTTGTTTGTTGTTGTTGTTGTTGTATTTGGTTGGGTGGTTTTTGTTTTGTTTTGTTTTGTTTTGTTTTGTTTTAACAGTATAGATCATATATGTTTGAAGAGTTTACGCTAAAGTTGGACAGCCATCGACGTGGGAGACACAGTGCATTTACAGGG
>CM060315.1:58259134-58266634 GCA_030674185.1 Monoplex corrugatus | reverse complement strand
TATGCCCAAGCCTGATAAATGTGACAGTGTTCATATGTTTGCTTGTTTGTTGGTTTGTTTGTTGGTTTTCGACGTGCTCCTAACTATAGAAACACAACGACACTTCTCACACATATAGCACAAGACGCAGCGACGAGTCTGTGATGACACTGTGCAGGTGTTTGTTAGTTTTATATTTATGATATTTAGTTACATTAATATGACATTATAGATAATGCCGATATTTCATTTACTGACACTTTTTTTTAAAGTTTGTTCGATGTCAGTATGTGTTTGCCTGGTAACGTTATATCATTTCATTCATACGGAACTAGTAGTTGTTTTTTCATGCATTGTTATAATTTCTGTATATACTGAAAGCTAATAGTTATGTTTTTATATTATTATTACTGGTAACGTTATATCATTTCATTCATACGGAACTAGTAGTTATTTTTTCATGCATTGTTATAATTTCTGTATATACTGAAAGCTAATAGTTATGTTTTTATATTATTATTACTATTATTATTTTCGTATTACAGCATTCTATAGTTAATTGCTGTGCTGTCCGTCAAACCCTTTCTCTCATCTCATCGCCATAACCAGCAGCATCGGCACCTCATTATCATCACTTTTGTATTTGTTTATCGATTGACTTATTTATTTATTTATTTATTTATTTATTTATTTATTTATTTATTTTAATTTATTAATGAATTTATCTGTTCGTTCGTTTGTTTATTATTCTTGTATTCATTCATTCATTCATTCATTCTTTCATTTTCTTAATTCATCTGTTTATTGCAAGAGGTTTTCTGCTCCTCAAATGTTATTGTAATCAAAACGATCTTTGGATTATACTTGTATCTATTATCGAACAAAGACGAATCTCATGTTGTTTGCAATTTCATGAAACAAAACAACAACAGCAACAAGTGAAACAAACAGAAATGATTAAAACAAAAAACAAAAAAAGGCGTTCATTGTTCTCTTATTTTGTGCAGTGTGGTTTTGTGTTCGATAGCATGTGGTAGGCTGTCGTGTCGTCATTCTTTCGATCTGATCGGAAACAGGAGTGAGCGTTTAGTATTTGTGATGAAGCACAACTCTGAAGCTTCGGTGTGGATAAGCTTTGTCATTGGCTTTTGTCTGACTGCCTGTCTGTATCCGTTTTTGTCTTTGTCTTCTTCCCTCTGTATTGGTCTGTCTCTCTTTCTCTGTCTGTCACACTCACCCAACCTCTCTGTCTCCGTTCCATATCATTCCACACCTTTTTTTTAGTTTTTTCGTCCATAAGGCGCCCTCGTCCCGCCCCCCCCCCCCCCCCCCACTTCTCTATTGGTCTGTCTCTCTTTCTCTGTCTGTCACACTCACCCAACCTCTCTGTCTCCATTCCATATCATTCCACACCTTTTTTTTAATTTTTTCGTCCATAAGGCGCCCTCGTCCCCCCCCCCCCCCCTTCTCTATTGGTCTGTCTCTCTTTCTCTGTCTGTCACACTCACCCAACCTCTCTGTCTCCGTTCCATATCATTCCACACCTTTTTTTTTTAGTTTTTTCGTCCATAAGGCGCCCTCGTCCCCCCCCCCCCCCCCCCCCCCCCCCTTCTTCTCTCTTGTGAAATGTTTTTTTTACTGTACTATTTTCATTATTCCTTAAACATATATATGTGTGTAAATGACGCATTAATTTTCAGAATGACGCATTCATTTTCAATCAGAGGGTCAAAATGACGCAGGATTTCAGTTCTTTGTGAGCGTGCCGTCTCTCTCCAGAACTTTAATGGACGCTAGGAGAAATAGAACGAAGACACTGACTTTGTTAGGCATTGTTTAGCTGTATTAATTTATTAGTTTATATGTAGCTTTCCTTTGTGGCATGGACGGCAGGTGTAGGAACAAGCCCACTTTTGATATTAAAGTATCGATCCTGTGTTTTTCATTTACTTCATTGGTTTGATGCCCTGCCCTAGTTTCTTTTCCTCTTTTTTCCGCTCCTATGAGAGGTTATGAACGTCTGTGTAATTCAGGGACCTTTGCTTCTGTCTGCCCACTAATGGACTCACCAGGGGGAGGTCCTGTTGTCTTCACTCGCCAGTTTTGTTCCATGTCATTTTTCAATCTCTTCGGCCCTTCTCCACACCACATCCTTACGCCACCCACGTTTCTCTGACGAGATTCTTTCGTATCGATTGGAAGAACTCTGTGTGTCTTTCTGTCATATGTTTTTGAACAGAATGTCTCAGCAGAGATTTGTCGGGTGCTTTTAGAATGGATTTTACCTCGAATCCGACCGGTCTGGAAATGGCGAAGGCATTAGTTTACATTTTGCAAGGTTCATTTTGGGGGTCATTCTGACCCAGATGTTGGAACGTTTTTGAATTTCATCTCGCTTTATTTTTTCAACAGTTCACCTGAGTTGATTCACATTCTTAGATTATTAATATATTGTAATTATTGTAAATTTAAAGATTTAGAGCGATTGTCTGGGTCGTGTTTTTGTGTTTGGCCACAAGAAAATAATCTGTTTGGCTAAGGTGTCTCCTAATGCGCTCTTTCTTCTGGTATTTGCATCTTCTTCTTGGCCGGCATAATCGTTTTTGACAAGTGTGAATGACACTGGTCAGTTCTCACAATCATGCATAACACATCTACAGACATTGAATATAATTATCCAAATATCAGAAAACGAAATTGTCTATCTAGGTGGCTGGCTGTTGTTTCCGATGAAAACAGGTCATATTTAGCATGGCATGACTAGATATGTATATATATGTGTGTATATATATATATATACATGTATAGTCAAGCCATGGTAAATATATATATATATATATATATATTGTGTGTGTGTGTGTGTGTGTGTGTATGTGTGTGTGTGTGTGTGAGAGAGAGAGAGAGAGAGAAAGAGAGAGAGTGAGTGAGTAAGTAAGAAAGGGAGAGAGACTGTATAATTTCAACCAACACAAAGCGAGGCCAAGTTACTGTCAATGCGTGCGCTGTTCTGTCTCCAATAAGTAAAGTTTTAGCGTGTGTTTATAAACATGTTTCCGTCACAATTCGGTCACACGTCAGACACCAATATGAATCGTAAAAGCATACGTTTGACTGGGCACAATGACTACTTTTTTAAACAGGGGAAGTTAAAATATAAATCCTGCATGAAGTAACAAAAAGCATTGACAATCCTGCATACGCAGTAACAAAAAAGCGTTATCATGTAATAGACTTTCAGCTGTTGCTACAGTTTAGAGAAAACTGCTTCATTATGTGCTATTATGTCTCAAGATGAGCTTCCATATGAGAATTTTTTATTTGGTAGTTTCTTATCACTTGTGTCAAAAGTAGGAGATTATTTTATGACTTAACTGAATTAACTACAGCTACCAGAATTTCAGGTTTTAATTTCCGTCATGGCTTGTTCACCACAGTGTCTTTGAATAATATATATGTCCCTATTTCCAAAAATAAAAGCACTGTAAGGAAATTTGGGGTGAGCCATTTTGTATGGGGCAAATGTAGCGGAAGTTGTAGATGGGATCCCTACTAGGACGACGACTCGATCAATTTGACAATGATTTTGTTGAGCATACTTTTTTTTTTTTTTTTTTTTTTTTGTGGGAAAGGGGGAGGAGAAAGTCTGAGATTTAAAATCAATAAAACATAAAACCTCATTTGTTTTCTCTTCGAGACATTTTCTTGTATTGACAGAAAAAAGGTAAGGGTCAGCGATATGAACACCAGTGTGGTTAGGTGTATTTAACACAGCTGATAGTGTGTACTTTGTACAAATACTTCGTGTTGCGTGCAGATGTCTGTCTATCTGGATACGTGTGAGAGAACAAAGAGGTGGAAAGTTAGGCAGCTTTACCCGCTTTTCCAATATGTGGGCGCCTGGTTGTCTCTTTGTCGCTATTTGCAATGACGTAACTTGCATATTTTAAAAAAATGACGTATTTAACCCCCTTCCATTCTCCCATGGCGACATCGTTCCATTTGGAACTATAACATCTATCAATAAAAAGGCTGCATGTTATACATCAGTTGAAACCGCAAACACATCTGAGTGTTATGGTGTTTTGATAATATAATTTGATAATATAAGTTAGTATTTGACGAAATGGCATGCTTTCCGGTAAATGTACTGTCAGTTTCGTGAAAAATCATAACAAATCTCAGAATGGAAAAGAGTTAAGAGACGACAGGAGAGGGAGACAGAATGTATCGTCAGATTTTAGTCATTGTCTGCGGTCGCACTGTACAGAAAAAAGATGTATTGTCTTGGGGAAGTCTAGCGGCTGTAATAATAACCTAAATGTCTTGGCTGCCTTCTGTGTGATTTAGTGTTCCTGCAGCAAGACTGGGAACTGTACTGTGACTTCATCTGGCTGAAACCAGACAGACCGGGTTGATAAATTACCTCATATACAGGACTGTGCCCAGAGACAAAAAGTAGACACCTCATAGCGCTAGTGACAGTTACGAAAGTATTTTGAGTGTATTGTACTATTATTTATGGTTGGAGTTACTTTGTTGAGTCATGCTGGAGGACGGTGTAGGCTTATGTTGTAACCGAGATTTATGTAATTTGTGTACTTTTGTATTGTAGTACACATTTTGTTGCGTGGTCATGAAAATAATGTCTTTTTAACTGTGTGAAATATGGGATCTGTATGGTAATATTTTATCTTTTATCTCATTTGCTTCATCATTGTTATCGTAATTATTATTGGCAGTCAATAATTCTCTCTCTCTCTCTCTCTGTCTCTCTCTCTCTCTCTCTCTCTCTCTCTCTCTCTCTCTCTCTTTCTGTTGTCTGTCACACACACGCACACACTATCACATAACCTACATAGGCACAGTCCGCTACATGCATGCTGGTGTGCACACGGCCACACACAGAGAGAGAGAGAGGAGAGAGAGTACACGTGTTTGAACTCATACACACATACAGTTATAGCCCCTCCCCCCCCCCCGCACCGCCCCTCTCTCTCTCTCTTCTCACCCGCCCACCTACTCGTCCCTCTCCCTTCCTCCCCCCCCCCCCTCTCTCTCTCTCCAAATCCGGTTGTCTGGTTCTGTTGACACAGCTGTGGACTCGAGTGTTGATGTGTCGAGTTCAGTCTCAACCAGTTACATAATAACAAACCTATTTGCTACTCATCTTAATGCTTCAATTAATTCTGATGGTGTCATTTAGTGTTCCATAGATTCCACCTTCCCAACTTGCCTGCTCCTATTTCAAAACCTTACAAGCTTGTGGGGATTTGTGCAAGATCAAGGAGCTGCTGGAGTATCATTGATTGATGTGGGAGGAGCGCATATGGAATTTTCCCGAGTGTGTTGAATCTCTGTCTTGGACAAACTGATGCTGAAACTCTAAAATCTCTCAGTCTGAACAGACCTAATATTGAGGTTAAAATATGCTTATGCGTTTGTAGATCTATACTGTTTCCATCTGTCCGATATGAAACATCACGGTCGACTGACGATTTCTATAGTACGATGTGAAGCAGACGGCAGTATTCCGGTCGTCTTCCGACAGTGAAATGACACTGTTCTACAAGAGGGCAGGAGTCACACTTCCTTCCTGTACATGGTCTGGTGTCGGTTGTTGGTACTAACTGTGTGTGTGTGTGTGTGTGTGTGTGTGTGTGTGTGTGTGTGTGTGTGTGTGTGTGTGTGTGTTTGTGTATGTGTGTGTTTGTGAGTGTGTGTGTGTGAGAGACAGACAGACAGACAGACAGACAGACAGAGAGGAGGGGGTGAACAGTGTCACAATTTAAGCAGAGCCTCAGGACCAGTGGGATGAGAATGAATCCTTATCTGTGGATAATAAAAATCTGGGTACCATGGGGTTTGTAATGTTTCTTCGTAATTTGAATGGTAAAATGATAATAGAGACATGCCTCGGTGTTCTATGCGTGATACAGACCTACAAGATTACAAAGTTATTTTGAACTCAGGCAGACAGAAATCCGTTCATGGCATTTAATAATTATACATGGCAATCAAACAAACTGAACTTCTCACCCAGTTCATACATATTGACGATTTATTTTAAATGGAAGAATTGTGTACCAGATAACGATATGTGACATATATAAAATGAATTTGGGCAAACGTCTCCATGTGTTCAACCATTCTCTCTCTCGCTCTCTCTCTCTCTCTCTCTCTCATATAAACACACTCGCGCACACATACACACGTCACACACACACACACACACACACACACACACACACACACACACACACACACACACACACACACACATACATACATATACTTACACACACAAGTCCCTTTGAATCAGTATTTTATTTCCAACTTCTTTTTTCATACATAAACGAGAGATGGATGAGGAAAGGAGAAGGAAGGCATTTCAATAGACTTTAAAACCAATGAACTAGCAAATTATTGTGAATAGAGAAGTTTACGATAGAAAAAAGCATAAGAGTGAAGCAGTAAACGAAACGGGCTTCAGAAATAGCTCGTATTTTATGAATGATATAAACATTATTGCTACATAAATAAAGTATTATTTACCAAGTAACAATCGTTAACTCCTCTCAACGTTGCCAGTGTTTTGAGCTTTGAAGGTGTTATTCTAATGCAAGTAGGAATCGAGACTGTAATAGGCCAAAACGTTGCCAGTCTAAAAAATTTAAAAACAAGTGCGACCGCCCGCGTTCAAGCAAACAGGAACCAGAACAATACGAAAATAAAATCCGAATGCGTATGATTTTAGTACAACCAGACAAGACAGGCGCAAATTTTTGGCCAACTGGCCTTTGTCAAGCGTAAACGTAAGATCACAGAATAGGCTTTTGTCAAGCGTAAACGTAAGATCACAGAATAGGCTTTTGTCAAGCGTAAAACGTAAGATCACAGAATAGGCTTTGTCAAGCGTAAACGTAAGATCACAAATGAACAAACAACAAATACAAAAATTAGGAGAAAAAGGCTAAAACTTCCCTGCTGATTCTACTTTCGTGTTTTCTGGTTCCTGTTTGCTTGAACGCGGGCCAGTCGCACTTCTTTTTGGATTTCTTTCTATTTTAAGTCGATTTCATTCGTTTTAGCTGCCCTGGTATCATGTCTTCTTTTTGTTACGTCTTTTGTTGCATGATGTCACCTTTTACGTCAAACCTTCATTTTTGTCTTCCCTCTGAATTTCAACTTTTTTTCCTCCTCCGCTCTTTTACCTTGCTGTATCTTACACAAAGACCTGCTTTTCCAATTAATTTTTTTTTCACTTGACGAAGCAGCAGGGAAGTTTTTGTCTCTTTCTCCTATTTTTTGTATTGTTTGTTCGTTTGTAATCTGACGTTTATGCTTGACAAAGGCCAGTTGGCCGAAAATTTACGCCTGTCTTGTCTAGTTGCCAATCTATGTTACTATAAATATCTATGGTCAGCAAGATACGTCTTAGATGTCTGTCATTCTCATTCCACAGATTGTCCTTTAAGTTAACAGTGACACAGTGGCGGCTTTTCATTTCTTTTGGGACTGACC
>CM060315.1:58241634-58256634 GCA_030674185.1 Monoplex corrugatus | reverse complement strand
AGATGTTTTACTAAAGGTTGACATTGACTCCAACGAGGTGTTTTACTAAAGGTTGACATTGACTCCAACGAGGTGTTTTACTAAAGGTTGACATTGACTCCAGTGAGATGTTTTACTAAAGGTTGACATTGACTCCCAGTGAGATGTTTTACTAAAGGTTGACATTGACTCCAGTGAGATGTTTTACTAAAGGTTGACATCGACTCCAACGAGGTGTTTTACTAAAGGTTGACATTGACTCCCAGTGAGATGTTTTACTAAAGGTTGACATTGACTCCAGTGAGATGTTTTACTAAAGGTTGACATTGACTCCAACGAGGTGTTTCACTAAAGGTTGACATTGACTCCCAGTGAGATGTTTTACTAAAGGTTGACATTGACTCCCAGTGAGATGTTTTACTAAAGGTTGACATTGACTCCAACGAGGTGTTTTACTAAAGGTTGACATTGACTCCCAGTGAGATGTTTTACTAAAGGTTGACATTGACTCCAACGAGGTGTTTCACTAAAGGTTGACATTGACTCCCAGTGAGATGTTTTACTAAAGGTTGACATTGACTCCAACGAGGTGTTTCACTAAAGGTTGACATTGACTCCCAGTGAGATGTTTTACTAAAGGTTGACATTGACTCCAACGAGGTGTTTCACTAAAGGTTGACATTGACTCACAGTGAGATGTTTTACTAAAGGTTGACATTGACTCCAACGAGGTGTTTCACTAAAGACTGACATGATTTACTCACAGAGAAGTGTTTCACTAAAGGTTGTCATTGACTCCCAGTGAGATGTTTTACTAAAGGTTGACATTGACTCCAACGAGGTGTTTCACTAAAGGTTGACATTGACTCACAGTGAGATGTTTTACTAAAGGCTGACATTGACTCCAACGAGGTGTTTTACTAAAGGCTGACATGATCAACTCCAGATCTGTATTTTGTTAAAGGTTGACAAGATTGACTCCAACAGTGTGTTTAGTCGAACGCTGAGATGGCTGACTGTGGTATTGTGTTATACTCATGACTGATATAACATACTGAGAGTTTTCTTGTTTCAGCCATATAATTTCACAAAACAATGGTCATAAAATGATATAACATAGATTCTGCCTATTGAAGGAGGTCAGAAGTCTTATATACAGTCCTTGCTAAGTTCTCTTTCTGTTTCCTTTGTCTCTAACGTCTCTCTCTCTCTGTTTTTTTCTATGTGTCATAAATACCCACCCACCAACCACACACGATTCGCATGCATGTACACACTTGCGCACTCAGCATAACCACTACCCTGATCTCTCTTCCACACACATACATACACATTGTAGTTTCCGGGCTGTTGTTTGCGTCGTGTAATCGTTCATGTATGCATACGTTTATGACCATAAATTTGCATATGTGTATATAATTATAGACATTTTTTTTATGTATTCATTTGTGCACGTGTATTGATGTTTGTATTCTGGTGTGTGATATGTGTGATGTATTTGTGCTTCTGTATACATTGCATGAGATAGTGCTTCTATAATGCATTACACTCTATTTCTTGTAAACTGTGCGAGTCCAATGAGTTTTTTTGGAGAATGGTGTTATACAAGGATACGTTATTTTTGAATTTGTTGTATGATATCATCATGGACGGACTTGCAGAGTGGCTGGGGATGAGGAGGGTGGGGGAGATGCTAGGGGCAACGAGAGATAGAGATGGTTGGAAGTCCATGGTCGCCAACGCCATGTGGCAGTGCACCTGATGATGATGATGATGATGATGATGATATCATCATCGTCGTCGTCGTCGTCATTTTTACCATCATCGTCATCATTATTATTTATCAGATTGTTGTTATTGTTATTTTCTCTTTATGATTGTTTTGATCTTATGAAAACATAAAGTTTCTGCCATGCCGCTCTCTTTTGGGCTGTGTAACAACCTGTACATTTACCTCTGAAAATTGTGCCCTGTGGCATTAGTTCTTTTTTTCTTTTTTTTTTTAAGACGTGCAAATTTTTATTATTATTATTATTATCATTGTGGTGTTGTGTAATTTTCATTCCTCTGTTTGTACAGATAATAAAGAAATTGTTTAACTTTGATGCAGATCCTGCTTTTATGGACATCCACCGCTTTTTATGATTCGCTTTGACGTGTGATGGCACACGTTTACAATCTTATAAGTGTATTTACTTGCTTATGCAAGTGAACTTATAATAAATAAGCAAGTGCTTGGATTTCTTTTCTATTGAATATGCATGCAATGGCTTTATTAAGCACAAGAACGATATTATTTTGCCCGTTTAGAATTACGGTCCTGAATGCAGGTTGGCCTGGCGTGATAGCCGTTTCTTCGAGATTGTTCGTGTCTTAATTCTCCATTTTCTGTCATTTCTTCAGTTTGATTTATATCCGGCTTTTTACATGGGCCACTGGAACACGATCCGAAAAATGTCCTCGCATTTGTCAGAGACAGGCGTTCTGTTTGATTCTGCCGTTGATGCACGAAATTTGATTTTGCTGAGAAGTGCACAAATCCACTTCAAAGATCAAAGACCGCTCAGTTGAAAGGGTTGGAAAAGCCCTTTCTATCATATTGTCTGCAACATTGCTAAACTCCTCAGATCAGAAGCACACATTTGGCACATGATGGAATAGCAGCTGTGTTCGTGTTCATGGCTTCGTTAGTTTATAGGATTCGTTGTTGAAATCCTGAAGTCCATAATAATAGTTTGATATATATATATATATATATATATATATATGATTTGTTGAGATCTGAAGTCCATAATAATAGTTTGTATATATATAGGTTTGTTGAGATCCTGAAGTCCATAATAATAGTTTGATATATATATATATTATATATATATATATATATATATATATATATATATATATATATATATATATATAATATAGGTTTGTTGAGATCCTGAAGTCCATGTTAATAGTTTGCTATATATGGCAATTTCATCATGAGAGAGACAGAAAATTTAACAAATCAGACCATGAAAAGGCAAAAAGCAAACAAACGAAATGCCAACCAATCAGATTTTGTTTCACATGAGCTTTCTAATATCATTTCTATTTCGGGGGGAGGGGGGGGGGGGGAGATGATGAAGAAGTGTAAAGCAGTGCGATCAGGAATGCAAATCAGCTGTGTCAGTCTCCACATGTTTTCCCAAGCCTGGTCTCCCTCATGCTATTTAGAGCGGCGTTGCACGACAAACACAAACGAAACAAAGCCGTTCATTGTGATTGTCCGCCCCTCACGACAGCGCAGTGTCTTATCTCGCACCGCCAGGTCCTGTTAGAGCTGGCAGCTCCCTTAGGAAACCCTCTCACTGTCTGTATGTCTTGTGTGGGTGTACTTGGACAGTGCGTGTCTCCAGAAGGAAGGTTGGAGGACTTTGTGGACCCGATGGCCATAGAATGTTCGACAGAGAGGTTATTGCCACAATGTAAAGTTGCAGCTTCGTTCTAGACCTGGTTGTGATTGTCTTCTGCTCTGTCTTTCTCTGTCTCTCGTTCTCTCTGTTTCTGTCTGTCTGTCTGTCTGTCTGTCTCTCCCTCTCTCTCTCCTTCTCTCTCTCTCTCTTTCTTTCTTTCTTTCTTTCTTTCTTTTTCGGTCTGTCTTTTTCTCAGTGTTTAATTCTAAGAGTTCCTTTTAAACAAGAAAGAAAAGTATGAAAATGGATTTCAATCTGTACTTAGGAAGCTGTCTTTCTGTGCTTATTAAATGGTCACACAACACCACACACACACACACACACACACACACACACACCACACACAACACACACACACACACACACACACACACACACACACACACACACACACACACACACACATCACGCACTCACGAACGCAAACGCAGTCTGGTGTCAAACAAGCAGCACAGATAATTTGAGAGAGAGAGAGTTATTGTGTATTTATACTTCATTATTGTATAATCATCGCTTTTGATTTTAATAAAGATACGGTGGTGGTTAGTAGCATTAATAAAAATGGTTATATTTGTGTACGTTACAGCCTTTAGGAAGAGGTTAAGATTAGAAACCTATGCGATCTGTTCTCATTTTAATAAGTGTTCGTAATCAGGTAGGATTGTCAGGTCATCGTCGCAGGCTGGGGGATCTATGTGAATGGACCAGATCTATCACCCACGTCTCCTTCTGTCCGCTACCCCTATTCTTTCCTTCCTTTCTGTGGTTCATTTCAATGAATGTTTCTGGTTCTTAATGTTATTAGGAATGGAATCATGTCTTGTTTAAATAGGGAGAGGGAATGCTTCCCTCAGTTTATTGTTCACACGTCCCCGCTGTTCATTTTCGTTTGGGTCACATTATCATGAATAATTTGTTGTGGTAGGGGTTTACTCTTCTTTTTTGACAGACGGATGGGAATTTCCATTTCTTAGCCAGCATATTCTGCTGCCACCATCCATCACATTTATGTTATTACCACACTCTAATTCTTCTTCCTTTTGTAAAGTTAAAACTTGACATGGATTGTTACAGTTGTAATAGAGTTTGCTAGCGTTGAGACGCCTGCTGTTGAAAATGATCGAACATGTTGTCCCAGGCAGGATATCTAGATTGCATTGCTGCTGCCTGTTGCGGCTCTGTTTGCCCCTCATCCTAAATTGAGGCTCTTTTTTTATAAGAAGCTATTTATCCAGAACACGTTGGAACGGGTAAAGAAAAAATTCAATTGGGATTTGATTTTTTTTCCCTTGGGAGGCTAGGGCTGTTAAAGTGGTGAAAAGGGTTTGTTTTTCCACATACAGACTTGGTCTGCAGGAAGAGTGTGGGAAAATGCTTGTCGGAAATGGAATATTTCGTACACGTTTTCTTGCCACTGTATGTATTTATTTGATGCTTGGTTGGTTGTTGCAAATGTGGATTTTGGAATATTCTGCATATGCGTGATTGTGTGCTTTACTGAGCAGAGAGAGAGGGGGGGGGAGAGAAGAGAGAGAGAGAGAGACAGACAGACAGACAGAGAGAGAGAGAGCGTCACAGTTATATAATTATCAGTATTTTGCTTGCAGCGCTGTTGTTAATATGTAAACCAGGGGAATTTTCCCTCCCTGATAAACTGGTTTCCTCTGTTGGCTTGCAGAGCGACTGTTATGAAAGCGAAATAGGAAGAGAATTACCTCGGGCAGTATTCATTGTTTTTTTTTCTTTTATGAATCTTTCAGACTTCTTCTATGCATGACATAATATACAGAAAACAATGATACTGATGGTAATGGTACTTTGTTTTCCAACGGTATACGGGTTTGTTTGTTTTTGTTTTTTTGTCAAGCTTTCCGTGCTTTGCTTGCTGGGTGTTTGCATGTTTCCGTAAGCCAGCCAATGACGTGGCTCACAGGATCTTTTAACATGCATATTTTATATTCTACATGCATATTCACACGGTAGAAGTTCATGCATTAGTGTGTCTGCACACATGTTGACCTGAGAGATCAGAAAAATCTACCCCTTTACCCACGAGGTGGAGATGTCTAGGCACATTGAACCAGAAAATCTACCCATTTACCCACGAGGTGGAGATGTCTAGGCGTATTGAACCCAGGACCTTCCGATTGGAAGTCCACTGTTTACCCACTTGACTACCGCGCCCGTTTCGTCTTGCAGGTCTGTGTATTTTCTGCTTAACTCACTTAATCTCGTATTAACTTACTCTCTCTTCTATATCCACCCAATCACTCAACACTCCTCAGGACTTGGCCAGCTCATGGGTTTATGTGCAGGCTTAAGGGTTGTGCCATGATCACCATACACATGACACCTGTGACGTTAGTGCATATGGAATTCGTTCTGAGCGCGGAGACGTCATCTTGAGAAACTGAAACTGCAACTGAAACTTACTTTTCTTAGAACACATTACTTCCACCAGGCACTTGAACTGCTGCTAGGCTTTCTGCATACTTTCCGATGGTGTCTTAGTTCTGACTGTGTTCTGCAAGTCTTGCTCTTCTCTTTTGCCACTGTCTTTCAACAGATTTACCTCAGGACAGCATTGGTTTTACGGCACATGCAGATCTAATGTCGTGTTCTTCTGAGACGTGCCTCTGTGTGCATTCAGTGACCATGTTGCAGCTGTCTCCGTAATAAACGTGTCTTTGCTTGTATGTCGTCTTTATCTATTTGATGGCAGAGCGATGCCATCCGCGTAGTCCGAGATGAGAAACATTATCGGATCACTGTTCATGTCACAGACAGAGGCGGGACGACTACCACTTCTTGTCCTGAGAACAGCAAGTGGTCCTTATGAGGCTGTATACCAGCTATACCTAGCTCAATGTCCGTATGAACCGTAAGTTCAAACTGACGTCACCATCAGCCTGTCTGTGTAGTCTAGAGGACCAAACAGCTGTATAAATCTTGCAGCGATGTTATTGTATCAGATGGAGTGACAGGAGACATGTCTGACTACAACTCCTCTGACCTTGCTCCTGACAACTAAAACAGTGGTTACATTTATTGCCAGGTGTGGCCAGACTGTGGAGAGGGCGAAGAAAAAAGAATAAACATAGTCCTTATTTCAAAACATGAATTATAGGATTAGCAGATGTTTGTCGTCAGGTTTTCTTTTGTTTCTTTAAAAGCGGGTACGTGGTCCACATGAACGTAAAGGGGAACAATAGATACCCTGCTTGAAACCAGTTTTTACATGGAAATTGTTTGTTGTGCTACTACGTTTGTTTCACCGTCTGATAACTGAAGTCCGTATACAGATTTTTTTTTTGTTCCTCAAGCAAAACGTAAACCAACTTTTCTGAAATTTCTGTCGTAAAAGATCATTTTAGGGAGCAGCAGACCCTTGCTGTTTCAATCATCTTAACTGATAACTGGAATAATTAGTGAGGACTTTTAGATTATATTGTAACTCTTTATCGAACTGGGTCATTGACCTGAATAAAATGCCATTCATAAACAGCTGAAAAATCCATGCTGATATGTTTTGTTCACCCGCAGATACACATATAATTATTTTCTGAAACTTTCTCCTTTCTTAGTCTGGTTAAGAAGACCATCGAATCTGTTGAGAAAAGCAAACAAGTCAACCTGGCAGTGTGAGTGCTCTGCCCTCCACTCTCCTTCCCCGCTGATTCGATCGTTGATGTAAAATTGAAACGGGGACGTTCCCAAGAGTGCCATCTCTCGGGAGCAGGACCGGTCTTCTTGTGTGAGTTTAACGCGTCAATCTGTTACCTTACCGGCGGGCACTGTGTTGACAGAGGCCAACAGAAGCTATTGCACGTTCGACCTGTTCTATCAAGTTGACCTGATTGAAGGTTCAGTGACGGGCAGCTGTCTTTGCCCTGTTCCCTGCCCCCCCCCCCCCCCCCCCCCGGGCTGTCTGTGCATATCATGCAACATATAGGTAATGATGGTGATAAGAGTTGATGTGTTTTTAACAAGATTTGATCCTCTCCACTTATTCTGATCTGCTGTCAGAATTGACCTGGTATGATTAATATTGATTCATTCACTTTTTTCATTTATTTATTGTTGTTGGCTTTTAAGCCTGTTTGTTTGTTTTCTTCCCATTAATTTGAGATCCTGTATGATTTTTACTCTGACCGTCCCCATTCATGTCTGAATGCCAAACAAAAGCTTAACGTTTATTTCGTATCTGTGTCAATGTTTATGTTTGTAATTTGGGAAAGTTTTAAAGTGATTTTTTTCATTGGTTTTCTTTGTGCCTACTGTTACTGAATATTTCTTTAATTGCTATTTCCTTCCCACCCGAGGATTGTTTTTCTATACCATCCACGACGACAGAGAAACAGAAGATCCCAGGAGAACAGAAGCAGGGGCATGTGTGTGGGTATGACATGCAGGCAAAAGGAATTTTCTTCTTGTCCATGTTCTTTTTGTCGTCCAGATTTTGACTTAAATCTATCCTGCAATCATGTTTCCTGCCTGGAGAGAAATGGGTTCTGTCAAAGAAGTAACAGTAATTAGGAAGTTAGTTTTGTTAACAATCGCTTGTCATGGGACAAAATATGGGAAGCATGAGAAAATGAATATGTTTGCTAACAATCACTACTCATGAAAAAAATATGGGATCGTAAGAAAATGAATATTTCTTGTGGGTAGAAGTTGACAGCCAGTTCAGCACTCATAGGATTTAGTTGACATACCAAATTTGCATATAATGAATTAGGCTAGGATATTAAGTTATTGCAATTAAGACAGAATCATGAATATGTACAACTGGTGTATTGATGTTTCGTACGCTGAAAAGAACCTGAAGTTGTAAGAGAAAATATTTGATACCCTTTATAGTTTGATTTTGTTTGTTTTATTATTTTCAGTAATTGAATAATCTGTTATCTAGTTTGTCGTATCTGGAGATTGCTACCTTAGTCTGCATTATGTCAAGTTTACATTCCAATTATACTTCTCTATATAAATATTGTGAAAACATGAGCGATCATTAAAAATTTGTAATCCAAAAATGATCATCGCTATTCAAAATCGTACATTTTATGATTAGTTACCATACAAACTGACGGACGTAGCTCAACTCAAACTTGAAAAATATCTATAACAACAAAAAAATTATTGTTGGCACATACGGGATGCAGACGCCCACGCGCATAGAGAGGGAGGAAAGCAGGGAACAAATCAATGTTAATCAATCTCCGGGAGCCCCCCCCCCCCTTTTTTTTTTTTTTTTTCAACGCAATTCTTTTTATAAAGCTGCCGTTTTTGAGACAGTTCTAATCCCCAGCAGACGTTTCCGTCTTCACCAAGCGACATTGAGGGGCAGTTTGACAAGGAACTCATGCATACATCAGCATTAACAACCGAAGGCCTCGTTCGACAATGACGCCACTCGATCTGTCGTATACCAGACTAAAAGACCTTCAGGAAAGAAGGAAAGAACCCTAACTCTTTGAGACATCGATAGGGGGGAAAAGTTTTGATGAGACCCTGTCCAGGGTTTTGCATGAAGACCTTGTTGCAGATCTTGGAGCGTGGGTTCCATGCTCGTTTGATCTGACGGTCCGGCCTGTCTTTGAACCTTGCACTGAAAGACCATCATTTGCACTGCAGATGACGGAATTAAAGAGTTGTGTGAAAGGCGCTGTACTGACCCCCCACGTCTTTCATACTGGGAGAACTTGACAGACAAGCTCGATGCTGATTAAAAACGATACATGGACGGAGACATGCAGGAGTAGGGTAGGAGATCAGGAGTCAGGGTATTACTTTTATGTTGGCAGCTTCCTTACTTCAAAAGAATGAATACTGACATACATACGGTAAGCTGTCCCCACAGGCGCTTGCACTGTACGCGCGACCACTATACACACGAAGAACAGCAGAGCACGACTAGTGCACATCATGTGTACGCCATCACACATGACAGTGGCACATTCCTTCTGAGTGGTGGTGTGTGTGTGTGTGTGTGTGTGTGTTGTGTGTGGTGAGATTGAGTGTGTGTGTTAGATTACGAATGTTAAATAAAGAAAAACGAAAGAAAAAAACAAAAAGCAACAACAAAGAAGTCATTCACATCTACAGATCAAAACTGGAACTAGCATTCAAGGATCAGCCCGCATTTGATGTTTACCTGCTTCCACTAGTAAGCTACGTGTGTTGTAGTCATCAAAGAGATTGTAATTATCACGGAATATTTCCAGAGTTTGCTTCCCCCCCTCCCCTCCAGTAATGCAATAAAAGCAGCTTTATTGTAGCACCATCAGTTCAGCACCATCATGTTTATATCACGTCCCACTTGCGTTGGTTAGCTACAAATTATATTATCAAAGATAATTTAGATATATCTTTTTTATGCCGTAAATTGTAGCTTTGTTGTCGGTTTCGGAAAACAGGTAGTGTGTTTAATCATTTCAATAGATACAATAATACACGCTTTTCATACACATTAACCCTTTGACTCCAGCATCCTATTCACCAATTGCAAAAACTTAACCCTTTGACTCCCTCACCCTATCCACCAGCTTTCTGCAGGAAGCTGGTGGATAGGGTGAGGGAGTCAAAGGGTTAAGAATCTTCGATTTTCCCATTGCGCCCACTGAAATCAGACCTATAACGGTTGTGTTTGTGTGTTCTGTGAACATTTCAGTGAAATTTTTAACCTGTTTTCTGTGGCAGCGAGTAGGGCACTATACCACTGGCCAGTATTCCTTGTTCAATGCTCCCAAGACTCTCCAGGTGTTCTGTTATCAACCGAGCAACAAAACATATTTAAAATCAAAACACTGTTTGCCTTGTGTGTTTCAAAGAGCGGTTGAAAAATGACCGGTTCAGCGAAGGGTCATCATTACAATCGTTGGCATGATTTTTTTTTTTTTTTTTTTTTTTTTGGGGGGGGGGGGGTTGTTTTGTTCAGAAAAAAGAAAGAATGAAAAGGAGGAAATAGAGAAAAAGAAAGAAAGAGAGAGAGAGAGAGAATAAATATAAATGAAATAAAACGAAAGAATGAAATTGAGGGGAAAGTTTTGGATAACTAAGGAAAAAATTAGTTCAAGAGTTACGTCTACACGTTACTACCTTCATCCCCCCCTCTCTCTCTCTCTCTCTCTCTCCTTTTTTGTTCGCATCTTCCCGTTTTCTTGAGTGACTGGGGTCGGTTCTAGACTCTCTCTCTCTCTCTCTGTCTCTCTTCTCTCTCTCTCTCTCTCTCTCTCTCTCTCTCTCTCTTCTCTGTCTCGTCTCTCTCTTGTCTCTCTTTTGTCTGTCTGTCTGTCTCTCTCTCTGAAGTCCAGCGGGCCGTAATTCTGTTGAGCTTTTAAAGTGCTCTGAAGTTTGAAGCGCTCTCTCTGTCTGTCTGTCTGACTGACTGACTGACTGTCTGTCTGTCTGTCTCTGTCTGTATGTATGTATGTATGTCTCTCTCTCTCTTCCTCTCTCTCCCTCTTCTCTCTCTCTCTCTCTTTCTCTTTTCTCTCACCCTTTGTCTCTCTGTATGTCTTTCTGTCTCTCTTTCTGTCTCTTACTCTGTCTGTCTGTGTCTCTGTCCCCCCCCCCTCTCTCTCTCTCTCACACACACACTCACACAACACACACACACACACACACATCACAAACGTTCCCACCCTCCACACCACAGAGTAATATCAGTCGATCTTCAAAAAGGACAGTGTCGTTATTCAAAAGTGTCTTATTTCGACGCGTTAAATGAAGAGATTGACCCGAGGTCGAAATGAGAAAAAATAACAAGTTTAAATACATGAAAAGAGGGAAAAAAAAAAACATCTTTCCGTTAGGACGGTATTTCATTTCACAGAGCCTGTCATAAAGGAAAAGCTTCAAACGTTGCAAACGTTAACTCTTTCAAGATGCCATTTTTGTCATCTTCATGCTTCCTCTTTCATCGTCTTTTCTGTTTTCCCTTCCGATAACCTCTGTCATGCTTTCCGTTCGGTTTTTGCGACCACCCCATCAACTGCCATGGTGGTATGCTTTGTTTGTTGGCTTGTGTCGAATGTTTGTTTGATGTTAATGCGTTGTGTCCATCTGTTGCGGGTCGCAGTGGTTATTGTACAATAGACTGAGCTGATATTTTATTAGACTTTGGTTCTTGATGTCTATCATTGTGGTGTTGACAATTTTTGATTGATTTTTTTTCATTTATGTCTCCATAGAATCCTGACAATTTTTGATTGAATTTTTTTTTCACTTATGTCTCTGTGGAATCCTGACAATTTTTGATTGAATTTTTTTTTTCACTTGTCTCTATGGAATCCTGACAATTTTTAGATTGCATTTTTTTTCACTTATGTCTCTATGGAATCCTGACAATTTTTGATTGAATATTTTTTACATTTATGTCTCTATGGAATCCTGACAATTTTTGGTTGAATATTTTTTTTCATTTATGTCGCAATGATGTGCTTGCGCAACAAGGGACAGATGCATTTGGAGGGCCATGATCGCCGACGCCATGTGGCGCGGTACTTGATGATGATGATGATGATGTCTGTGGAATCCTGACAATTTTTTATTAAATTTTTTTTTTCATTTATGTCTTACGGAATCCTGACAAGTTTTGGTTGATTTTTTTTTCATTTATGTGCCCATGGAATACTTTTGTTTTTTCGTGGCATGTCACCATTCATTTATTCGTTTTATCCTTCTTTTTTTTTTTTTATTCATGTATGGAATCATTCGTTAATCCGTTCTTTCATTCTTTTGTCACCTCAATGATTCATTTTCACTTTATCAGTCAGTATTATTTGCCTTTCATTGACTCGTCTCATCCACTCATTTATTCACATATTTTATATTCTTTCGTTGATGGGTTTGTTTGTTAGTTTATTTCCTCATTCGTTCATTGACAGTTGGAAGAACACGGTAATATTTCATTTGCTGTTGTTTCTGCCGGCACTGAAACTATCCACACAGAGACATTGTACGCAATTTGGACGGGAAAACCTCTTTCCTCTTGATAGATGGCGAACTGCACGACCTTCTGTCAATCAATACAATGTGTTTGCCCAACCCACCCAAGCGTGGCTGAATTGGATCGAAGAGAGGAGAGAGGACTCTGGGGCACTTTTGACTTCTCTAAAAGTTCTTGAGATAATTGTTGTTGTTGTTGTTGTTTTTTTGTCTTTTGTGTGTGTTTTTGTATCTCTGTGTTTTCAAACTAGTGTTTGGTTTGGACAGCATGAGACAGATTTCCTCATCGTTCTTTCTGACGAACGTAATTGTTGCCAGATTGGGGTATTTGCATAATTATTTGTAATTCTTTGATAACATTTCTGTTACAAATTTGCTATTCAGCGTACACACAATTCTTACTTTACCATTGTGTATTCTCCATTCTCCATGCAGTTTTGTAGTAGTTGTTATTATTGTTGTTATTGTTGTTGTTGTTCTTCTTCTTCTTCTCTTCTTGTTCTGCTTCTTTTCAACTCCTCCTCTCCCTCCACCTCCATCTCCTTCTTTGTTTTTGTAGTTGTAGTAACCTGTCAGTTATTTTTTGTATAATCTATTTCGGAACGTGGCTGCAGTTTTATGGTTTTAGTGTGAATACCCATGACAGTTTAAAAAGAGAGTGCACTTTTTCATTTCTTTCTGTTTCGTTTTGTTTTGTTTTTAATGCTTTTTTTGTTTTGTTTTGTTTTGTTGTTGTTTTTTGTTGCATTATTTGTTTTTCAACATTATGAAGTATGTACATAATTATGTTTAACATTTTTCTCTTTCTTTTTCAGGTAAGTCATAGAATGTGTGAATGGTGACCAGTCTTTAGCGAAGGGTAAGTTATTTCTGTTTATTATATCTCATTCGTATGTTTTTCATTGTCTTGTTGTTCCTCTTCATTCTTCTCCTAGTTTTAAATAATCTGCTTTTATCTATTTTCACTTCGTTGTTTTTTCCCCTGTTCTTTGTCTTTTAACTCCTGATCTTTATCTTTGTCTGCTCTTACTGTTTCCTGTCGTACTCTTTCATTCTTTCTTTCTGCTTTCCTAACTACTACTTCTTTTCGTCGTTTTTCCTTCTTGTGTTTCTCTAGTAGTAGTAGTATCTGGCTGTTTCACTCTTTGTCTGTGTCCCTCCCTATGTCTCAACTCTGTGTGTGTGTGTGTGTGTGTGTGTGTATGTGTGTCTGTGTCTGTGTCTGTGTGTGTCCTGAATGATAACAGATTGGACAGGGTGAACATTAAGCATATATTTGTATCAGTACTTCACGATCACATAGTGAAAAATGTAAGATTCGTTCCATTCTTTCGTAATACTGGTTCAGGTCCAGTTCCATATAGTATGATCACACATTCTCGAGATAGTTTCTTTATGTTTTATTTGAATATGAAACACATGCATTCAATTGCACACGCACAACACACGCACACATACACACACACACTCACACACACACACACACACACACACACACACACACACACACACACACACACACACACACACACACACACACACACACACACACACACACATAACACACAAAACACACAAAACACGAGGACAAATCCGTTCATAAGTTCAATCCAGCACTGTCAATCATCAACCAATCTTTTTTTTTTTTTTTTGATTGAAAACCAAAAGTATTTTATTTATAACATGATAATGGTAATAAAAGTTAAAGTTAATAGTTACGATTTTACCCATAAGACCCACCATTTCCGTTACGTGATTCGCACAGCGTTGACAGTCCTTGGTTGGTTGAACATATTCACGAAATACCGGTCAGATTCACCTGGAAGCATCGAGAAGTATTTCTGGAGGACTTATAGTGATGTGAGGATCACAAGAATAAAAAATTATGGGCCGTGCTTTGTCATACTTACGTCCTTCATGATAACTTAAATGGTTGATAGTATGATAAGAGCAGATCTATGAATAGCCACAAAAGTCTTGATGATATGTATTTTTACTTTGATTATGACTGTAAATGAGAATGGATCGTCTTCATGTAAACTGAAGCATAGCAAACAGTCGGTAGCATACAAGATCTCTCGTATAAATAGGGTAAAATTTTATCAGTAAACAACTGTGAAATATTTTGACTAACTTGATGTTTACAAATAAACAAAGATACATATATGTAGAGATAAGTCTAGATTAAGTTGATATAATCTCCCTTTTTATAAGAAAATACAAAATCAAACCTAGAAGACGCCTAACCAAACAATAATACCGGCTTTAACAGCAACTATTACACGAACAAACACACACGCGCGCGCGCGCGCGCACACACACAGACACACTCACACACGCGGACAGACACAGACAGACAGACAGACACATACATACACACAGACACGGACGCACGTGCGCACACATACATACGCGCGGACAGACAGACACACACACACACACAAACACACTCACACACATACACACACACGCACACACACACACAACACACAACACACACACACACACACACAACACAACACACACACACACACACACAACACACACACACACACAACACACACACACACACACACACACACACACACACACACACACACACCACACACACACACAC
>CM060315.1:58229134-58231634 GCA_030674185.1 Monoplex corrugatus | reverse complement strand
TAAAATCTGAAGAGATGCAGAACATGTTGTCAGTTTTAAAATCTGAAGAGATGCAGAACATGTTGTCAGTTTTAAAATCTGAAGAGATGCAGAACATGTTGTCAGTTTTAAAATCTGAAGAGATGCAGAACATGTTGTCAGTTTTAAAATCTGAAGAGATGCAGAACATGTTGTCAGTTTTAAAATCTGAAGAGATGCAGAACATGTTGTCAGTTTTAAAATCTGAAGAGATGCAGAACATGTTGTCAGTTTTAAAATCTGAAGAGATGCAGAACATGTTGTCAGTTTTAAAATCTGAAGAGATGCAGAACATGTTGTCAGTTTTAAAATCTGAAGAGATACAGAACATGTTGTCAGTTTTAAAATCTGAAGAGATGCAGAACATGTTGTCAGTTTTAAAATCTGAAGAGATGCAGAACATGTCGTCAGTTTTAAAGTCTGAAGAGATGCAGAACATGTTGTCAGTTTTAAAATCTGAAGAGATGCAGAACATGTCGTCAGTTTTAAAATCTGAAGAGATGCAGAACATGTCGTCAGTTTTAAAATCTGAAGAGATGCAGAACATGTTGTCAGTTTTAAAATCTGAAGAGATGCAGAACATGTTGTCAGTTTTAAAATCTGAAGAGATGCAGAACATGTTGTCAGTTTTAAAATCTGAAGAGATGCAGAACATGTTGTTAGTTTTAAAATCTGAAGAGATGCAGAACATGTTGTCAGTTTTAAAATCTGAAGAGATGCAGAACATGTTGTCAGTTTTAAAATCTGAAGAGATGCAGAACCATCGTCGCTTTCAGATAAATTTTATTTAAAATCTGAAGAGATGCAGAAACTATTAGTCGCTTTGTCAGTTTTAAAATCTGAGAGATGCAGAACATGTTGTCAGTTTTAAAATCTGAAGAGATGCAGAACATGTGTCAGTTTTAAATTAAGAATGCAGAATGTGTCAGTTTTAAATCTGAGAGATGCAACATGTCGCATTTTAAAATCTGAAGAGATGCAGAACATGTCGTCAGTTTTAAAATCTGAAGAGATGCAGAACATGTGTCAGTTTTTAAAATCTGAAGAGATGCAGAACATGTGTCAGTTTTAAAATCTGAAGAGATGCAGAATCGATAAGATGGTCAGAGTTTTAAAATCTGAAGAGATGCAGAACATGTTGTCAGTTTTAAAATCTGAAGAGATGCAGAACATGTTGTCAGTTTTAAAATCTGAAGAGATGCAGAACATGTTGCCAGTTTTGAAATTTGAAGAGATGGAGAATATGTTGCCAACTTTAAAATCTGAAGAGTTGGAGAATATGTTGCCAACTTTAAAATCTGAAGAGATGGAGAATATGTTACCAACTTTAAAATCTGAAGAGATGGAGAATATGTTGCCAGCTTTCAGATTTGAAGAGATGCAGATCATTTTGCCAAAATAAAAAAAAATCTGAAGAGATGCAGAATGTTGTCAATGTTAAAGTCTGAAGAGATGCAGAACGTGTTGCCAATTTTAAAATCTGAAGAGATGTAGAACACCAGTTTTTAGCAGTCATCTTAAATGTCTCCCATTGAGGTTCCCAAAGCGCACTTCTGTGGTGAAATAATCATGGGCGAGCGAACATGTTTTGATCTCTCTAGTGGCAAGATGTGTTCGGTTTCCGGTGACATTTCAAAATAGTTGTTAAGACTTTCTGAAGTGGGGTAACAGAGAACGTCAGCCAAGGCCATCTTAGATGTCTTCCATTGAGACTCCCAGCACAGGCTGTCCTCTAAGTTGACAGTGGCACTACAGAGGCGTTGATGTGTTGCAGTGAAATAACCACAGGCAAGTCAAGAGCCTTGATCCGTCTGGTGGCAAGATTTGTTCAGTTTCTTGTGGCTTTTCAAAAAAAAGTGTCTGCTTTTTTTTTTAAAGGATGTCTGCGCGGTTCACTTTGATTCTCATTCTCTCTCTTTTGGTTTGAAATAGAAGCTCTTGATTCTCCTTGACTCTTTAGACTTTACGTGTGATCGTTGTCTCCTGGGTCTGAAAAAACCAAGTGTGTGTATGCGCACACAGAAACTCATCCACTCTCTCTCTCTCTCTCTCTCTCTCTCTCTCTCTCTCTCTCTCTCTCTCTCTGTCTCTCTCTCTCTCTCTCTCTCTCTCTCTCTCCCTGTCTCTCCCTATCTATCTATCTATCTATCTATCTATCTATCTATCTGTCTATCTGTCTAGAACATGTTGCCAACTTCATAATCTGAAGAGATGAAGAACATGTTGCTGATTTTAAAATCTGAAGAGATGCAGAATATTGTCGACTTTAAAATCTGAAGAGATGCAGAACATGTTGCCGATTTTAAAATCTGAAGAGATGCAGAACATGTTGCCGATATTAAAATCTGAAGAGATGCAGAATATTGTCGATTTTAAAATCTGAAGAGATGCAGAACATGTTGCCGATATTAAAATCTGAAGAGATGCAGAACATGTTGCCGATATTAAAATCTGAAGAGATGCAGAGCATGTTGCCGATTTT
>CM060315.1:58214134-58224134 GCA_030674185.1 Monoplex corrugatus | reverse complement strand
CAAACATGTCAAACTGGCATACGGCAGATGATAGAAAAATATACAAACTGCGCACAACTTCTTGATTTCATTCTTTTCTTTTAAAGTCTCCATTCTAAGAAAATACGAAAATATAAGAAAAAAAAATTATTATTTTTTAAAGATTGACCAGGGACTGAGGCATGTGTGCTACTATATGTGTGTCTGTGCTTGTGTATCTGTCTGTCTCAGTGTCTGTCTGAACAAAATGTGTTAACCAAGCCAGTTTTTCTCAGCAGTTGGGGGCGGATTATCGCGATAATTGGTTGTGCCGGTTGAATTTAAACCCACGAATATTTATTTGTTGTGCACTTCGGTAAAACGAGTGTGTTTTTATTTTTTGAGTGCATTCTTTACGCCATCACCGCCATTGCGTCAACCCCCAGCTTCTTCATCTTTTTGATACATAAAAAAAGACAGGTCCCGTCCTGTCTCCACACTGGAACCCGTCGTATTTATAGTTGGTTGTTTCGTGAAAATTATAACCTGTGGTGTGTGTATCGTGTGTGTTTTTCGTGCGCTTTTGTGAGAGAAAAAAAAAAAGGGCTGTGGATATTGCTTTGCCTTTCAATTGGATGAAACTTAAAATTATGCTTGAAGAGTTGTGTAGGCCGACCAGCAAAAAGGTTGTGTTTATCACTATTTATCAAACTAAATAAAATTGAATAACGTTGATAAATGCAGGCAAAAAGGAAAGAAAAAAAAATGCGTGTTCGTAATCGTTGCACTGACGTCATAGCATTTCGTCTTTTACGTCACAGATCAGCACGCAACCAAGAAAGAAATCACCTTCTCTCTCTCTCTCTCTCTCTCTCTCTCTCTCTCCTCTCTCTCTCTCCTCTCTCTCTCTCTCTCTTCTTTCTTTCTTTCTCTCTCTTCCCCCCACACACGTCTTTTTATATCTACAGGCGAAGACAGATTTCGAAAGACGAAGTCATATTTCCAGCGGTAATGAAGGACGATGATGCGTGTGTGTAGAGGTGTGTGCTCTATGATGTAATGCACATGAATATATCCAAACATTTCTTCCTGCATGCCATGCCGATTTTGATTTTGAGTTATCCAAGTCCATGTTATGCTGATTTTGAGTTATCCAAGTCCATGTTATGCTGATTTTGAGTTATCCAAGTCCATGTTATGCTGATTTGAGTTATCCAAGTCCATGTTATGCTGATTTTGAGTTATCCAAGTCCATGTTATGCTGATTTGAGTTATCCAAGTTTCAGAGTCTGACTTCCATAGCCATTTCCCCTCGTTGTTATTGCGTACTGTTATTACATACATATCTACCGGTGCATGATGTTTTTTTTTCTGCACAGCTGTCGAGCAGGGATATCGAGCAGGGGATATGTCGATACGGGGGAGTTATCGAGCTAATCCCGAGAAGTTTGGGTCTGAAATACTCCACGGCCGTATCACCTCAGCGTTATGAAAAAACAAAACAAAAAAACAAGAACACTTTTTTCACTTTCCTTTATGGAAAGTTGTTTCCTGTGGCTTTGATACTGTTTTTCCTTTTTGTTTGTTGTTTGTTTGTTGTATTTAGTTTGATGAGAAGCGCATGTATTTATATTCTTCTTCATCTTCTTCTTATTATTATTGTTATCATTAGTAGCAGTAGTAGTAGTATTGTATTCTTTGCTTATGTTATCTTTGAGTTCAAAACCTGGTCTTGACAGATATAATGGGATTCTTTGACATTTTAGCAGCTTGTTTTCGTGGGTAAACAATTAGAAATGCGAACTCTCTCTCTCTCTCTCTCTCTCTCTCTCTCTCTCTCTCTCTCTCTCTCTCTCTTTCTCTCTCTCTCTCTCTCTCACACTCACACCACACACCACACCACACACACACACTCACACACATACACAAACTCGCGCGCACGCACACAACACACACACACACACACACACTGCACATTATTATGTGTGTGTGGTTTGTGTGTATGTGTACGCGTGTGTACAGATATTTGTACTTAATAAATATGCGCGGGCTATTGATGTGTGATGTGCGGGTTATACATGCATGCTTGCCAACACGTGTGCAAGTTTGCATTCAATGCGAGAGTTAGTGTGTTAGATTCAATAAGCATACGTGCAGTGTAATCTTATCTCTTTAAAACTGCCAGTGCAAATTAACCTAGCATGATGGTCGCTTAATCCAGACTGCTATTCTTAACTGGTATTCTTTTTGTGGTATTTCTTCAGTTTGATTTAAATCCAGCCTATTAACACGGGCTACAAGAACATGATCCTGCATCGTTCCTGCTATTTGTCCAGGACAGGCCCTCAGTTTGATCCTGTCGTTGTTGATGCACGAAATTCTTTGACGCGGAAGTGCACAGATCTCCTTCAAAGATCAAACACTCTCAGATGAAACAGTCGGAAAAACCTTTTGCCCATATGTTTTGCAGCATTGCCAGCCTTCTTCATATCAAAGGCGCAAACTTGAGAACATACTACATATTACAGTTGACATGCTTTTGTCAATGTTTGCATTCATTTATGGCATTTTTCAATATTATGATATCGTTCTAACATTTTACGACATTTGTTAGTTTTTAACACAATAGGAATAAGACTTAGAAATATAACATGCAAACAGTTGAGGAGAGAAAATACGTTTCAAGTCCAGTAAATTCCATTAGGTCGACTGTAGACACAGAGACAGAATGTCGTTTTAAGATCTTTTCAATTGTTTAGTGAAGGGGTGAAGTGGTGGTTTATAACTGACGTGGTAACTGTAACGGAGACAGTAATTGTTTAATGAACATTACGTGAAGGCTCGTCCTGTTAGTGAATGTCTACTCGATATGATTATGCTGGTTTCCTATGGGTTTATCACTTGGTTTTGACAACAATCCACACCCTTCATCATCATCATCATAGGTGCCCTGCCGCATGGCGTTGGCGATCATGGACTTCCATCTGTCTTATCTCTTGTTGCCTCAAGCAACTACTCCACCTCCTTGTCTTCAGCCACTCCGCAAGTCCGTCTAGTGTTTTCTCCCTGGGTCTACCTGGTGCTCTCTTTCCCTCCAGCTTTACCCGTTGTGACCAGGTGCTCCAAATCTCCTTTTCCTCATAAAATGGCCTATAAATGTTGCCTGTCTTTTCCTAATCTTCCTTTTGCCTGTCTTTTCCTAATCTTCCTTATGGATGATCTACTTGTGTCTGCCTCCGTCGAGACTGTCTCGTTTGTTTTCTTTGCTGTCTATGGAACTCTCAACATTCTTCTTAGAAACCACATCTCGGCTGCCTCAGTCTTGTTCTGGCTTTGCTTGTTGACTGTCCACGCCTCACAACCCGTACAACAGTATTGGTTCTATATAACATTCAAGAACTCTCTTCCTGATTTAATTGATAGGCATTTCTTGGTAAGAATGCTTGTCATCTTCTTTGCAGAAGTAAATATTATTCCATGTAGAATCGTTGTCAGTGACAATAATTTTCTAACCAAACCATAGCAACGTGCACAATAGTGTGAAAATTCGTCGTAAGTGTGTCTTACATCATCACGGCCGTTTAATCTTTAAGTGTTTTTAATTTTAGGGTTGCAGTCTTAACATTTCAGGCACACAACGTGAGTCGAATCAGATTGTTCCCGCAGTTTCTGGTGAGAACAAAAAGTCTGACACCTCAAAGACAGAACCCGAACAAGCACGTTGCCGAACAATCTTGTTTAGCGTTTGCACATGCTTTCCGATGTTTCAAACCCAGAAACAAAAAAACAACGAAATAAACAAACACAGTGAAACATTACACAGAAATGACCTCAGGATTGCAAATCAGCCATGTCTGTTTCCCTATGGTTCGCCCAAGGTCTCTTGTGTCGTGGTTGTCGTCCGTCCCTCACCGCACCTCCCTCAATTTAGAGAGGGCTGTTGCACAGCAAAGGAAACAAAGCCATCTGTTGTGATTGTCCGGTGCCCACGACAGCTCCCATCTCTTATCTCGGTGCTCCAGGTCCCGCTGGAAGTGGGGGGCTGCCCCAAGACGCCCTCCAGGCCTAAATTGGGGCTGCCCAAACTGCGTGTTTGGGGCGTATGTATGCCTGTCACGGGATTCCAGTGGGAAGACCGGAGAACATGAAGGTCATTATGGCCATAATGTCTGTAGGGCAGGAAGGTCGTAACCACACAACATCAATTTGCAGGTGTTTTTTTTCTGGAGTGGCTCATCTTTTGTTATTTTCTTGCTAGTTTATTTGTGTGTGTGGTGTGTGTGTGTGTGTGTGTGTGTGTGTGTGTGTGTGTGTGTGTGTGTGAGTGTGTGTGTGTGTGTGTGTCTCACTCGTCTCCTCTCTCTCTCTCTCTCTCTCTCTCTCTCTCTCCTCTCTCTCTCTCTCTCTGTGTGCGCGCGCGCGTGTTTGTGTGTATGTGTGTGTGCGTAATTTTCTGTCAAGGATTTTTTTAGAGAGGTAGAGAGATTATCACAAGTCTTTTAGCTCAAAGTCATGGAAAAAGTGGTAGACCTGCGTTCAACTCACATCCATATTAGGACACGGTGATACGTGGAACCAAAGATCAAATGTATTCACCATTATGTATATGTGTATATATATGTATGTTATATATATATATATATATATATATATAGTGTTGTTTGTGTGTGTGTGTGTGTGTGTGTGTGTGTGTATACATATGTGTGTGTATATATATATGTATGTATATATATATATGTGTGTTTGCGTGTGTGTGTGTGTTGTGTTTGTGGTGTGTGTGGTGTGTGTGTGTGGTACATGTATATGTATATGTATTGTATACACACATATATATGTGTATGTGTGTATTCGTGCGCGGGTATCATTCTGTTCGTTGTTTTTAATGTGAAACCACGTATTAGTCATGAGACAGTAACTTGCCTATATTGAATGAAAACAAGGCTAAGTAAAAATACTAATAATGCCTGAGTTTAAATGGTAGTATAACCCACGTGAGGTGGGAGGGTGTGGGGTGTCAGAATGATTTAGATTTTAAAGACGACAAGTTAGTGAGTGCTGGCTATGATCAAAGAAGGCTTCGCAATAGAACGTTTACTGGCAAGCTTCTGAAAAGGTCTTACATTTTATCGTTGCAGAGATTTGTCTGTAAAAAGCACAAACATACATACATACATGCGCATGCACGCGCACACACACACGCAGAAAGTGTGCAGACAGGCAGTGCCTGTGCTGTTGAAAATGAGACATTTTGCACATAGCTTGACCATTACTTGTCGTATCCAGAAAGAAACGACTTGAAAATGTAATCGAAGTAGCTGTTGTTGTTGCTTCATTAGTTGTTGTCTTATGAGATGCAAGTTTGATGGAGGGGTAAAGATTGATGTCCACGAGCCTTTCAAGACTTGTAGGGGTATCTCTTCGTTTTTAAGTCTTTAACGTAATAAGGATTGCGATTCTTTGTTAAATATTCAAAGATTTCAGTGAATGAATCAAAGCTGCCCCCTCCCTGTCTCTGTGTGTGTGTGGTCTCTCTCTCTCTCTCTCTCTTACACACGCGCACACATAACACCACACACACACACACACACACACACACACACACACACACACACACACACACTTGCAAACGCATGCCTCTTACTCCCATGGAACCCATCCTTTCTGCCCTCCCTTTTTGTGATTTGTCTGTTTTGTTGTTGTTGTTGTTATTGTTATTGTTGTCATTGTTTTAATGTTAACATTGGAAAGGGAGTAATGAATGAAGAGGGTTGTTGCTTTGAACAGGGGGAGGACACAAACCACTCAATTTATTGCACACGTGTTCCCGTTCCAGTTTCTTCTCTTAGGTCATGTAGTAATCAATAATTTGTTGTGGTAAGGATTACATTGCTTCGCTTAAACGCAAACAAGAACCACCATTTCCATGCAAGCATATTCTGCTGCCGCTGTCCATCATATTTATGCTATTACCATGTTCCTGATTATTTTTCTTTGTCCTTTTTTTCAAGATACAAGCTTGACAAGGATTTATACCAGCTCTAACAGAATTGCCAGCCGTGAGACGCCTGCCACGAAGAATGATCGAACATGTTTTCTAAGTCAACAAATCTAGATTGCATTGCTGCTGCATGCTGTAGCTCTGTTTGCGCCTCTTCCTGAATTAAGACGTGTTTTCTAAGAGCTATTTATCCAGGACAGAGTGGAACGTGTAAAAAGCTTTTCACTTGGGACTAGTCTTTGTGAGGCTAAGGCTGCAGCGTCGTTAGTGAGGAAAATGGTCTGGTTTTTCCACACACACACACACACACACACACACACCACACACACACACACACACCACACACACACACACACACACACACACACACACACACACACACACACACACACACACACACACACACACACACACACACACACACACACACACACACACAGACTTGGTATATGGGTGTTTTGGAAAATTGTTGTTAATTGCTTGTCGGAAATTGAATATTTGGCGCACGTTTTGTTGCCACTAAACGTATTGATTTGGTGTGTGGATGGCTGGCGTGTATCTGGATTTTGGAATATTTTGCGCATGCGTCGTCATGTGTTTTACTGATCATATAGAAATGTTTGTGCGTGCGTGTACAGAGAGAGAGAGAGAGAGAGAGAGCATCACAGTTACACAGTTTATTTGCATTTTGTCTGCAGTGTGCTCATCACTATGTCAGTCATTGGGTATTTTCAGTCTCCTGACAAATTATGTGAGTAGACTAGTTAAAAGAGATAACGAACGAACACATACCACACACCACGCACGCACGCACGCACGCACGCTACCACGCACACAAAACACACACACACACACACACACACACACACACACACACACACACTCACACACACACACACAGAACGCAGTCGCATAGTAAAATCATCGCGCAGTTGGCCGTCCTGCAGTATGGCGGATCCTGACAATTAGTTCAGATAATGTTCCATTTTCTCTCTGGTTTTGCCTACTTCAGACTCGTTTTTCGTAATTAGAAATTAGTTTATTCTAAAGTAGCAGATGCAAGTCTCTTCTTCTTCTTCTTCTTCTCTGTCTCTCTCTCTCTCTCCCTCCCTCTCTCTCTCTCCCTCTCTCTCTCTCTCTCTCTCTCTCTTATCTTACTGACTGAATTATTTCCTTGCTCTTACTTTTAAAATTTGTCACTTAGTTACTTACCCTTACTCATTCTACTTGTTTGCTTGCATGCTTTCGTACTTTTTTTTAGGAAGTAAGGCTTCCTCTGAGGACCTCCACTGGTGCTGGGCGTCTGAGGCTTACTGGATAGCCCTGATATGGCTCTAGTAGTCGGCTGGGCTATAAGCAATATGAAATGAAATGAGGCTTACTGGTGTTGCCTGTTCATGCACATGTTTTGTTTTACCATTGAATCTCGACAACCTCTTTGTGTTATTGTTCTGCTGGTTTGTCTGTTTGTTGTTGTGTGGGAGCATTTCTTTGTTTTGTTTTGTTGTATTATTTGTTGTCATTTCAGTTTCTGTCATGTTTGTCTATACACATTCTTGCAGAAAGCTGTTCTGAGAGGTCCTCCTGGTTGCTTTTAACATTCATATCTTAGCTCTCTCCATAATCCGTCAAGAGAGAGAGAGACAGCAAGAGAGAGAGAGAGAGAGTGTGTGTGTGTGTGTGTGTGTGTGTGTGTGTGTGTGTGTGTGTGTGTGTGTGTGTGTGTGTGTGTGTGTGTGTGTTTTCCATCAATAAAACGAGGCACTGTCGTCAGTCGCGTCCAACTTTTCCAACGCCGAGTCAAGGGATCCACAAGATGTTGTTTTCACATAGGTCAGTACATGGTTAGGATGAACTAAAAGTTACAGAAGACAGCCTTGCTTTATATAAACCCAGTTACACCGCTGTAACAGTCTGCCTGCTACTGCTGTTTTTGCAAACCATCTGTTAACAGAAGTCAACAAACAGCGTATTTCCTTGTTTATTTCACGCTAAACGTAATTATAAGGACATTCGATAAAGCTTCTATACAAAATGCATGTCGTTCAGAAAATGGGAACCTGTTAGAACTAATTTTTTGTTCTACTCTGTATCGAAGTGGACCTATTGACTTGCATAAAGTTTCGTCCATAAAATTGCTGAAAGAGTCTTGCAGCCACGTTCCGTTCACTTACAGTTGCGCAGACGTGTAGTTTTTCCTAAAACTTGACAACTGTAAGAAAAAGAAAAGACATCTGCAAGACAAGCTGGTAATGTGAGTGCACCTCTCACCGTCCATTTACTCCGCGCATTCGATCGTTGGTGTAAACTTGAAACAGAGATGTTCCCAAGAGCGTCACCTCTCCAGAGCGCGACCAGACTTTCGGTGTGAGTTTTGCGCATCAATCTGTTGTCTTAGCGGCGGGCGTCCGTGTTGACAGAGGCTTACAGAAGCTATTGCACGTGCGACCTTTCCATCGACGCTGACCTGTTTGAAGTTCTGGTGACGGGGGCGCTTCAGCCCTGTCCCTTGTCCTGGCTGTGCAGATCGGTGGCCTGAATAAACAAGGGGGCGTTTTTACAGGATTGTAGGAGGTCAGCTTTTTTTTTGTTCTTTCTCTCTTTGGTTTTGTTTGTTTGTTTTTGTTTGTTTTTTACCCTACCATTCTATAGTGGTGGAGATGCTGTATGACATCGCACAATAAGGTCCTCTCTCTGTCTCTCTCTCTCTCTCTCTCTCTCTCTCTCTCTCTCAGCCTGTCTGTCTGTCTGTCTGCGCTCTCTCTATCTCCTCTCTCTCTCTCTCTCTCTCTCTCTCTCTCTCTCTCTCTCTCTCTCTCTCTCTCGCTTGCTCTCTCACTCTGCGGATTTGCATCTTCTCTTGGCATAAGCCTGCTGTGGTGGGTAGTCTTCATTCACTCCTTTTTCATTGTTTTTCAACCTTACGTTCTGATATAGTTACATATTTTCCGGATCTTTCCTTTTTCCAGAGTCACCTATAGACAACGTCTAACAACTCACTTCTGGTTCTCTGTCATGTGCAGGATAGGATTTTGGAATATTTAAAAGAATGTTTCTTCCCTTTGTACTGTAACTGTTCTGGACTGTGCTGTACTATATCACAAGAGAACAGAGCAAAGACACCTAAGGAATATGTCTCTTGTGCTACCAATGAATAAGAAGAAACAAGAGATCCCCAAGCTAGCAGGAGCAGGATCATGCATGGGAGATAAGTGCAGAGGAATTTTTCTTTCGTTTATTTGTCTCCCTTTCTATCGTTGTCAAGAATTCAATCCTTACAGAATTGACACCGTAACTGTGTTTCCTACCTAGAGAGAAAACGGATTGTCAAAGTAACAATTCACAGATGCGTCAAGAAATAGTTTTGGTAAATAGTCGCTGAAGGGATGAAGTAATACATGAAACAAAAGAAAATGATTATATCTTATGGAAGAGGGTGGGCAGCAAGTTTAGCACTTGGGTATTGATTAGAATAAAGATTTAAGCTCTGGCTGTTTAGAGAGAAACATGTGATAATTATGTAAAACACAGAGGATACTGACAATTGATTATCATCTAAAAATGTAGCTCTGCCTTTTCAAATGCGTATGTTTGTGACTATTTCCTTCGAAAGACTTGATTCGACCGTGGTTCTAGAAAACCAATCCGTCTGTAAACGATTCTGGCAAATTTGTGATGCAGACATTCACACGCAGAGAGAAGGTGAAACAGAGAGAGAAAGAGAAGGGGATAGTAGTGTTTGTGGTGGTAAACAAATCGATACGGATCAGCCTCCTGTCTTTTCAAATGGAGATTTTAAAAGGCCACTTTTTCTGAGACAGTTTAATTCCTCAGCAGATGTTTCCCCCGCCTTCACAGAGCGACCTCAAGGGGCGATCTGACAAGGAACTCATGCATACATCAGCACCGAAGACAAAAGGCCTCAGCTGACAGCGCCGTCACTCAGGTTCCAAACTACAGAATTTCAGGAATGAACCATTGCGTGTAAAATTGCTGACCAAGGAAAAATAAATGTGATGAAGCCCTGTCTGGGAGTGCTCATAA
>CM060315.1:58201634-58209134 GCA_030674185.1 Monoplex corrugatus | reverse complement strand
TTATTCATCTGAGAAGGCTTTTGTTTATTTACAACTGAGACTTGTGTTTTTTTATTACAATCTGGAGACTGTTGTGTTTATTTACAATCTGGAGGCTGTTGGTGTTTATTTACAATCTGGAGACTGTTGGTGTTTATTTACAATCTGGAGGCTGTTGGTGTTTATTTACAATCTGGAGACTGTTGGTGTTTATTTACAATCTGGAGACTGTTGGTGTTTATTTACAATCTGGAGGACTGTTGGTGTTTATTTACAATCTGGAGGCTGTTGGTGTTTATTTACAATCTGGAGGCTGTTGGTGTTTATTTACAATCTGGAGACTGTTGGTGTTTATTTACAATCTGGAGCTGTTGGTGTTTATTTACAATCTGGAGACTGTTGGTGTTTATTTACAATCTGGAGGCTGTTGGTGTTTATTTACAATCTGGAGGCTGTTGGTGTTTATTTACAATCTGGAGACTGTTGGTGTTTATTTACAATCTGGAGACTGTTGGTGTTTATTTACAATCTGGAGGCTGTTGGTGTTTATTTACAATCTGGAGGCTGTTGGTGTTTATTTACAATCTGGAGGCTGTTGGTGTTTATTTACAATCTGGAGACTGTTGGTGTTTATTTACAATCTGGAGGCTGTTGGTGTTTATTTACAATCTGGAGGCTGTTGGTGTTTATTTACAATCTGGAGACTGTTGGTGTTTATTTACAATCTGGAGGCTGTTGGTGTTTATTTACAATCTGGAGACTGTTGGTGTTTATTTACAATCTGGAGGCTGTTGGTGTTTATTTACAATCTGGAGGCTGTTGGTGTTTATTTACAATCTGGAGACTGTTGGTGTTTATTTACAATCTGGAGGCTGTTGGTGTTTATTTACAATCTGGAGACTGTTGGTGTTTATTTACAATCTGGAGACTGTTGGTGTTTATTTACAATCTGGAGACTGTTGGTGTTTATTTACAATCTGGAGACTGTTGGTGTTTATTTACAATCTGGAGACTGTTGGTGTTTATTTACAATCTGGAGGCTGTTGGTGTTTATTTACAATCTGGAGACTGTTGGTGTTTATTTACAATCTAGAGGCTGTTGGTGTTTATTTACAACCTTCCAATTTGATGGTTATGTTTTAGGATCGCTGACATTTAGAGAAGGAGATTAAATGTGTCTATACTGAGGTATAATGGGTTAACTTTCAGAAGAGACTGCTGTTACTCCTGTTCAGATGGTGCAATTAGTTTTCTGCGAAAAATGTCCCCAAACTATATAAACATGATAACGCTGTCACACGTTTGTTTGTTTGTTTTGTTTTGTTTGTTTGTTTGTTTGTTTTCTTTGTTTGTTTCGTTTTGTTTTGTTTTACTTCTTTTGGTATGCTCGAAACTTGCGAAACACGAAAGAACAGTCACATAAATTTTCACAGGACGCAGTTACGAGTTTTTGAAAACCCTCTGCAAGGAGTTTTTCTTTTTATAGTGTTTATTTTCATTTAAATAATGCATGGGAAATCATAGTATTTACTAACAGTTTTATTGCACAGTGTTAGTTTATATATACATTTAATATAAAGTTAAGTAGACATATGCATAAGTATGTGCAAGTGCTTGTGTGTTTGTGTGTGTGTGTGTGTGTGTGTGAGAGAGAGAGAGAGAGAGAGAGAGAGAGAGAGGATGGATTTCTCTGTGTGTTTACACACGTTTTCTGTTCTAGCCTCAAGACACTACGAGTAAAATTTCAGTGTACGCTAAGGAAAAGCACGAGATTCAGGCTCAGACGAAAACAGAGGAACAGAGATGAAGCAGCAACACAAAGATGAATTAGTGGCAAAAGTGAATCATGCAGAAGTCCTCTTTTAACCAACATCTCAGATTTAAAAAAGAAAAAGAAAGAAGCTTTCTTTGAAAAGTCACCAGAAACTAAAAGTATCTTGCCGCCAGATAGATCAAGACAGTGTACATGCCGGTGGTTCTTAGTAAAGTCAAGACACACCGTAGCACTACTATTAATTTTCAGGACAGTCTCTGGTGGGAATTTCCATGAAAGACTTCTAAGGCGTATTCGACTGACTGACTTCTAGGAACTAATGTTTTGTATTTTCAAAATACACACAAGAGTGCAAAAGCTGTCATATTTTTATTGGCCGTCTTTCTTGTTTCACGTGTTCCAACAGTCATATCTTATTTGTACCTTTTTTCTTTCTTTTCGATCTTCCTACAGTAACAAGAACATCATCATCATCAACAACAACAACAACAACACGGCATTAAATCTTGATGCACATTTCAAGCCAATATACAGGGGGGTGCAAAAGTAGGTATACAGTTATGAAAAAAGAAAATACGTACAATACTCATTGCATTTATTATACAAACAAATGAATATTGCATATACACGTAATAACAAACACAGCCTTAATCCCTCAGATACTCAAACTGCTTGCCGTCGGTATTCACACACTCTTCTAGACCTCTAATCGAGAGCGGACACTCATGCACACTCTAGCGCAAAGATCTTTATCAGCATCAATTTCTTGACAAGCCTGCAAGATGAACTGAATCATGTCATTAACAGTGCGCGGCTTGCGTGCGAAAACCCTGTCCTTTACATATCCCCCAAAAAAGAAGTCCATCTGTCTTCCAGTATTGTTTTAAAATCCATTTGCGCTCCTCGTCTGTCAAATTACCAGCCATGGTTAAATTAAATTGCCGCTTAGATCTAAATTAAATTGCCGCTTTACCTGCAAAAAAAATAAATAAATAAATAAAAGTTAGGATAAAAGTACATACATATTATTAGTTACGATAAAATATAATTAATGACACTGAAAATATTGAAAATAAGGCCAAGTAACTTAATGTGCTAATAATTTTAATGAATTAAGCATTATAGTAACGATGTGATACTTACTGTATACCTATTTTTGCACCCCCCCCCCCCCCCTGTATATATATACTTGACTCTGCTGGCTGATCGTTTGCCAGCCTTCTGCCTTCTGTTTCGCTGTTTACCATGTCCCCTCACTCTCCCATTTGGTTGCTTTCGACTATCTCCCTTTGCTCTGTTTCTGTCCCTGCTTCCCTCGCTCCGTGATTTCCTTTATTACTTTGTTACTTTGTTCGGCGTTGCTACTTTCTTAAGCTTTGTATACCCAGCCTCCTGTTGCGGCTTGAACAGCAGGTGTTAGTAGGGGGCAGGCCCACTTTTGATATTAAAGTATTGATCCACTGTTTTTCATTAAATTAACCCATTGGATCGGTGGCCAACCCTGTTTTCATTTCCTCCTTTCTCTTCCTTATGAGTGGTTTTGAGTTTGTGTTTTGAGTTTGTTCACGAGGGATTACCCACGCTTGGACAATAATAATAATAATAATAATAATATATTTTATTTATATAGCGCAAAATCTTGATAAAATCAAATCTAAGCGCTGAGCGTATACATGCATACATACCTACATACATATGAGCGTATACATGCATACATACATGCTTACATACTTACATACATAAATCTAAGCTGAGCGTATACATGCATACATACATACATACATACATAAATCTAAGCGTATACATACATACATACATACGTACGCACATGCATACATAATAATTACAATATTTATATAGCGCAAATCTCGACAAAATCAAATCCAAGCGCCGAAAAGACACACACGCACACACCACGCACGCACACACACGCACACACACACACACACACACACACACACACACACACACACACAACACACACACACACACACACACACACACACACACACACACACAACACACATGCATGGCCACAAATGGGGAGAAAAGAATAAAAGCAATAAAAGCAAGAATAAAACCAATGGAAAACCACAGAGAGCACATCATATACAATTATATATTAAAACAAAGTGATTCCCCTCCGAGCGGAAACAGGCTGCAGAGGGGGGTTGAGTGAGGTTAGGATTTTATGCAGAGGAGAAAAGGTGAGTTTTGAGAGCGGACTTGAAGGAGGCAAAAGTAGGTTGCTGACGGACTGAGAGAGGAAGTTTGTTCCAGGAGAGTGGACCAGAAACAGAGAAGGCTCGTGGACCATAGGTATTGAGCTTAGTGCGTGGAAAGCGAAAAGTCAGAGGATCGGAGGCAGAGCGGAGGGTACGTGAGGGAACATAGATCTCAAGTAGGCTTGACAGGTAATCGGGGGCTGCGTTATTGAGGCTTTTGTAGCACATGGTGTCTAGTTTGTACTGTATGCGCTTTGATACAGGGAGCCAGTGAAGTTGTGCCAGGAGAGGAGATATGTGGTCAGCTTTTTTCTTTTTGAGTACAAGGCATACAGCATTGTTTTGAATGCGCTGTAGGATGTGAATGGTGGAGGCAGGAAGACCAGACAGGAGTGAATTGCAATAGTCAATGCGAGACATTATGAAGGAGAGAACGAGTTTTGCAGTTGTTTCGACAGAGAGATACTTCCTGATCAGGCTTATACGATGGAGATGATAGTAGCAAGATCTGGCAGTTTGAGAAACAAAGTTGTTCATGGACAGGGTAGAGTCAATGCAGACACCAAGGTTTTTAGCTGAATCAGAAATTGGGACTGATGTGTTACATAATGGGAGAGAAAGAGGAGGCAGCTGGGAAAGTTTCTGACGGGTGCCAATGAGGATAGCTTCTGTCTTGTCGTCATTAAGCTGAAGTCTATTGTGTGTCATCCAGTTCTTAATGTCCGAGTAACACTCAGTGGTGCGAGTCAACAGGCGCTGTATATTATCAGGTGAGTCACTGTCTTGAAGTTGGGTGTCATCAGCATAGAAGTGGTGTTTTATAGAGTGGGAGTTGATGATGGTGGACAGGGGGGAGGTATAAAGAGTGAAAAGAACAGGGCCAAGGACAGATCCTTGTGGAACACCACAGGTCAGGTATGCAGGTTGAGAGTAAGTGCCATTGATGAGAACAGTTTTGTTTTCTGTTTGATAAATACGAAGTGAAAAAGGAGAGAGCAATGTCAGAGATGCCAAAAGTATGATGAAGTCTAGAAAGGAGAATACCATGGTCAATGGTATCGAAGGCTGCAGACAGATCAAGGAGTGTGAGGAGAGAGACTTTGCCAGTATCAGTTGCAAGGAGGAGATTGTTGAGAATGTGTAGTAGGGCAGTTTCAGTGCTATGGCACTGGCGGTAGGCTGACTGGAAAGGATTGAGGAGATTGTTGGCAGACAGGTGAGAGTTCAGCTGGTTGAGGACGACCTTTTCAAGGAGTTTTGACAAGAAAGAGAGATTAGAGATAGGCCTGTAATTTTTCAGTTCATTTGGGTCTAAATTGTGTTTCTTGAGGAGAGGGTGAACAATAGCAGACTTGAAAGAATCTGGGACAGTTCCAGTTTGAAAAGAAGTGTTGATGATGTCAGTGATGAATGGGAGGAGAGTAGGGAGACAATCGGAGTAGAGAGAACCTGGAAGAGGATCCAGTTCGCAGGTTTTGAACGACATGGATTTGATTGTGTTGAAAATTTCTTCTTGTGAGACTGGGGTAAAAGTAGTGAGAGGTGTGCCAGAGAAGGAAGGGTCAGGTGGGCATGGTTGACAGGGTGTCCTGTCAAGCCTGTCACGAAGAGTTTGTATTTTGGTGGTGAAATACTTGGAGAATACAGATGGGAGTTCTTCATTTGTATGTTTTGTTGGGAGAGGTAAGTCTTTTCGACAACTCCATATGCGATCCACCCAAATCTGTCAGTAATCTGAGACTTCCTGAGCCTGCGCAAAACCCTATCCGCTGGCAAGGTCTTGAAATGGGAAAGAAGGAGAAACTTTCTGAACGCCTGTATAATTCAGGGTAGCTGTGCTTCTGTCTACCCACTGATGGACTGACTAAGAGGGAGGACCTGCTCTCTTTACTGGCCATATTTTTTGTTCCATTTTATTTTTCAATCTTCTTGTCCCGCCCTCCACTGCCTCATCTTTTTTGTTGTTGTTGTTGTTGGGTTTTTTTAAACATTGTCATATATCGATCGAAGGGATGCTGTGTAGAGATGTATTCCTGTGAATACATTATTTGCTCTTTTTGGATGGATCGTTGCCGCATTTTGATCACAGGTCCTGCTTAACGTGTAATCGCGAATGCAGTAGTTTAAAAAGACACAATTCATTTCAGGGGGGGGGGGGGGCACTCTTGCGCCGCAGCCCTCCCTTATCCCCCAAAACAGAAACAAATAACGTTTTAGGGTGTTCGTTTCACAGCGTTTTGTTTTACTAAAATTGATTCAATTGCTCATATTACCGAGAAGTTTTAGTTTTATGAATATAAATGATTAAGAGTAGGGTTTGTTTTTTTGTTTTGCTTTGTTTTGTTGTTGTTTTTTTGTTTTTGTTACTGTGACACGAACAATCATGTCTCTTGTAACTTCTTTTTCTGATGTGTTAGGAAATGTTCTTAATTTTTATTAGCACAATTACATTTAAGAACTATGTGAGAGGAATGAAACTGGTCAGTTTTCAAAATCACAACAATGCAAAACTTATGTAGATACATTGAACGTAAGTCTCCCAGTGTCACGAAACGTAAGTGTCAACCTGAGTGATTACTTCGTATTCTTGGTTGTAGTCTGTTCTTGTTTTTATCCCGAAAAGGGACATTGTTCATATGACGTGACCATTTTGGAGAGAGAGAGAGAGAGGGGGGGGGTTGTGATTTCAACCAACACGAGACGAGGCCATGTTCTTGTCAGTGTGTGCGCCAGTCTGTCTCCAGTGTCGCATTAGCAGGAATTTCCCAGACTATTTATAGATGAATATTTTTTCACCAAATTTGGGTCACATATCCCGCGTCAGTGGGACTCGTGAAGATGTAAGTTTGAATGGGTATAGCCTACATCTTTTCAAACGACAATAGCTTACAATGTAAATTATCGTATAGCCTACATCTTTTCAAACGACAGTAGTTTACAATGTAAATTATCGTATAGCCTACATCTTTTTGAACGACAGTAACTTACAATGTAAATTATCGTATAGCCTACATCTTTTTAAACGACAGTAGCTTACAATGTAAATTATCTATAGCCTACATATTTTCAAACTACAGTAGCTTACAATGTAAATTATCGTATAGTCTACATATTTTCAAACGACAGTAGCTAGCTTACGATGTAAATTATCGTATAGCTACATATTTTCAAACGACAGTAGCTTACAATGTAAATTATCGTATAGCCTACGTATTTTCAAACGACAGTAACTTACAATGTAAATTATCGTATAGCCTACATCTTTTCAAACGACAGTAGCTTAGTGTAAACTATCGTATAGCCTACATCTTTTCAATAGCTTACAATGTAAGTTATCATATAGCCTACATCTTTTTAATAGCTTACAGTGTAAATTATCGAATAGTCTACATCTTTTCGAACGACAGTAGCTTACAGTGTAAATTATCGTATAGCTTAATATTTTCAAAGGACAGTAGCTTACAGTGTAAACTGTCGTATAGCCTACATCTTTTCAAACGACAATCACTTACAGTGTAAATT
>CM060315.1:58176634-58191634 GCA_030674185.1 Monoplex corrugatus | reverse complement strand
ACACATTCGCGCGCGCGCACACACGCTTTGCTTCCTCCCAGTAAAGCTTCAGGATTATGGTTGGTTTTTCCATTTGTACTGTCTTGGGACTTCAGGCTCGCCAAACTCTTCCCCACCAACTGGCTTCCTTTTCCTGTCTCTGTCAATGTGCTTTTTGCTTAACACTACTTTCAGTCATATCACCTTTTTCCTTGTGACCCGTTCTACTGATGATTTTTTTCCAAGACAGGCCTGGCAAAGCACAGCTGGCCTTTTTTAAACGGTTTATGTTTCTTTGCATTTTGGTGGTGGCACAGAAAGTTGTGTCTTGTGGCAATTTATGTTAGGTAAACTATTCAGTTTCTGTATTGCTTCTGAAGAAAATCGTACGATCTCTCTTTTTATTATCATAGTGATTTAATTTAGTTATTCAGTTATTTTTTTGTATGATTTTAAATCCTGGTTGTTGCATATATATACAGGAAAATATACATACTGGCGCGGTAGTTGTATGGGTAAACGTCGGATTCCCCAATCAGATGGGTAAAGGGTAGTAACTATTCTTCCGATCTTCCGGGTCAAAGTGTGTGCAGAACTCCCATTGCCTATAACCCCTTTCATGTCTGTACTCTTGTACAATATCGGATGTTCACGTTAAGAAGCCTGTGTAATGCTTAGTGAGTCTACATGATTGATTATGTGTAATGCGTAGTGAGTTTACATGATTGATTATGTGTAATGCTTAGTGAGTCTACATGATTGATTGTGTGTAATGCGTAGTGTCTACATGATTGATTATGTGTAATGCGTAGTGAGTCTACATGATTGATTATGTGTAATGCGTAGTGAGTTTACATGATTGATTATGTGTAATGCTTAGTGAGTCTACATGATTGATTATGTGTAATGCGTAGTGAGTCTACATGATTATGTTTTAATGCGTAGTCTACATGATTGATTATGTGTAATGCTTAGTGAGTCTACATGATTGATTATGTGTAATGCGTAGTGAGTCTACATGATTATGTGTAATGCGTAGTCTACATGATTGATTATGTGTAATGCGTAGTGAGTCTACATGATTGATTATGTGTAATGCATAGTGAGTCTGCATGATTGATTATGTGTAAGGCGTAGTGAGTCTACATGATTGATTATGTGTAATGGTAGTGAGTCTACATGATTGATTATGTGTAATGCGTAGTGAGTCTACATGATTGATTATGTGTAATGCGTAGTGAGTCTACATGATTGATTGTGTGTAATGCGTAGTGAGTCTACATGATTGATTATGTGTAATGCGTAGTGAGTCTACATGATTGATTATGTGTAATGTGTAGTGAGTCTACATGATTGATTGTGTGTAATGTGTAGTGAGTCTACATGATTGATTATGTGTAATGTGTAGTGAGTCTACATGATTATGTGTAATGTGTAGTGAGTCTACATGATTGATTATGTGTAATGTGTAGTGAGTCTACATGATTGATTATGTGTAATGCGTAGTGAGTCTACATGATTGATTATGTGTAATGCGTAGTGAGTCTACATGATTGATTATGTGTAATGCGTAGTGAGTCTACATGATTGATTATGTGTAATGTGTAGTGAGTCTACATGATTGATTATGTGTAATACGTAGTGAGTCTACATGATTGATTATGTGTAATGTGTAGTGAGTCTACATGATTGATTATGTGTAATGTGTAGTGAGTCTACATGATTGATTATGTGTAATGCGTAGTGAGTCTACATGATTGATTATGTGTAATGCGTAGTGAGTCTACATGATTGATTATGTGTAATGCGTAGTGAGTCTACATGATTGATTTGTGTAAGGCGTAGTGAGTCTACTTGATTGATTATGTGTAATGCGTAGTGAGTCTACATGATTGATTGTGTGTAATGCGTAGTGAGTCTACATGATTGATTGTGTGTAATGCGTAGTGAGTCTACATGATTGATTATGTGTAATGCGTAGTGAGTCTACATGATTGATTGTGTGTAATGCGTAGTGAGTCTACATGATTGATTATGTGTAATGCGTAGTGAGTCTACATGATTGATTGTGTGTAATGCGTAGTGAGTCTACATGATTGATTGTGTGTAATGCGTAGTGAGTCTACATGATTGATTATGTGTAATGCGTAGTGAGTCTACATGATTGATTGTGTGTAATGCGTAGTGAGTCTACTTGATTTGATTATTGTAAGGCGTAGTGAGTCTACATGATTGATTATGTGTAATGTGTAGTGAGTCTACATGATTGATTATGTGTAATGTGTAGTGAGTCTACATGATTGATTATGTGTAATGTGTAGTGAGTCTACATGATTGATTGTGTGTAATGCGTAGTGAGTCTACATGATTGATTATGTGTAATGCGTAGTGAGTCTACATGATTGATTATGTGTAATGCGTAGTGAGTCTACATGATTGATTATGTGTAATGCGTAGTGAGTCTACATGATTGATTATGTGTAATGCGTAGTGAGTCTACATGATTGATTGTGTGTAATGCGTAGTGAGTCTACTTGATTGATTATGTGTAAGGCGTAGTGAGTCTACATGATTGATTATGTGTAATGTGTAGTGAGTCTACATGATTGATTATGTGTAATGTGTAGTGAGTCTACATGATTGATTATGTGTAATGTGTAGTGAGTCTACATGATTGATTATGTGTAATGTGTAGTGAGTCTACATGATTGATTATGTGTAATGCGTAGTGAGTCTACATGATTGATTATGTGTAATGTGTAGTGAGTCTACATGATTGATTATGTGTAATGCGTAGTGAGTCTACATGATTGATTATGTGTAATGCGTAGTGAGTCTACATGATTGATTATGTGTAATGCGTAGTGAGTCTACATGATTGATTATGTGTAATGCTTAGTGAGTCTACATGATTGATTATGTGTAATGCGTAGTGAGTCTACATGATTGATTATGTGTAATGCGTAGTGAGTCTACATGATTGATTATGTGTAATGTGTAGTGAGTCTACATGATTGATTATGTGTAATGCGTAGTGAGTCTACATGATTGATTATGTGTAATGCTTAGTGAGTCTACATGATTGATTATGTGTAAAGTGTAGTGAGTCTACATGATTGATTATGTGTAATGTGTAGTGAGTCTACATGATTGATTGTGTAATGCGTAGTGAGTCTACATGATTGTGTGTAATGCGTAGTGAGTCTACATGACATTGGAGAATGGCGCTATAGAGGTACGGATTGAAATGATGATGATGATAATGTTGATGATGATGATGATGATGATGATGATAAAATATTTTTGTTATTGTTATCACTATTATGATGATGATAATGAGTATGTTGAGATTGATAATAATGCTTAATATTTCAATGATTCCTGCTTTTATGTGGTACTCAGTAAGAAAATGAATGAGTGAGTGCGTACTTATCTGTGTTCGCGCGTGTAGTAATTTGTCCTTACAATTTGTGCACGCTGCTTATCAGCATGTGCATGACTTAGCATTCTCATGCAAGTGTGCTCGCGCTGGGTTGCGGAGACACACAAGCAATGTTATCTTGCCTGTTTAAAAATTAGAGCTCAATGAAAATTAGTCTGGCATGATGGATGTTTCTTCCAGATTGTTGTTAACTTACCTTCTGTGTGCGTGCGTGTGTGTGTGTGTGTGTGTGTGTGGTGTGTGTGTGTGTGTGTGTGTGTGTGTGTGTGTGTGTGTGTGTGTGTGTGTGTGTGTGTTTTATTGCTTCACTTTGATTTAAATCCAATCTTTTAAGATGGAGCACAAGAACACGATCCTGCAGATTTCCTTCCATTTGTCAAAGACAGGCTTTCGGTTTGCTTCTGCACGAAATTCTTTTACAAGGAAATGCGCAGATCTCCTTCAAAGACTTAAGAGCGCTCAGATGAAAGAGTCGGAAGACTTCTTTTTCTCCATATTCTTTGCAGTGTTGTCAACCTCTTCCAATCAAAATACGAAAGAAATTGGATTCAAGATTGCATATAAGTCATGTTCATGTTACTGTACGTGCCTACTTTGTAGAATCTCTCAGAATTAAGGAGCCATACTAACATGCTATGTGCCGTATGGGATGGTTTCTGGCACATTTTGAGACACACATTTGAAGTTCATAGAAATATGATGCGCGTGGAAATGAAGGGAGAATATGCATTTCATGTCAGACAAACGCCATAAAGTTCGTGATAGAAAATCGGTATTTGAAATCCAAAACAAGTGTGACTGCCCGCGTTCAAGCAAACAGGAACAACAAAAAAACACGAAAGAAGAGTATGAACGCGTATATAATACAACAAAACAAGACAGGCGCAAGTTTTCAGCCAACTGGCCTTTGTCAAGCGTATTGAGAAAAAGACTGAAACTTCCCTGCTGTAAATTTTTTGTATGCAAGTTGTTTGTTTGTTTTTTTAATCTTACGCTTGACAAAGGCCAGTTGGCCGAAAATTTGCGCTTGTCTTATTTGTTGTATTAAATACGCGTTCATATTCTTCTTTCGTGTTTGTCTGGTTCCGGTATTTGAAAGTTGTTGTTTTTTTCTTAGATGAAGATGCTAACAGGAAGCTTTTATAGAAGAAAAGCATTATGTAACGAGGTACGTAATTTAAGTGAGGATTGTTATGAGGACTGTAAAACTCTTTTACAAAATCATTCAGTACAAGTTGGATCTCTTTAGCTCATGGCTAATACATGTGTATGTATGAATAAATAAATAAAGAAAACTACTCTTACCAAGTGCATCGTAGTTTTGGCTCTGAACCCTTTTCATGATATAACAATAATGAATATGGCATGACCACTTTTTCATTGCAAAATTCATCTCACTTTCTCCAAGACATTGTCTTCCCTCTTCCCAATTGTCTGAAACACTTTATGATTTCGTATCAGTTATCTTCTCTTGCTGGACATTGCAGTAAATACGTTTTGATCTTTTTCTTCTGAATTCTGTATTAGCTGTAAGATATTAGGTCTTTGTTATTTTACGTTTACCCTTGACAAACACCACTTAGTCGAAAATTTACGCCTGTTTTGTCTGGTTATATTGAAAAAAATATGCGTTCTGATTCTTTTTTCAAGTTTTTGTATATGTATAAATAATGTTCATTTTTAAAGGTATAGAATATTTAGAGCCACAATTAATGAACATTAATATATATATATATATATATATATATATATATATATGTGTGTGTGTGTGTGTGTGTGTGTGTGTGTGTGTGTGTGTGTGTGGATAGTGTGTGTGTAGATAGATAGATAGATAGATAGACAGATATTATAGAATGCTGTTTTAGCTGGTTGTACACATTTCGTCACTCGGCATTTTGCTAGTGCTTGGATACCCTAATCAGGTTTGTTCTTGCTTGAGCTGTCCAGCATCCTGATTGGTTTTGTTTCATCTTGAGCTTTCCAATCTATTGGTTTTGTTTCTCTTGTGCTCCCAGTACCTATTGGTTTTGTTTTCCGTCTTTGTTGCCTCCTCCAGTATCCTAATTGGTGTTTTGTTCCTCTTGTGTCTCCCCAGTATCCTAATTGGTTTTTGAGTTCCTCTTGGTTTCTACCCCAGTATCCTAATTGGTTTTGTTTTCCATCTTGTTGTCTCTCCTCCAGTATCCTAATTGGGTTTTGTTTCCTCTTGTCCCGCTCTCCAGTATCCTAATTGGTTTTGTTTCCTCTTGTGCTCTTCCCAGTATCCTAATTGGTTGTTGTTCCTCTTGTGCTCTTCAGTATCCTAATTGGTTTTGTTTCTTGCTCTCACCTAGGTTGTTTCTCTAAGTCTCAGTACCTAATTGGGTTTTGTTTCCTCTGGCTCTCCAGTATCCTAATTGGGGTTTTGCTTGTCCTCTTCAGAGCTCTCCAGTATCCTATTTGAGTCCCGTTTTGTGTTCCTCTAGAGCTCTCCAGTATCCTAATTGTTGTTTCCTCTAGAGCTCCTTCAGCATCCTAAGTTTGTGTTCTGTGCTTTGGTGTCCTAATCAGTTTTGCTTTTACTGATGCTCTGTAGAATCCTAATCTGTTTTGCTTTTATTCGTTTGTCATTATCCAAATCAGTTTCGCTCTGTTCGCGCTCTCCGATATTTTTATCCTGAAAATAACAAAAATGAAGGAACAAAAATGTTGATAAAAGACTACAAAGCAAGAGGCTCAAGCTGCAAATCAGTCACTACATGCTTTACCATGCCTTTTCCATCTTCCCCTCTCCACCCCCCCCTTTTAGCTATTTCGAGCGGCGCTACATGGCAAATGAAACAAAGCCATTCATTATGACTGTCACTTCTCCACAACAGCTCACACTGTCTTATCTCGCTGCTTAAGGTCCCCCTGGAACCGGCTCCATCCTCTGCGACCGCCTTAGGCCTACCCAAGGCTCTCCTAAATATTGGCGTTGTGTAGATGTGTGGAGTTTACGCTTCCAAATGGGAGGCTGGAAGAGAGGACAGCATGGACATGATGGCCTGTAGTGTCCGTAAAGGCCATTGCCATATATAGCGTAAAATTGAAACTGTTCTGTTGGAGCCACACCTCTTCTTTGTCATTTGTTTGTCAGCCTAACTTCAGGTTTTCTTTTCTTTGTCTCTTTTTCTTGAACTTTTTTTGAAATTTTAAGTTGTAGCATTTTAAGTAGTCGTAGTTTTATTGTAAGATGCAGCTTTGTTGGAGCGTTGTGGGTTCGATGCCTGGAGTTGTTTCACAATGTGCGCATGTCTGTCTGATTGGATTTTGAGTCTTACTGCCATTAAGCAGGATTGCGTTTCTTTCCTAAAGATTTAGAGATGCTCGTAAATCATTAAAGCAACCCTCTCTGTCTCTCCGTCCCTCTCCCCCTCTCTATCTCTCTCTCCATCCCTCCCTTTCTCTCTCCTTCCCCTTCTGCCTCTCTGTCTCTGTCTCTTTGTCTCTCTCTCTCTTTCTCTCTCTCTCTCTCTCTCTCTCTCTCTCTCTCTTTCTCTTTCACACATACGCACGCGCATACACACTCTCTCTCTCTCTGTCTCTCTCTCTCCACACACACACACACAACACACACACACACACACACACACACACACACACACACACACTCCTTTCCTTTCTGTCCGTATGTGATTGAATGTGTTTGGTTCTTTAATGCTACCACATCACCGATAAAACAGAACGAAGAATAGAGAATTATTTTATTTAGAACAGGGGGAGGGAACGTTCCACCGAATTTATTGCCCACATGTTCCCTTTCCGTTTTCTTGTTTTGGATCACACAATCGTGAAAGCTTTGTTGTGGTTAGATTTATTCTGCGTTTCTAACTGACAAATGAGAATTACCATTTCTTTGCCAGAATATTGTACTGCCACTGTCCATCTTACTTATGTTATTACCATGCTCTAATTCTTCTTCCTTTCTTGAGAAAGTTTAAAAACTTGACATGGATTTATTATACCAGCTCTCTCAGAGTTGCCAGTGTTGAGAAGCTTACTGTCCAGTATGACCGAATATGTTTTCCCAGTCAGTATGTATGTCTAGAAAGCATTGCTGCTGCATGCCATATTCTGTAGCTCTGCCGTTGCTCCATCTTGAATGAAGACGTTTTTGAAAAGTTATTTATCCAGGACATATTGAAACGGGAAAAGAATATTATGTGGATTTTTTTTCTGGTGGGGGGGGGGGGGGGAGGGAACGGAGAGCTAGGCTTGGCTCAAGTGATGAAAAGGGTTTATTTTTCCACCAGCAGACTTGGGGTCTGCTTGAAAAGTTTTACAAAATGCTTGTCGGAAATTGAATATTGCGTTCACGTTTTGTTGCCACTGTATGTATTGATTTGATGCTTGGATGACTGGTGCAGATGGGGATTTTTGGAATATGTAGGCTGACATGAGAGAGAGAGAGGGAGAGAGAGAGAGAGGAGAGAGAGAGAGAGCAGTTAAATCATAGTTATACATTTACTAGCATTTGACTGAGTGCTGAACAGGCAGACATGGAAATATGGAAATGTATAGATAGAGAGCAATAAATGCATGGTTATTAGCATTTTGACCATACCACTGCCATAACTATGTTAACCACTGGGATTTCCCCTTATTACAAAAAGCTTTCTTTCTTTGGCTTATGGAGTGATTGTTGGTGGTCGAAAAGTAGACAATACGAAGAGCACTACCTTAGGCCGTATTCATTTTGTCTCTTTTTGCAGCTTCAGGGATTTTCATTTGTATGGAATATTTAGGAAATAGTTTCCTCCAAACATTGGCGTATCTACCCGCGTCTTTTATTTTTACATTTCTTAGTATTCTCACTTGCTTATTTAGTCTTTCTAAGTTACTTGCTCACTCATTAACTCTTTGGCTTACTCTTTACTTGTTTATTCACTCATGCACGTAAAACCTCCACTTCTGCACGCCTGTCTTCAGGATGCTTGTTGACGGTCCACACCATTATTTCTGCTCAGTCTTTCAGCAGGTTTCTCCAGAACCACCTTGTTATTTTTTCACATGTGTATCCTGGGGAATGTTGTTCAGGAAAATGCCACTGAGTGCATTCAGTAGCTATGTACTGGCTATTTGCTTGATCTGTCTTATCTTGAGGGTGGTGGTGGTGGTGGTGGTGGTGTGTGTGTGTGTGTGTGTGTGTGTGTGTGTGTGTGTGTGTGTGTGTGTGCGCGTGCGTATGCGTATGTTGTGCATGCGCACACACATTTATCCATAGATTGGAAAGTAAGACAGTATCATGAATACTACTACCACTAGTAGTAGTAATAGTAGAAGTAATACTGCTACTAATGATAATAGTAACCATAATAGTATTGATGATGATGTGATATGATAATGATGTTAATAATTATATAATAACAGTAATGATGATGATGATGATAATAAATGATAACAATAGTAATAATACTAATAGTAAATCATTCTTCTATAACGCCATCCTTCAGAGGTATTTGGACTTACTGCACATAACTCAGTGTACAAGATTCAAAGTGTAATACAGACATTATAGTCCTAATTCTCCAACATAGAGTTAATGATCAGCACTTACCTGTCCTGGACTGCTGTTATATTTTCATCATTGCTTGGGATTAACACGAAGAGTAAAAGTGTACAGCTTTGCTTGATGCTGGTTGTTACGTTGAAAATGTCCTTAAGCTTTAGATATCGTTATATCCCCATCTAACAAGGCAATTTATTATTCACCGATTATTCCTTGAGCTAAATATAATTATGATCAAATTTGACGAAGTTCTGACCAAATGTCTCTGATAGAGAACAGGCAAACTACTATATGATTTACGTTCTCAAACTGAGATTAAGCCTTGAGAACTTTTTCACTAGTAACTTTTCCTCGATCCAGGACCAGTAATGGGATAAATTGACATCTATAGTTAGCTAAAAGAAAATCTTGATACTTTTCTTCCCTAACACAATCTAACCTTGCCTGAAACTTTCTTGTTGTAATTATTTTTAAAGAAAACGCAGACCGACCAAAACAGTTGAGAAAAACAAGCAAGCCAAACCGGCAACGCGAGTGCACGCCTACCATCCACATACCCCGCTCATTCGATCGCTGGTGTAAAATTGAAACGGGGACCTTCCCAAGAGCGTCACCTCTCCGGGTGCGACCGGTCTTGCGATGTGAGATTTTGCGCGTCAATCTGTTATCTTAGCGGCGGGCGCCGTGTTGACAGAGGCTTACAGAAGCTATTGCACGTGCGACCTGTTCCATTAGCGTTGACCTGATTGAGGGTCTGGTGACAGTGGCTGTCTCTGGCCGGGTCCCTTTTCACCTAGACTGTGCTGACTGTGCGGCCTAGAGAAGTAATATGGGTTTTTTTTCTGATTTGTAGGGATAGCAACTTCATTCATTTGAAGGTCACTGTCATTCAGTACTGTTACTGTTATTTTTGTTTAAAGCCCAGCCAACTGCGTAGAGCCATATCAGGGCTGTTATCATTCAGTACTCGTGGAAGAGGTGAAGTATGATTTATGTTGTGGGTCCTATTTTTTCCGATCAGTCTGATCCTCTCTGGGTTACCCTGTTATGATTAGTGCTTGTACGTCTCTGTGTGTGTGTGTTTTGTTTTAATGTTCCCTGTTGATGCCATCATAGAATTTTACTCTGCCTCCTTCCCCCCATGACTCAAGCTTAGAAGAAGATTTGCCATTTAATCCTTGGCTTGTGCAATCCACAGGCTCCATTGTCTCGCCAGCTTGCGCACAGGCGTTGATCCTGTTTTTATGGTTAATTTCTGTACGTATACATAAGGAATATCTAAAGAGAACAAACTCCTGCAGAACTTCTTGTGCATCGACAGACACCAGTTTTGCTATGTATTCTAACGATGAAGGGTTTTTTCCCTCCTGTTTTTTCCCACCGGTATTGTGAGGTGTGTGAAGCTTACTGCGGAGCAAGTTCTCGAGGAAATTTCAATAGACTACTACGACGGTGATTTCGTTTTAGGAAACTGAAACTTTGTTCAAGATTAGTCACAAAATGTCGTGGATATGAATGCTGTTGAAACTGACGACATCAGCAAAGTATACAATGAAAATTGTAAAAAAAAAATAATGACTCGGAGTTTTATAAAGAAGAAAAGGAAAAGACATTGAAGCATTGTATCGCTTGAAAAGTTATTGTATTATAGAAGGGTCTCGTTTTCATCGGTCTGCGAAATTTCACATCTGTTGGTTGAATACTTTTGAAGATAACAGAATTTAAGTACCCCTTCCCATCCATGCAGAGCAGCCAAAACCTGGCAGGTTGGGAGTTTCCTCAGTCTTTGTAAGCCTGGCAAGATTGAAAGAGGTAATGACTCGGTTCTAATTTGTACCTGTGTGGGCTGCTCTTGGGTATTATGATTATTTAATACAAATGGTTTCGACTTTGTTGCTATTAAAAAAGTTTACATGTCCAAGTGAGACATCTTTGCAGGCCCTTTAGTGTTGCAGACACGTGCGCCTAGACAAAGAGGGAGACAAAGAGGATGAGGGAGACATAGATCGATGCGGATAAATCTTCGCTTTTTAGGGGGAATTTGTGGGGGAGGGAAGCTGCCATTTCTGAGACAGTCCTAATCTCCAACAGCTGTTTCTGTCTTCACAAAGTGACATCGAGGGACGATATAACGAGGAACTTAAGCATACATCGGCGCTGAAAACCGAAAGCCTCGTTCGACAATGGCGCCAGCCTACCGGGCAGATGCCAGATTAAAGACTTCTAAGATAAGAAAAGAAAAAAACCTTCGGTCCGTAAGACTGCTGACAGACAAAAAACAGTGTTATTATTGTTATTGTTGTTTAAAGCCCAGCCGACTGGGTAGAGCCATATCAGGGCTATAACCGCCTCAAAACATTCAAAACTTCAACAAGGAAAAAAAAAGAAAATTAAGTACACATATCAATGCATTCGTGCACGTAATCTAAGGACATGCCACCGGCGTTGACCACTCCGTCCAATTTATCGCACAGTGGATTTAAAAAAACACTCCTGAATACAAATTTAAGCATACCTAAGGACACCAAAATGTATATAAAATCGGACCTAAATTACCTAAAATTGCTTCCACATATCAAACCTCCCTAGAACCAAAAATACACTTAATACATGTACCCAGTTATCAATCATAAGAAAAAGTATTAATACTTTATCGAGCACATACAGGTGAATGGACCAACAAGGCAGAAAATGATAGGAAGAAATGACAGAAAGCAAAGGAACAAGGGAGAAACAAAGAGAGTGACAGAAAAGAGGAAATTTCTAGCACAGAATTTCCAGAAGGTAGGGATACTTTTTATGCTGAAGTTTGGGGTCTCTCGTGCGTTTGGTTTGCCGACCTATGCCCGTATTTGAACCTTGCATTCAGAGACTTGCCTTTTGCACTGTTGATGACTGAATTAATGAGTGGTTTGAATGGTACCATATTGACCCCCCATCCCCCACCTCAAGTCTTTGAGATTAAGAGAACTGGGCGTGTTTGACGCTGATTAATAAGTTACATGGACGGAAACATGCTGCGTATGGAAACATAGAAAGCAGGGGTTAGATGCGATTTTCGTGTTAACAGCTTATGATGGGCTCGGAAAACGTGTGCGCTGACACATACATACATACATATATACATACATACATACATACATACATACATACATACATACATACATACATACATACATACATATATACATACATACATACATACATACATACATACATACATACATACATACATACATACATACATACATACATACATACATACGTACATACATACATACATACATATATACATATATATAGTATACATACATATACATGGCTGGGGACGAGGAGGGTGGGGGAGATGCTAGGGGCAACGAGAGATAGAGACAGATGGAAGTCTATGATCGCCAACGCCATGCGGCAGGGCACCTGATGATGATGATGATGATGATGATACATATACACACACCATACATTCATACATTCATAAATACATACGTACGTATGTACGTACATACATACATACATGTAAGTGCATGCCAGTCTGCGTGCACAGAGAGAGAGAGGGAGAGAGAGACAGAGAGAGTGCAGTAAAAGAAATGGGAAGAAGTTAGGAACCAAATGAAAGAAAAATCCAAGAAATCATAGTTGTTTCCATTTCCCAGATCCAGTAACGTTCTTCTTGTGTTAGAAAATGGGGGAAAAGGAAGAACCATTTAAATACAGATCTTACAAAAAGAAAAAAAAAGAAAAAGAAAACAACAACAACAACGAAATGCCGTTTTCATACCAAAAAATGGAACTGCCATTTACAGAGAGAGAGAGAGAGAGAGAGAGAGAGAGAGAGAGAGAGAGAGAGAGAGAGAGAGAGAGTTGTCACTGTCATTTATTGATCAAGCACGGATCTGTTATTTAAGGAACAGCCCATGTTTCATTATTTCCTCTCCATCCACCAGAAAGCTGCAGGTGATCTTATGGTCATCAAAGTAGTCCAGTTTTCGCTTTTTTAGTTTCTGTAAAGCAAAGAATAGTTTTACTGGCGCAGTAGCATTTTCAAATTACCTCCTCTTGACACTAACACGCTGTAGTGTATCATCTGTGGCAGTGGCAGTTATAGCTGTCTCATTGCTTTCAGAAAACAAACCATGTTTTAATCCATGTCAGCAGATTCAATAATGCGCGCTTTTCATTCAGACTGTCCGTCTTCCATTTTTCCATTGGACCTACCGAAGTCAAACTGGAAACAGTGAAGTCAAGAAAATTGTGGTAATGCGTCCCATGAAATTCCAGCCAGAGTTAGTTTTGATATCGAGTAGTGTCCCCTACACATAGCCACTGGTTGTTGTTTCATTCGTTTCCAGCGAAATTCACTTTCCTTTCTTTAACTGATCTGCAGAAGGTATGTAAAATCGAAACACCGTTTTCTCCCTACGTAGTAGGTGTGTGTTGAAAGAACGTTTGAAGATGACTGGATTTATGGAACGGTATCAGTTACAGGCATTGATTAGTCGGGTCCAGTTTTGTCGTTGGTTTGGGGAATTTTGCAGTTTAAGACCATCAGCTGCTATTCACAGACATAGGGGTTTCGTTTTTCATGGGGAAAGAAAAAGAAAGGAGGGGTGGGGTGGAGGCTTGTGGATAATTGGTAAAAGTTGTTTCTGGAATTACTTGTAGATTTCTCCACCCTCACCCCACTCCCTTACCTATCATCCCTCCACTTTCATAATTCATTGGAGTTGGTCCCAGACTCTCCCTCCCTCTTTCCCTCCCTCTTCTCTGTCTGTCTGTCTGTCTCTCTCTCTCTCTCTCTCTCTCTCTCTCTCTCTCTCTCTCTCTCTCTCTCTCTTCTCTCTCCCTTTCTTTCTGTCTCTCTCTCTTTCATTGTCTCTCTTCTCTCTCTCTCTCTCTCTCTCTCTCTCTCTCTCTCTCTCTCTTTCTCTCCCCTTTCTTTCTGTCTCTCTCTCTTTCATTGTCTCTCTTCTCTCTCTCTCTCTCTCTCTCTCTCTTTCTTTCTCTCTTTCTCTCCCCTTTCTTTCTGTCTCTCTCTCTTTCATTGTCCTCCTTCTCTCTCTCTCTCTCTCTCTCTCTCTCTCTCCTCTCTCTTTCTCTTCTCTCTCTCTCTCTTTTCCTCTCTTTCTTTCCTCTTATTCTTTCTTCTTTCTCTCTTTCTCTCCCTTTCTTTCTGTCTCTCTCTCTTTCATTGTCTCTCTTCTCTCTCTCTCCTCTCTCTCTCTCTCTCTCTCTCTCTCTCTTTCTTTCTCTCTTTCTCTCCCTTCTCTTTCTGTCTCTCTCTCTTTCATTGTCCTTTTCTCTCTCTCTCTCTCCTCTCTCTCTCTCTCTCTCTCTCTCTTTCTCTCCCTTTCTTTCTGTCTCTCTCTCTTTCATTGTCTCTCTTCTCTCTCTCTCTCTCATTCCTCTCTCTCTCTCTCTCTTTTTCTTCTCTCTTACACAGAGAGATTGGGTAATATGAATCAATCTTCAAAAAGAACGGTGTTGTTGTTCAAAAACGTGATTTTGACGCGTGAAATGAAACGGTCCACAGAGAGACGAAACAGGAGAAACACAATATCAAAGACACGAAATGAGGTAAAAATATGCTTGCAGTTGGACGATATTTCACTTCACAGCATCTGTCAAATGGAAAAGCGTCAAAGTTGATGACGTTAAGCTTTTGAAGAGACTGTCTTTGTAGTCTTCACTTTTCCTCTTCCTCTTCCTTTGTCTTTTTCTTTCCATCCTTCCAGTGCCCTGTCCTTCCTTCTTTTCCCTTATTCCGCCCCCTCGGCACATCCCCCCCCCCATTTTTTTTTTGGAGGGGGGGGGGGGGGGCTCACGTCGTCATATGTTTGCTTGTTTGCACATTTATTACGTGTGAATCGTTACTGTATTGAAATCAGATGTTACTTTTTTTTTAGTCTCTCATGATCATGATTAGTGTGGTCATATTACTTTCTTTATTTATCAGTAACAAATCTGTATTCGTCATGTTAATGTTGACCTATTCTTTGTTTAGAATTGTGATCAGAATTTTCATTTTTCCATGAGAGTGACCGTATATATTCAT
>CM060315.1:58146634-58174134 GCA_030674185.1 Monoplex corrugatus | reverse complement strand
CATTTTTTGATAGTGCATAATTTAGTAGTCTGTCATTGATGTAGCCTTTAATGCTTGTTCAGGAACTCTTTTTTTTCTTTTTTTCATCTCGACATTGACGTCACTGCCATGAAAGCACGCAGAGGCGAACATGTTTGTGTAACTTTTTTATGGAATGTTAATCATTTCGTGCAGACAGTGGTGTGCACCTTTGCGTGTGTTGTGTTTTCATTTTATGATAACCCGAGACTTTTTAAAGAAAACAATCGGTTTATTTAGGAAGCATTGCGTGTGTACGTGTCATTGAAAGTGGATGTGCAGCCTACTTGTTGAACTACCCACCTAGGTCGTGAGAAACCTGGATTCATCTAAAAAATCGGACGGGAGTTTTTCTGCCTCCCCCTTCCCTTTCCCTCCTCAAGATCTTAAGTGATGGTCTATGTACTAGTTTTTGTTTGATTGGTTGGTTGGTTCGTTTTTGTTTTGTTTTGTTTTGTTGATAAAACGATAAACGTAAGTGCAATGTGCAGCACTCTCTGTTATCGAACGATAAAGATCCCAAAGCGACAAATGAGCTCTCCGAAGAAAAATTCTGTTCAGAAAGATCCACTTTCATAGGCTAAGCAGAAACACATACATAGAGAAAAACCCGTGAGTGGCGCTGTACTGCGGTTACGCACGCTCTCCCCCTGGCGCAGCTGCCCGAATTTCACATTGTAAATCCCTTTGTGACGAAAAAGAAACAACAGCAGAACAAAACAAGAACAAGTAATATATAGCTTATAACCAGACCTCCTTTGTGGACAGTCGACTGGGAACATTAAATATTTATCTGGAACAGAATGTTGACTATCAAGCTTTATGGCAGACCCCAAAAGGAGACATGTTCACGACACTATTGAACTATCACATTTTGAAAAGAAAGTATTCGGGATTTTGAGTGCCAAGTCTCGACCAGGAAGCTCATCGGTGGCAGAAAGGTGTTGGACAAAAAGACCCAATACAGCTATACCAATGGCAGAAACGGTTTCCAACGTTGACATTTTAGAAAGTTCTGTCTGTGGAAGCTCTCCATGAAGAGTTGAAGATTATAGAAAAATTGAATAACAAAGAAAACATTTTTTTTTTATCGAACTTTAAATACATAAAAAGGAAGATACAAAAACTTTGTGCTCTGCTCACGGATCCAAATATATACGTGGGTACATCAAAGGGAGATCAGCATTGTGTGAAAACAAGACTGAGTGGTCAGTCCTCCTGTGGGTAAGTCTTTAAGCATTTGGAGTTTGGCAAAAGAGATCGTGGGACACACAGTTTGGCAAGAGAGATCATAGGGGACACACACACACACACACACACACACACACACACACACACACACACACACACACACACACACACACACACACACACACACACACACACACACACCACACACACTCTTCTCTCTCTCTCTCTCTCTCTCTCTCTCTCACATACACACACGTGTGTGTGTGTGTGCGCGCGCGCGCGCGCGTTCATCGTCCTAATGGCTTTGGTTTATCTGTCTTCGCTCGTTCGTAGACCAACATGTACTCCCGTGAATATTCACTATTCCAATCTTTTATGCATAGATAGTTTGTATTATCAGCTGGTCGAGTTATCAGAATTTGTTATTGTTCCATTGCTTAATTGACACTGGCTTCATTTACACGGTATCATTAGTTTGATCAACACTTTGCATTACTTTTGGCTTTCTGAACGTGCCAACATCCACAAAGAGCATTTTACATCTTTTAAAAGGGTAAAAAGGATATATAAAAAAAGAAGAAGAAAAAAGACTTTCCATGTGATAGATGGTGAAGTCAAGAGCCTTCTGTCAATCAATACAGTATGTTTGCCGATCCAGCCCAAGCGTAGCTGAATCGGATCGAAGAGGACGGAGGACCCTGCAGCACTTTTGACTTCGCTAACGATTCTTGAAATAGTTATTATGTTTCTTCTTTTGTGTGTTATTATGTTTCTTCTTTTGTGTGTTATTATGTTTCTTCTTTTGTGTGTTATTATGTTTCTTCTTTTGTGTGTTATTATGTTTCTTCTTTTGTGTGTTATTATGTTTCTTCTTTTGTGTGTTATTATGTTTCTTCTTTTGTGTGTTATTATGTTTCTTCTTTTGTGCGTTATTATGTTTCTTCTTTTGTGTGTTATATGTTTCTTCTTTTGTGTGTATTATGTTTCTTTTTTGTGTGTTATTATGTTTCTTCTTTTGTGTGTTATTATGTTTCTTCTTTTGTGTGTTATTATGTTTCTTCTTTTGTGTGTTTCTGTGTCTGTGTCTTTTTACGTTGTTGTGTTTCTCCTTCTGTGTGTTTCTCTGTGTGTCCTTTTACGTTAGTATGTTTCCCGTTCATACATTTCTGTGTCTGTGTCCTTTGATTATTACGTTTTTCTTTTTGTATGTTTCTGTGTCTGTGTCTGTGTCCTTTTACGTTAGTATGTTTCTCTGTTGGTTCGTTTCTGTGTCTGTGTCCTTTTACGTTAGTATGTTTCTCTGTTGGTACGTTTCTGTGTCTGTGTCCTTTTACGTTAGTATGTTTCTCTGTTGGTACGTTTCTGTGTCTGTGTCCTTTTACGTTAGTAGTTTCTCTGTTGGTACGTTTCTGTGTCTGTGTCCTTTTACGTTAGTATGTTTCTCTGTTGGTACGTTTCTGTGTCTGTGTCCTTTTACGTTAGTATATTTCTCTATTGGTACGTTTCCGTGTCTGTGTCCTATGAATTATTACGTTTCTCTTTTTATGTGTTTCTGTGTCTGTGTTCTTTTACATTATTATGTTTCTCTGTTTGGTACGTTTCTGGTCTGTGTCCTTTCAGACAAGTTTCGATTTGATAAACACTTGACGACTTCTTCGTTGCTGTTTTGTTTTGTTTATTGTTTCGGTTTCTTTTGTTTTGTTTTTTCTTACGAGCAATGTTTCGCCAGGTGAGGGAAATTGCATAATCGTTTCATAATTGGAGTAAAACGTCGAAGTTGGAACAGAGGAAGAAGGAAAGGGAGAAAGGAAGGAAGAGAGAGAGAGAGAGAGAGAGAAAAAAAAAACGATAAGATAGAAAGGAGGACAGAAAATTGAACATAAAAGGATAAGATGGACAGAAGAAGAAGAATCAAAAGTAATTAGAGTCAAAGAAAAAAATAACGGAGAGAAATTCTGACCGCACGATGTGTCTTCAACCGCCCAGCAAACAAATTTGCGATAGTGTGATTGCAGAGAACATTAGGAAGCAGCTGTAGCAGCAGCAGCAATAACCAAATAATAATGATAACAACAACAACAACGATGATGATGAAGAAATAAAAATAATAATAATGATAATAACAATAATGATCGTGGTATTAATAAACTGACACAGCAAAGTCGAAAAGAAATATAGGCGATCGATGAAAAGAAAAAAAAATCAATCGTAATTTTCGCCGACAGCCCCCCGGCAAAGAGAAGTGAGGGACATGTGCCAATATCCACAGCTCTATCAAAAGGGTATGATTCTATTTGAGCGGCTGGGTCTCTTAACACCCCACCCCCACCCCCCACCCACCCCCCACCTACACATCCCTTCTGCTTCCTACTCCCTGAACCTTGTGTTTGGAGGGTCGGCTTTTTCAGGCGATAGGAAAAAGATAAAGAGCGTAGAGTTTATCCAGGGAATTGGAGGGGGTGAGAAAGAGAAAGAAAAAGAGAGGTGGCCAGCCGGCTATAGCCTAGCTTCTGGCGGTCTGTTGGTTTTCATGCTGTATTGCCCGGCTTGCCGTGCACACGGGGAGTGAAATATGACCATGTTGTATGCTAAAGCCAGCAGCTTGGTCTAATGGGAAGAAAGAGGAATTGATTGCTGTTATTGATTTTCCGTTTCCCCCAGTGGCGGATAAGGCGCGGGGGCCCGGGGCTGTTCTGCTTCATGTAACGGCTTTCTTGCTTTCGCTGGGTGTGTGTGTGTGTCTGTGTGAAAGAGAGAGAGAGAGAGGTGTGTGTGTGTGTGTGTGGTAGAGAAGAGTGTGTGTGTGTGTGTGTGTGTGGAGGAGCAGCGCGCGCGAGTCGAGAGTTTTGTGTGTGTGTTGTTGTCTGTTGTGTGTGTGTGTGTTGAGGTGTGGAGTGAGGGGGTGGTGGTTTGTGTGTGTGTCGAACGTTCATGTGTCTGTGTGTGTGTCTGCCTAGGTGAGAAGAGAGAGAGAGAGAGTGTGTGTGTGTGTGTGTGTGTACGAACGTTCATGTGTCTGTGTGTGTGTCTGCCTGTGTGAGAGAGAAGAGAGAGAGAGTGTGTGTGGTGTGTGGTGTGTGTGTGTGTGTGTGTGTGTGTGTGTGTGTGTGTGTGTGTAGAAGAAAGAGAGAGGATGGGATGGTGAGGGAACAGTATCTTTTCTTCTGGTCACAGCAATCTGGTCCGACGGGTTCAGATCAATCAGATCGATTTTTTTCCTTCAGTTCTTATTTTCATCCGTCGTCACATGACGCCCGTTAGTCATGGATGGAATGTTTCAGTTGTGGTGACAAAGGCGTTAGTCATTTTGTGCGTAGCTGAAAATAAACCCGTGTTGATAATTACTGTAAGAGAGTGGGAAGGGGACAACACCACACCACACACACACACACACACACACAACACAACACACACACACACACACACACACACACACACAACCACACACACACACACACACACACACAGAGAGGGGAGAGAGAGAGAGACAACAAACAGATAGACCGGCTGAGAGATTCTGTTTTGGAGGAACACAGAGGGGAGAGAGAGAGATAGACCGGCTGAGATATTGTTTTGGAGGAACACACACCACACACACACACACACACACACACACACACACACACACACACACACACACACACACACACACACACACACACACACACACACACACACACACACACACACACACACACACACTCATGGTATTTATTTATAACTTGCTGAATGAATTTTGCAGAGGTTGTGGTTGGAAGCCTGATTTTATGTTCATATCTTTCTTTCTTTCTATGTACATATTTTTCTGTCTGTCTGTCTGTATGTTTGTCAGTCTAACTTTCTCTCTTTTTTCTTTGTTTCTTCGTGTTTACCCTTCATTTTTACAACAGATGATTTTCTTTACTTGCGTACTGTTTATTGTACGCGCCTTGCCCCCTCCCCCCCCCCCCCCCCACGTCTTCCATGCATCCTGAAGGTGGTTGTTTGGAGTAAAATTTGACTTGAGATAATTATTTTGATGTGTTTAGTCGATTTTGATAACTAAGGCGCAAATTTCATCTACATCTAGCTATTGGCAAGAAAATGTGAGAGAGAGAGAGAGAGAGAGAGTGTGTGTGTGTGTGTATGTGTGTGTGTGTGTGTGTGTGTGTGTGTGTGTGTGTGTGTGTGTGTGTGTGTGTGTGTGTGTTTATGTATTAAAAACTGCATAACTGTATTCTTCCTCAAGACTTTTCCCCCCGGAGTTCTTTCACGAAATATTTACCTGTTATTTTTCATCCATACTTATCTGCATGTTCCTTGATACTGATTCTTTTCACACCTGCATCTTTAACAGAAATGATAGTTCATTTGTTTTTCGTGTTTGTTATTGTTTCGCTCATTCCGAATGGTTGGAATAGATTTCTGGATTCTTAATGAAGTTGCGATAACACAATTGGGATACATGCGTTCAGAACAGTTGCTGATAAAATAAGTACTTAGAATTTAGAAACTGTTTCTGAAAAAATGGGGTCGTGTATGTATGTATGTCATTGCTGATTTACTGTTTGCTGTTGATTTACTGTTTACTGTTGAGTTACTGTTTACTGTTGATTTACTGTTTACTGTTAATTTACTGTTTACTGCTGATTTACTGTTTACTGCTGGTTTAGTGCTGGTTTACTGTTTACTGTTGATTTACTGTTCATTTACTGTTTATTGTTGATTTACTGTTTACTGCTGATTTACTGTTTACTGCGGATTTACTGTTTACTGCTGATTTACTGTTTACTGCTGATTTAATGTTTACTGCTGATTTACTGTTTACTGTTGATTTAATGTTTACTGCTGATTTACTGTTTACTGCTGATTTAATGTTTACTGTTGATTTACTGTTTACTGCTGATTTACTGTTTACTGCTGATTTACTGTTTACTGCTGATTTACTGTTTACTGCTGATTTACTGTTTACTGTTGATTTACTGTTTACTGCTGATTTACTGTTTACTGCTGATTTAATGTTTACTGCTGATTTACTGTTTACTGCTGATTTAATGTTTACTGCTGATTTAATGTTTACTGTTGATTTACTGTTTACTGCTGATTTACTGTTTACTGCTGATTTACTGTTTACTGCTGATTTACTGTTTACTGTTGATTTACTGTTTACTGCTGATTTACTGTTTACTGCTGATTTAATGTTTACTGCTGATTTAATGTTTACTGTTGATTTACTGTTTACTGCTGATTTACTGTTTACTGCTGATTTACTGTTTACTGCTGATTTACTGTTTACTGTTGATTTACTGTTTACTGCTGATTTAATGTTTACTGCTGATTTACTGTTTACTGCTGATTTACTGTTTACTGCTCATTTACTGTTTACTGCTCATTTACTGTTTACTGCTGATTTACTGTTTACTGCTGATTTACTGTTTACTGTTGATTTACTGTTTACTGTTGATTTATTGTTTACTGTTGATTTACTGTTTACTGCTGATTTAATGTTTACTGCTGATTTACTGTTTACTGCTGATTTAATGTTTACTGCTGATTTACTGTTTACTGCTCATTTACTGTTTACTGCTCATTTACTGTTTACTGCTCATTTACTGTTTACTGCTCATTTACTGTTTACTGTTGATTTAATTTTACTGCTCATTTACTGTTTACTGCTGATTTAATGTTTACTGCTGATTTAATGTTTACTGCTGATTTAATGTTTACTGCTGATTTACTGTTTACTGCGGATTTACTGTTTACTGCTCATTTACTGTTTACTGTTGATTTACTGTTGATTTACTGTTTACTGTTGATTTACTGTTTACTGCTGGTTTACTGTTTACTGCTGATTTAATGTTTACTGCTGATTTACTGTTTACTGCTGATTTACTGTTTACTGCTGATTTACTGTTTACTGCTGATTTACTGTTTACTGCTCATTTACTGTTTACTGCTCATTTACTGTTTACTGCTCATTTACTGTTTACTGCTCATTTACTGTTTACTGCTCATTTACTGTTTACTGCTCATTTACTGTTTACTGCTGATTTACTGTTTACTGCTCATTTACTGTTTACTGCTCATTTACTGTTTACTGCTCATTTACTGTTTACTGCTCATTTACTGTTTACTGCTCATTTACTGTTTACTGCTCATTTACTGTTTACTGCTCATTTACTGTTTACAGCTGATTTACTGTTTACTGCTGATTTATTGTTTACTGCTGATTTATTGTTTACTGCTGATTTATTGTTTACTGCTGATTTACTGTTTACTGTTGATTTAATGTTTACTGTTGATTTACTGTTTACTGCTGATTTACTGTTTACTGCTGATTTACTGTTTACTGCTGATTTACTGTTTACTCTTGATTTACTGTTTACTGCTCATTTACTGTTTACTGTTGATTTAATGTTTACTGTTGATTTACTGTTTACTGCTGGTTTACTGTTTACTGCTGATTTACTGTTTACTGTTGATTTAATGTTTACTGTTGATTTACTGTTTACTGTTGATTTACTGTTTACTGCTGATCTACTGTTTACTGCTCATTTACTGTTTACTGTTGATTTAATGTTTACTGTTGATTTAATGTTTACTGCTGGTTTACTGTTTACTGCTGGTTTACTGCTGATTTACTGTTTACTGCTGATTTACTGTTTACTGCTCATTTACTGTTTACTGTTGATTTACTGTTTACTGCTCATTTACTGTTTACTGCTCATTTACTGTTTACTGCTCATTTACTGTTTACTGTTGATTTAATGTTTACTGCTGATTTACTGTTTACTGCTCATTTACTGTTTACTGCTCATTTACTGTTTACTGCTCATTTACTGTTTACTGCTGATTTAATGTTTACTGCTCATTTACTGTTTACTGCTCATTTACTGTTTACTGCTCATTTACTGTTTACTGCTCATTTACTGTTTACTGCTCATTTAGTGTTTACTGTTGATTTACTGTTTCCTGCTCATTTACTGTTTACTGCTCATTTACTGTTTACTGCTCATTTACTGTTTACTGCTCATTTACTGTTTACTGCTGATTTACTGTTTACTGCTCATTTACTGTTTACTGCTCATTTACTGTTTACTGCTCATTTACTGTTTATTGTTGATCTATTTTACTGCTGATTTACTGTTTACTGCTGATTTCCTGTTTACTGCTGATTTCCTGTTTACTGCTGATTTACTGTTTACTACTGGTTTACTGTTTACTGCTGATTTACTGTTTAATTTACTGTTTACTGCTGATTTACTGTTTACTGCTGATTTACTGTTTACTGTTGATTTACTGTTTACTGTTGATTTACTGTTTACTACTGATTTACTGTTTACTGCTGATTTACTGTTTACTGCTGATTTACTGTTTACTGCTCATTTACTGTTTACTGCTGATTTACTGTTTACTGCTGATTTACTGTTTACTGCTGATTTACTGTTTACTGTTGATTTACTGTTTACTGCTGATTTACTGTTTACTGTTGATTTACTGTTTACTGCTGATTTACTGTTTACTGCTCATTTACTGTTTACTGTTGATTTACTGTTTACTGCTGATTTACTGTTTACTACTGATTTACTGTTTACTGCTGATTTACTGTTTACTGCTGATTTACTGTTTACTGCTGATTTACTGTTTTACTGCTGATTTACTGTTTACTGCTGATTTACTGTTTACTGCTGATTTACTGTTTACTGTTGATTTACTGTTTACTGTTGATTTACTGTTTACTGCTGATTTACTGTTTACTGCTGATTTACTGTTTAATTTACTGTTTAATTTACTGTTTACTGTTGATTTACTGTTTACTGCTGATTTACTGTTGATTTACTGTTTAATTTACTGTTTACTGCTGATTTACTGTTTACAAGTCTGTCCGGATGAAAACGATGCCAATACGCGGGCTGGTTGGTTCTTTTGACAGAGCCATGGATTCAAAATCTGATGTCTCGGATCCTGTTCCAGTCCGCCACATTAACCCTTTGACTCCTGCATCTTATCCAATAACTTCAAAAACTTAACCCTTTGATTCACTCAATCTATTCACCAGATTCCTGCAGGAAGCTGGTGGGTAGGGTGATGGAATCAAAGGGTTAAGTTTTTACTTTGCTAGCATGGTTGACAATGCAGGATGCTGGTGCACTGAGTACGGGAGTTAAAGGGTTAAAATCTGGCCTGTTAGGCGCCCACTTGTGTGCTTCAGTCATTCTGGTGGTGTCAAGCCTTGTGTTTATGTTCCGTCTTTCTCTCCCCACCTTACTGTCTTCCTCTGCCTTCCCTAATTCAAGACCTTACGTGTGCATAGAGTTTTGCGCAGGCTTAATAACTCTGCTAGATGATTGCTGGCAGATTTGGGTGGAGTGCGTATGGGACTGTGCGACTACGATGAATCCATCTCGAGCAAACTCCAAACTCAACAAACTCCAAACGTCGGAATTGTACTGTGCGCCCGTTCTCAAGGTTTCTCTACGTCAGAAGCTCCGTTGAGTTCGACAGAAAACAACGTCAAGAGCGTGATACTAATTACGGGCAGGTGATCGATGGGCGTGTTCCTCTGTCGTTCTCACCTCTATTCCAGGTAGTTCTGTGCCGGAACTGGTGTTTATTGCGTCATAGTTGAAGTTCGATCCGTCATTCCGCTGTCACGAGTTGAAGGGAAAAAGAGAGAGAAAGAGAGGAAGAAAGAAAAGAAAGAAGAAAAAAAAACCCAAGACTATGACGGAAAGTCGTGCCGATATGGAAAACAGCTCTGTGTAGTAAAGGATCACCTTCGCATCTGTTGCCGTTATTATCTTGTCAGCCTTGATGTACCATCCACCCTCGTTTTCCTCCCCGGCAGTAGAACAGAAGTGAAGAGAGGGTGAGGAGAGTGGGGTGGGGGGTATAAGAAGTAAGGAGAGAAAGACGGGAGTTATTGATGCATCATCCGCGATGCTTTCCAACCAGTTGCAAATAGCGAAACAAACGCTGTTGTTCTCGGGGATCCAATCGGAACACGGCTGACGTATCGATGATGGTGCGGGATGTAGGGGGGTGGCAGGAGAGCTGTGGGGAGAAAAACAGTGAGAAACGGAGAAGAAGGAAGGGCAGCTATAGTTGTAGTAAGAGAGGGCGAGGTGAGTAGCGTGGAACTCTGAATGAAAGTGACGAAGGCACAGACGTGTTAGTGACAGTACCACTGGATTCTCCTTCTACTTCTGGGAGTGAGGCAGAGTTCCAGTGTACAGCGAAAGACAGGAGAGGTGGAAAAGTTAAGAAAAAAACATCGCCACCACCACCACCACCAACAACAACAACAGTGGCCAGATTGCGGCATATGTTGTCTGGGTATTGTTCAATATTGTTGTGTTGTTGCTGTCGGTTACACAGACACATTGTATGATTGATGGCAAGATAGGCGTGTGATTTATGCTGCTGGAGCTGCGGCTGCTGAAATGTCAAAGAACAACATGGAGAGCGAATACCTGCGCACTCTTCCGTTGTCAACTTAATTAAAGTTTGCGGTTTGTCTGAGGAAGGTCTACAGCCGTGTCCATTGTGCGTGTATGTAACGTGAGTTCTTTACGGATGTAAGACATTTGTAAGTGAGTGCCATTGTTTTTCGCTTGTTGATCGAATAGTTGTCTTGGCGTTTTGGCGCGAATTTATTCTTTTAAAGAAACATTGCATCAGAGTTGCATGAGTGGATATTTTGTGCAGCTGTAGGGTTGACATCGGTCGTTCTGACAGGATTTGTGTTTTTGTTTATTTGTTCAAGTTCTATTATACGACACGACCCATTTTTATTTTCTGTCATAAAACAGATACGATTGTCTTCGGTGACTGTATCAGGGTTGACAGTTGTGTATGCTTCCTTCTTGTAGATTCCTTGTGAGAAAAAGTAAAAATTGATGCTGCATAGTGTGGATCAGCTTCTTAATATTTCTCTCGCACATTTCTGTTCAGTTGTTTCCCTTTCGTTCAGTGAGTTTGGTAATGAAGATATGTTCGAGAATGATTGACACGAGCATTGAAGTAAATTCAGTTGATAACGCTGTAGCTGCCACGTGCTGGCAGTGGCATAAAACAGCTGGGGAAATGTGATGGAATCGGCTGACGTCCAGGGCAGCCAACCGGTGTTTGATAATATTCTCTGGGACGGGGGCAAAGCCTGTTGTTGTGAAAACGCACAGATTTATTGATCCAGTGAGTGCATATCGGCAGAAAACACATGACTGCGGTTCAGGCATCGTCATCTGTGAAACCTGATCATGAACTTTAATGTCCTCGTTCGTACAGCTCAGCGTCTGGCTTCATGACAACCGCATCGTGTTGACATCGTTTTTTTCATTAGTAGTTGTACAAGGTTCACACTGCCTTCGGTCGCAGTGACCTTTTCAACAGTTGTCAGTCTAAACAGTCGAGGGTTGATTATAACGAAAATCAATAGATAATTAAATGAATATTACGTTCGCTACAACATGTGATACCCATGTTTGGTGATGGAATCCTGAACAGAGATTGATATTTATATATTTATATATATATATATAGAAGAGAGAGAGAGAGAGAGAGAGAGAAAAGGAAAAAACAAAACTAACTGGCGCGTCACTACAACCTTGTAAATCAGCTAATTGCAGTCGGCAGTTGTGTACGAGCAATACGACAGAGAGAGAAATTGAACGCTTACGCAACTTGACACTAGCTGCTTGCAGGTGTCTTGTTCAATTTTCCCTGGGTCGCGCGCGGCTGCCAATCGTTACAAACAGCGATGTAACTCACTACACACCACACCGCCGTTAACTGACATGACGTCACGGCTTTAATAAACTTCTTGACGTGCCTGACACGGCAGATTTGAAACACAAGGAGCTGCAAACCATCACCGGCATCCGTCGTGGCATTCTCCCTTCAAGTCTGTGGCGCGCTGCTTATACAAGCGCTTGAGAAGGAAGGGAACAGCTAGCTATTTGGGGGTATGGATTCTCCAACATAAAGATAACAGCTGGCCGAATGGCTTAAGAGATTATCACCGTACAGATATGGACGATCATTTCGGGCCGTCGCAGAGTGCGGGTGGCTGGATGCCGTAGGAAGGAAAGAGGGTGGGAGTTTGGTTGCTTTCTCTATCTTTTTTTTTTTTCTGACGCCTGGGGGTATGCGGACGTTGCGAGACGTGACGTAGGCGCAGCGCGATGCCGCCGTGCCGGAGCTGGTTAGAGAGAATTGACAGAACGCTTACCATCTGTTAGGGCCAGCCATTGTCCACAAAGCGTTCCCTCCATCCCTCCCTCACCCTACCGTTACGCCCGCTCCCCCCTCTCCCTTCCCTCCCTCGCCCCCGGTGCACCGCACTATCGACCCCCGCACCTTCCTTCCCCTCTTGCCGTGGACAGTGCGCCGCGCTGCACGCTCTTCATTCAAGTCGCACGTGCAAGTCAGTGCACGCCATCCACCCGCCATGGCTTCTCGCGACTCGGCCACCTTGCCGTTGAGAGGTACCCTCATCGGTACCAACACCACCAATGCCGGCAGTAGTAGTGGTAGTAGTAGTACCACCAGCACCTTACGGGGCACAGGTAAACGCTCCATGTCGGACGAGTACCCGATTTTGAATCCCACCATCCCGACGTCATCGGCGGCACCACCTGGGCAGGCCGGACCCCGACCACCACCGCCCTTGCCCAACCCTGCCCGTTACCTGGCGCGTTACGGGATGACCAGACTGCCCAGTTCCTCCACAGCCTCCACCCCGACCTCCCAGGGCCCGGCGTCCGGCACCCCTCGCTACCCGTCCGGGTACCCTACCCCGATCCGTATGCCCATCCCTGACCTGTCCCAGATAGACCCCACTCGCACGCTGACCCCCAGCTCTGAACATCCTCTTCCTCCTGCTGCTGCTCAGCATCATCGACGTGCTCCGCCCGTCCCACGGAAAGAATCGTCCTCTTTCGCCAAGGATTCCGCTATCTACCCCACCAGAGACCCGACGTCTTGTCGGACCAAGGACGCGGCACATACGGGTGGAAGTGGTTCTGGTGGTGCTAAGGATTCTGGTTACACTGCTGGTTCTGGTGGTACCCGGGAAAGCGGGTACCCGCGTGGCCGGGAGAGGTACCTGTCTCAGGGTGAGCAGCAGCATCTACTGGGGTATCGCAGTTCTCCCACCTCGTGCTGTGCCAAACATGGCAGCTTCTCTGACGTCGTTGGAGACCAGCCTGACAATAATAATGTAAGTGTTTTTGTTATTATGACATTTTAGTTTTAGAAAGACATGTTAGACATGTTGTTAGTTGTTGTTGTTATTATTACTATCATTATCATCATTATTGTCGTTGTTGTTATCATTTTTGTCATGATTATTGTCGTTATTATGACTATTATTGCTATTATTATCGTATCATTATAGTTGTTGGTGCTGTTGTTCTTATTTGTAGTTTTTTTCCTCTCTCTCTCTCTCTCTCTCTCTCTCTCTCTCTCTCTCTCTCTCTCTCTCTCTCTCTCTCCTCTCTCCCCTCTCTCTCTCTCTCTCTCTGTATGTGTGTGTGTGTATGTGTGTGTGTGACAAAATATATAAGGAAATCTGCCCATATCCGCATACTGCTACTACTCTTTCTTTCTCTCTTTCTCTTCCCCCTTACTCCATCCACCCTCTCTGTCTGCTGGCTGAAATATGTACGTCCTCTTTTTATTTTTTTCTGGAATATGTGCATGTATTGTTTGTTTGTTTGTGGATGGATTATTATGCAGCAAATTTTGTACTTTTTAGTAGTTATAAGTAACCTTTCAAAATTGGCAGTGTCTGTCTTGCGCTTTTCCAGTTTATTGTGTAAAAGTAAAAACGTCCAATCCTGTGTAAAGATGCAGGTGTGAATAGTCCAGCTTCAAACACCAATACGTCTGACTGTACCGTTTGCTGATTTGATATTTAATTATTTTCCTATATTTTATTCCAGTTTTTTTTTTTTTTCATTTATGCATTTTATGAACATGTTCTCGTGAGTTTTCTCCGGGTACTGCCTCTTCATTCTCGTCTGCTCAGGTGATGGTTGCAGCCAGCGAAACGCACGAAAGAAAAAAAAAAGACAAATCGATTTCACATTCAGAAAATGGCAGAGGTGTTCTCTCTCACCACTCGCTTGTGTTGTATGCAGTATGTTTTGTGTACATTTTGCGTACACGGTTGTTTACGTTGAGCGTATTATACGGAGCGATTTGGCCTCCATTCTGTCTACTGAGTTATGAGCAAATAGTGCTGGTGGTGATAACAGAAGAAGGATGAGCGTTGGTAGTACATGTAGTAAGACATTTTTTAGTGGGTGAAAATGGAGATAAAATGGATTGAATGTATTTTAAGTGGGTGAAAATCGAGAAAAAATGGATTGAATATATTTTCAAGTTGGTGAAAATCAAGATAAAATGGATTGAATTCATTTTAAGTGGGTGAAAATCGAGATAAAATGGATTGAATTTATTTTTAAGTTGGTGAAAACCGAGATGAAATGGACTGACTTTGGTATATGAAGGGTGAAAATCGAGATAAAATGGATTGAAATTAGCACTGAACGGTTAGTGAGTGTAGCAGTGATGGTATTGGTGGTTGGTGATATTAGCAGGGTTACTACTAATTGAAATGTAGTCGTTGAAAATGGAAAGAAAAACGATTGTGATTATTAGTAATAGCAGCAGTAACCATTGTTATTATGATTGTTATTGTTGTTATTGTTATTATTATTATCATTATTTATTATTATTATTATGATTTTTTTATTGTTATTATTATCGTTTATTGTGGTGTGGTGAGGATGATGCCATCCATGTTAGCAGGTTGTTTGTTAGTCTTCCCATATGAAGTGGATATTTGCTATCATTGCTGTGCTAGTTTTGAAAGCACGATTTCTTCTTCCCCCCCCCCCCCCCACCCCCCCCCCCCCCCCACACACACACATAACGTAAATCGTGTGCAGAACTTAATGACATGGCGTTGTGTGCCCTACTGTGTAAATGCAACGATCATCGCGTGATGTTGGGAAACGATCTGGGCGTCTTGGGATCGTCTTCCTCATCGACAACAAAAATCGGCTTCATTTTAATACCCATGACGGTGGTGATGATAATGATGATTATGATGATGATGATGATGACGATGACGACGACGATATGATGATGAAGACGAAGATGATGATCACAGTCATGATTAAGATTACACACTTCCATTGCCTAGAGTTGCTCTTCAGAGACCAATAAACTTGCTCAGCCCTCCCTTTTATCGCTTTTTGTATTGAAAATTCACCCCCACCCCCAACAAACCAATTTAAAATTCTCCCCCACCCCCAACAAACCAATTTAAAATTCACCCCCACCCCCAACAAACCAATTTAAAAAATTCTCCCCCACCCCCAACAAACCAATCGGTAACTAACTGAATAAGCCTGCGCCAAAACAAATTCAGTTTCAGTTTCAATTTCTCAAATTGACGTATCTGCACTCGGAATGAATTCCATAATTATACACTAACGTCACATGTGCCATGTGATGGAGAAGATCCAGAATGATCATGGCACAAGCCTTATTAAGCCTGCACATAAATCCACGAGCTGGCCGGGTCCTGAGGTCCTACCTAGATAGTTCCATAACCCTGGGGTCTTAGCCAAAACCTTATGGAAGGTAGAATAACGAAAGGGCGACCCCCCCAGTGGATGACGAGACTTCCAGTCAGTGCCTTAGAAGAAGGCTGGAACGGGGAGGTGGGGTGGTGTGGGGTGTGAGAGGCCAGCAGTTGTGTGTTATACCCTGTTGCTGCTGCTACTGCTGCTTTTACCGTTTGTTGGCCATTGTGTCGTCTGGTTGCCGTGGGGACTGGAGATCGTGTGAAAGTTAACGCGCGTGTGGGTGTCGTCCATACTCTTGTTGAAATCACTTTGGTTTTTTATTTGTTTTTATTTTTTATGATAGATCTCTTCTTTTTTTTAAGGGAAGAGAGAGACGTGGGCAGTGCTGTGTGGGTGTTATTTGATGTTTAAATGAATGATGCAATGCTGTCAAAGCACGGGCGCACGTGCGTGTGCGCCCACACACACACACACACACACACACACACACACACACACACACACACACACACACACACACACACACACTCACTACTCTCTCTCTCTTCTCTCTCTTCTCTCTCTCTCTCTCTTTCTCCTCTTTCTCTCTCTCACTCTCTCTCTTTCTCTCTCTCGCTTTATTTCTGTCTCTGTCTCTCTTTCTGTCTGTCTCTCTCGCTCTCTTTCTCTCTGTCTGTCTGTCTCTCTCTCTCTCTCTCTCTTTCTCATTGTCTTTCTCTCTCTGCTTCTCTGTCTCTCACCCTCTCTCTCTCTACTACTACTACTACTACTACTGCTACTACTACTATTGCTACTACTACTACCACTCTCTGTCTCTATTCTCTGTCTCGTCTTTTTTTTTTTTTTTTTTTTTTTTTTTTTTCCTTATCTTTTTCCCTCTTTCAAACCAACCACGGAAACGTCTAGTTAGATCCGAAATGCTTCCCGGAAAATAAGCAAATCATTATGACGTTCCTGAAAGAAAAGCGTTTCCTGCCTTAACACTGCATTGGTTTTGGGCAGTGACTGTTAGTGGTTGCGAAATGGACAGACCAGAAGGAAAAAAAACACCTCGTCAAAAACCGGAGAAAAGCCCCACACATCATCCCCCTGTGCCTTACGTGGCTTTTCTGTAATTTTTGTTAATGTCATGTTGGATTTCCCCGGTTTGACCCAGGAGGCTGGTAGACACAGAACAAACATGTTTTTCTCTATTAGAGAAATCAACCTCAGTTGTTTTTTTGTTTTTTTTCCATTAATCTAAAATAAGAATTTAACCGAAGTTAAAACGACTTCTAACATGAGGGATATTGCATTTTCGCCATTGCTTTTAGATATTGTATTGTCACCATTGTTTTATAGATATTGTATTGTCACCATTGTTTTTAGATATTGTATTGTGACCATTGTTTTTAGATGTTGTATTGTGACCATTGTTTTTAGATATTGTATTGTGACCATTGTTTTTAGATATTGTATTGTGACCATTGTTTTTAGATGTTGTATTGTCACCATTGTTTTTAGATGTTGTATTGTCACCATTGTTTTTAGATGTTGTATTGTCACCATTGTTTTTAGATATTGTATTGTCACCATTGTTTTTAGATATTGTATTGTCACCATTGTTTTTAGATGTTGTATTGTCACCATTGTTTTTAGATGTTGTATTGTCACCATTGTTTTTAGATGTTGTATTGTCACCATTGTTTTTAGATGTTGTATTGTCACCATTGTTTTTAGATGTTGTATTGTCACCATTGTTTTTAGATGTTGTATTGTCACCATTGTTTTTAGATATTGTATTGTGACCATTGTTTTTAGATATTGTATTGTCACCATTGTTTTAGATGTTGTATTGTGACCATTGTTTTTAGATATTGTATTGTCACCATTGTTTTTAGATGTTGTATTGTCACCATTGTTTTTAGATGTTGTATTGTCACCATTGTTTTTAGATATTGTATTGTCACCATTGTTTTTTAACTGTCCAGGAACATAGTTTGAAAGAAAATGATATCTTTTTCGCGAGATCCAGAGCGAAAAAGAAAAACCACGTTCTTATTCTCCTTTGGTGTGTTCCTGGTTTCGTCCACTTAACGACAAGGCATAGGTAACTTGTCCTACTTACTTCCTCTCTCTCCCTCCCTCTCTCCCTCCCTCTCTCCCTCCATCTCTCCCTCCCTCTCTCCCTCTCTGCTTGCCTTCCCTTTCTCCCTCCCTCTCCCTTTATTGACGCATACTCAGAAGTGCGTGCGTGTGTTCGTAAGTGTTAGAGGTTGTTATTGTTATTGTTGTTTAAAGATCAGCCGACCGCGTAGAGCCATATCAGGGCTATAACCGCTTCAAAACATACAAAACTTCAACAGGAAAAAAAAAAAAAAAAAAAAAAGAAAGTTGAGTACACATATCAGTGCATTCGCGCACATAATCTAAGGACATGTCCCCGGCGTTGACCACTCCGTCCAATTTATGGCACAAGGGATTTAAAAAACACACCTGAACACAAATTTAAGCATACCTAAGGACACCAAAACATGTATAAAAACAGGCATACATTACCTAAAATTGCTTTTGCATATCTCACCTCCCTTGAGCCAAAATGCACGTAACACATGTAACCAATTATCAATCCTAAGAGAAAGTACGTCAGACTTATCGAACACACACAGGTGAATGGACAGTTGAGGCAGAAAATGATAGGAAGAAATGACAGAAAGCAAAGGAACAAGGCAGAAACAAAGAGAGTGATAGAAAAGAGGAAATTTCTAACACAGAATTTCCAGAAGGTGGGGATACAATTTATACTGAAAGAGCCCCCAGCATCCCCACGGAGGGTGTGAGATGGTACGATGTGTAAAGTGTAACGAGTATTCTTCGGCATGGACTGTTTGCACTGTACGAATAGAATAATAATAATAATAATAACAACATTGTTATTTTTCTATTATTGTTATTGTTATTATTATTATAATTATTATTATTATTATCACTATTATTATTGGAAAAACAACACTGAACAGCACTAGAATAACAATGGCTTTGCAATGTAAGTGGTTACACTAGGAGGAAGTTGGACGGTTTGTTAGTGTGTGTGTGTCGGTGTGTTTTTATGTGGTTTGAACATTTCCCCGGTTGATTGTGTTGTTGTTATAGTTGGGCACACGTGCATTTATGAGTGGCACAGTTGTCACGTATTCGGCTTGTCTCGTTCTGTCTTGTTCTCTCTGCCCCCGCTCTTCTTTCTGCTTGCATCCTTCTGTCCGTTCCTTCTTCTCCTTTTTCTCCCTTCCTACCTCTCTTCTTGCTCCCTTCTTTCCCCTCCTCTTCTTACTCCTACTCCTTGCTCTCTTCTCTTACTTCCTCCTCTTCTTGCTCTCCTTCTTACTTCCCTCCTCTTCTTGCCCTCTTCTCTTACTTCCCTCTCTTCTTGCTCTCCTTCTCTTACTTCCTCTCTTCTTGCTCTCCTCTTACTTCCCTCCTCTTCTTCCCTCTCCTTCTCTTCTTCCTCCTCTTCTGCTCTCCTCCCTCTCTCTTGCCCTCCTCTTCTTGCTCTCCTTGTCTCTTACTTCGCCTCCTCTTCTCCCTCCTCCCCTTTCTTCTTCTTCCTCTTTCTTGCCTCCTCTCCTCTCTCCTGCCTCTTCTCTTGCCTTCCTCCTCTCTTCTTGCCCCTCTTACTTCCCTCCTCTTTCCTTGCCTCCTCTTCTCCTTCTTGCCTCTCTCTGCCCTCCTCTTCTTGCTCCTCTTCTTGCCCTCCTCTTCCTCCTCCTCTCCTCTTCTTCTCTCCTCCTTCTTCCCTCTTCTCCTCCTCTCTTCCTCCTTCTCCTTTCTCTCCTCCTTCCTTCTCTCCTTCTCTTCTTGCCCTCCTCTTCTGCTCTCTCTTCTTCCCTCCTCTTCTGCCCTCCTCTTCTTGCCTCTCTTCTTGCTCTCTCCTTCTTGCCCTCCTCTTCTTCCCTGCCTCTCTTGCTCCTCTCTCTTGCCCCTCCTTCTCCTTCCTGCCTCCTCTCTTGCCCTCCTCTTCTGCTCTCTTTTTCTCCTCCTCTCCTTCCTCCTCTCCTGCCCTCCTTCCTCCTCTCTTTGCCCTCCTCTTCCTGCCTCCTCTTCCTCCTCCTCTTCTTCCCTCCTTTCTCCCTTTCTCTCCCTCCTCTTCTCCCTCTCTTCTGCCTCCTCTCTGCCCTCCTCTTCTCCCTCCTCTTCTTGCCTCTCTTCTTCCCTCCCTCTGCTTCTCTTCCTCCTCCTCCTCCTCTCTGCCTCCTCTTCTTGCCTCCTCTTTCCTCCTCTTCTTCCCTCCTCTTCTGCCCTCCTCTTCTTGCCTCCTCTTCCTTCCTCTTCTTGCCCTCCTCTTCTTGCCCTCCTCTTCTTGCCTCCTCTTCTTGCCCTCCTCTTCCTTCCCTCCTCTTCTGCCCTCCTCTTCTGCCTCCTCTTCTTGCCCTCCTCTTCCTGCCTCCTCTTCTTGCCTCTCTTCTGCCTCTCTTCTTGCTCTCTCTTCTTGCTTCCTCTTCTTGCCTCCTCTTCCTGCCCTCCTCTTCTTGCCCTCTTTCTGCCTCCTCTTCTTGCCCTCCTCTTCCTGCCCTCCTCTTCCTGCCCTCTTCTGCCCTCCTCTTCCTGCCTCCTCTTCTTGCCTCCTCTTCTTGCCTCCTCTTTCTCTCCTCTTCCCCTCTTCTTGCCCTCTCTTCTTCCTCCTCTTCTTGCTCTCCTCTTCTGCCCTCCTCTTCTTGCCCTCCTCTTCTTGCCCTCCTCTTCTTGCCCTCCTTTTCCCTGCCTCCTCTTCTGCCTCCTCTTCTTGCCCTCCTCTTCTTGCCCTCCTCTTCTGCCTCCTCTTCTTGCCTCCTCTTCTGCCTCCTCTTCTTGCCCTCCTCTTCTGCCCTCCTCTTCTTGCCCTCCTCTTCTTGCCCTCCTCTTCTGCCCTCCTCTTCTGCTCTCCTCTTCTTGCTCTCCTCTTCTGCCTCCTCTTCTGCCCTCCTCTTCCTGCCCTCCTCTTCTGCTCTCATCTTCTTGCCCTCCTCTTCTTGCCTCCTCTTCTTGCTCTCCTCTTCCTGCCTCCTCTTCTTGCCCTCCTCTTCTTCCTCCTCTTCTGCCTCTCCCCTTCCTGCCCTCCTCTTCTTCCTCCTTCTTGCCCTCCTCTTCTTGCCCTCCTCCTCTTCGCCTCCTCTTCTTGCCCTCCTCTTCTGCTCCTCTTCCTTGCCCTCCTCTTCCTGCCCTCCCTCTTCTGCCTCCTCTTCCTGCCCTCCTCTTCTTGCCCTCCTCTTCTCTTCCTCTTCTGCTCCTCTTCCTGCTCCCTCTTCTTCCTCTCCTTCCTCCTCCTTCTTGCCTCCTCTTCTTGCCCTCCTCTTCCTGCCCTCTCTCTTGCCCCTCTCTCTTCCTGCTCCTCCTCTTCTTGCTCCTTCTTCTTTCCTCCTCTTCTTGCTCTCCTCTTCCTGCCCTCCTCTTCTGCTCCTCTTCTTGCTCTCCTTTCTTGCCTCCTCTTCTGCCCTCCTCTTCCTGCCTCCTTTCTCGCCCTCCTCTTCCTTGCCTCCTCTTCTTGCCCTCCTCTTCCTGCCCTCCTCTTCCTGCTCTTCTTCTTCTCCTCCTCTTCTCTGCCCTCCTCTCTTCGCCCTCCTCTTCTCTCCTCCTCTTTCTCCTCCCTCCTCTTCTGCCCTCCTCTTCTTGCCTCCTCTTCTGCCCTCTCTTCTTCGCTCTTCCTCTCTGCCTCTCTCTTCTGCTCCTCCTCTTCTCCCTCCTCTTCTTGCCTCCTCTTCCTTCCTCCTCTTCTTGCCCCCTCTTCTTCCCTCCTCTTCTTGCCCTCCTCTTCTTGCCTCTCCTCTTCTGCTCTCCTCTTCTTCCCTCCTCTTCTTGCCCTCCTCTTCCTTGCCCTCCTCTTCCTTGCCCTCCTCTTCTTGCCCTCTCTTCTGCCCTCTCTTCCTTGCCCTCCTCCTTGCCCTCCTCTTCCTGCCTCCTCTTCTTGCCCTCCTCTTCTGCTCTCCTCTTCTTGCTCTCCTCTCTTCTCTCCTCTTCTCTCTTCTCCCCTCTTCTTGCCTCCTTTCTGTCTTGATTCTTCCTTGCCCATTCTGACTGTCCTCTTCCTCTTCTTTGCTTCTCTCTTTCTTTTGCCCTCCTCTTTCTTGTCTCTCTCTTAGGGTACATTCCTCTTCTCCCCCTCTCCCGCCCTATAGCTACCTTCTTGACTCTCTTTCTTGCCTCCTCCTCCTCCCTCTTCTTGCTCCTCTTCTTGTCTCCTCTTTTCTTTCTCTCTTCTTGGCCTCTGTTGCGCATTCTTCGCTTCTCGATTCAGGCTCCTTTCTTTGCCTCTCTTCTAGCACTCGCTCTTCTGCCACTCTCTTGCTCTCACTTCTTGCCCCTCTTCTTGCCCTCCTCTTCTTGCCTTCCTCTTCTTGCCCTCCTCTTCTTGCCCTCCTCTTCTGCTCTCCTCTTCTTGCTCTCCTCTTCTTGCCTCCTCTTCTTGCCCTCCTCTTCTGCCTCCTCTTCTTGCTCTCATCTTCTTGCTCTCCTCTTCTTGCCCTCCTCTTCTTGCTCTCCTTCTTCCTCCTCCTTCTCTCTCCTCTTCTTCCCTCCTCTTCTTGCCCTCCTCTTCTTCTCTCCTCTTCTTGCTCTCCTCTTCCTTCCCTCCTCTTCTTGCCCTCCTTCCTTGCCCTCCTCTTCTTCCCTCCTCTCTGCCCTCCTCTTCTGCCTTCTCTTCTTGACCCTCTTCCTTCCCTCCTCTTCTTGCCCTCCTCTTCTTGCCCTCCTCTTCTTGCCCTTCTCTTCTTGCCCTCCTCTTCTACATCCTTCTCTTTCTCGCACCTCCTTCTTCTTCTCCTGTTCGTGTCTAATGGAATTTTTCCCCTTGAAAGCAAAATTGTAGAATGTACTCTTTCTTTCTTTGCGTTTGTTTTCTATTTGCATCTTTTTTCGTTCTCTCTAATAGAGATAACATTCCTCTTCCCCCCACCCCCGCCACTGAAAGGCACGCTGTAGAAAGTACTCTTTCAGTCCTCCTCCTCCCTACCCTTCTGTCTTTTCATTTTTCTCCTGTCTTTATTTCTTTATTAATACACATGGCCTGGTGTGGCGATTAGTTACAGTTACAAACGAGAATTAAGAGAGTAAATTTGTTTCTTCGTCTGACTAGAATGCAGCCCCACCAGCTTGCTCAACAAGCATAACACAACAAATTAATATTTGGATCTAAAGCGAGAGGCAGACCAAGGAAACCTGGATCATGGGTGAAAGAGACCTTTCACGTCACACGCGTATCTCCACTTTCAGGCCTGCCGCTCGCTGCTAACCTTCAGTGTAACGACACCCAGGATAGTAGAGCAGATTAGGTAAAAGAAGAAAAACGAGAAAACATTTCGTGTTGCATACGTCCTCTATCATCATCATCATCATCATCATGCCCTGCTGCGTGGCGTTGGCGATCATGGCCCTCCATATGTATCTATCCTTGTCGCTGCAAGTACATCTCCCACCCTCTCTGTCCTCAGCCATCTGCAAGTCCGTCCAGTATTTTCTCCCTGGGTCTACCTGGTGCTCTCTTTCCCTCCAGTTTTCCTGTTGTGACCAGTTGTTCTAATTTCTCTTGCCTCATAAATATCCCATAAATGTTTGCGAGTCTTTTCCTAATTTCTTTGTTAATGATCTTCTTGTGTCTGCCTCCTTTAAGACTGTCTCGTTTGTTTTCTTTGCTGTCCTGGAACTCTCAACATTCTTCTCAGAAACCACATTTCAGTTGCCTCAAATATTTTCTGACTAAAATAGCATTCAAGCAGATGAAAAGCGTTCTTACGCCCTCTACTGATGCAGTAATTCATTTTCCTAAATTAATTATTCTCAAACGCCTATGATTTGGAGACAAGTCGTTACGTCCGTCTGTCCACATGGTGTGCGGATGTTGCGAAAGTGATGGCGGACAGTTATATTATATATAGTGCTGTGTCTGCTTGTTGTCTGCATTGTTGGTGTTCACTTTACTGTCGTCTTGACTGTGTATTTGACTGTTAACTGTCAAATCTTCATTTGACATGATTCGATTTGAAGGCTCTCTTAACGACCGGCTTTCTTTGACTGAACTGGCTGGCAACAAGGATTCTTTTGTCTACACTGTCACTGTGAGTGTTGTTTTGTTGTTTTAAGACTTGTTTAATCGTGAAAAAAATGTTGATTCCGTTACTCTGGTTCAGATCTGTGTTATGTAGAGGTGTCTCGTCTCTCCCCCCCCACCCACCCACACCCCACACAAACCATTTTCCTTTCTTTTATTTCTTTAAATTGGAGCGATTTCAAACGATGGACTTTATTCCTAATATCAATTTCAGCCATTTCTTTTGCAGTATATTTTAAATGACGTACTCTGTACGTGTTAAGGATGGAATCTGTTTAGAACCATGTAGACCGTCTATTTCTTGATAATAAAATATGCTGTTTTGAAGGGTTTTGCAAATTAATGTAATGATAATATACCATTACAATCGAACTTCTTAAAAGCAGATGAACTATGTACAAAATCAAACCTAACAAAAGTAATGTCAAAGATCCAGGATTTGTTAGAGTGTACTAACCTTCACAAATCTTCAAGGAATCATTTGTATTTCTTGATGAGTCCTGCCCATCGAAGCTCTGATTAACTATCCCGAGCAAAATCCGTTAACTCCAACTGCACAGAATAACAAAACCTACCTGTTGCTTTTGCTAATGCCTCAAATTGTATGTATCTTTCGTTCTATTAGAACTAGGCTACTGTAACTCTCTTAGCTGGTCTTTCTGATGACAAGCTATCAAATCCATAAACAAATGTTCAGCTTGACTTTTCCTACGGGAGAGCTAACGGTGCTTGCAAAAAGCACTCATGCGAAAACTATGCTGCCAGTCAAAGCAAGAATTAGTATAAAATTGCCACATTCTGGTGTTAATGTCTAAACTCGAAACAATGCCAGCATATTATATGTCTGAAACTCCTCCTACCATACAGCCTTCCAAAGCTCTCAGGTCTCAAATAGCTTTCTCTCTCGACCCTACCTCGGTTCTCCGTAACTGCTTGCAGAGAGAAATCCTCTGTTTTTGGCCCAACAGCATGGAAGTCCCTCCCAGTGTCTTTAGACAAGTAGTTGTCTGCTTACTTTCAAATACACCCGGAAAACGTATTTCTTTCAGAAACGTCTACAAAATTGCACAGATAGTGCTGTGCTTTTTACAAGTCCAGTCCATATTGCCGTGCTGTCTCCGTCTGTGCTTCTCTCGTCTCTTCTCTCTTCTCTCTCTGTCTCTGCTGTCTCTCTGTCTCTTGTGTGTGTGTGTGTGTGTGTGTGTGGTGTATAAATGGTTGTGGTTGTGTGCGTGGTGTGTGTGTGTGTGTGTGTGTGTGTGTGTGTGTGTGAACGACTTATCAAGAGCTATGTTTGAAATGCGCTGTGTGTGTGTTGTGTGTCCGATTATATTTGAACACATTAATACATTGACAGACAACGCCTTCCCCACCCCCGTACGTTTTGTTGTATAGTGTAACAAGCATACTTTGACATGGACTGTTTGCTGTTTTACAGATTGAATTCTTACTACTACTCACTATCATTATTTTTTTTATTATTATTTTATATTATATTATTATTGTTTATCATTATTGTTTTATTGTTGTTATTATCATCATCGTCTTTAGTCATTATATTATTGATGAATTTGTATTGCATCTGTTTAAAAATTAGTTGTTTGGTTACCTGTGTCTGTGTTTATTAATATTTAAGTTAAGATTGTTAGAGCTGGTGTTCGGAGTTTTTACAATGGTAAATAAAATCAGAAAAACAAATGACTAATTTCAGATTGTTAGAGCTGGTGTTCAGAGATCTTTTTTGTGCTTTCAGAATCATAACTATTTTCAGTTTAAGGCTGAAGCTTTTCTCATATCTTTATATACCGTGAACGTCCATGACTTCTGGGGGCTGAAGCCGAGGTTTTGGCTGGTTTAAGATGTTTTCTTGTAAGCGTATTGCCAGCTTGATTTATGTCCCGTAGAGTTTAAAAACGTGTACACTAATGGTTGCCAGTCTCTCATAGTTGGGGGTACCACTTCATTCCAGGAGCCACTTGTATGTTTCACAGAACTGTTTTGCTGTCAGTGGTTGGAAAACAGAAATCTGTTTTGTGCCGTTCCCAGAATAGCACACGCTATTCATTGAGCCATTGCTGGCGTAAATCCGCTACTCTTGTCTTGCAGTGATATTTTGTAAGATGCCCTTTTAATGTCAAAAGACGAGAATTCTCGAAGATTGAAAAAAATAAAAACACGAAAAAAAGAAAAAGCAATCACAGACGATTAATAACATTGTGGTATTGTGGTTTCAGCGTGTTTAAAACCACGATGTACTTTAATATGACACGAAGTGTGGGGAGGGATGGTGGAGAGGAAAAAGAGTTTGTTTTGCTTCAGCGGAGTCCTGATGCTAGAGAAACAGAATTCTCATATTGCAGTCTGAGCTGATGGATCATGTGATAAATTCGTTCCGAGAGAGATTGGTTGGGTGTTCGGTGTTTGGTGTTGGCTGAATAACATTTTCAAACACATGATTTATCATATTGTGATTTTTTTTGCTGTATTTATTGCTTTTACTAGTTTGTAGTTTTGGAGTTAAATGAATGATTCATCGTAATTTTTACCAAATACTTCACCCATCTTTAACCTTTTGACTCCTGCACCCTGTCCACCAGCATCCTGCATTGTCAACCATGCTAGCAAAGCGAAAATTTAACTCCTTGATTCCCTCATCTATTCACCAGCTTCCTGCAAGGTTTAAATTTTTGCAGTTGATGGATAGGGTGCGGTAGTCAAAGGGTTAATGGAAACCACAAAAACACAAAAATAAAATCAGAGCGCTTATTGGATTTAACAAACAAAGCAGGTGCATGTTTTCGGCCATCTCTTCTAAGCTATGCAAAGAAAAAGATAAGTGACGAAATTAGTAAATAAAAAAAAACAGCAAAGACTGCTAAGTGCATAGGAACAGCAGAAACGTGAGTGCAGCAGAGAACACAGAACTGCTATGCAGTGAGAACAGCAAGACCTGTAAGTGCAGTAGAGAAAGCAAAACTGATGCAGTAGGACAGCAGAACTGCTGAGGCATTAGAACAGCAGAGACTGCTAGTGCAGTAGGAACGCAGAGACCTGCTGTGCAGTAGAACAGCAGACCTGCGAGCATTAGAGAACAGCGAGACTGCTGTACATTAAGAACGCAGAGACCTTGTACTTAGAGAACCAGCTGCTGATCATTAAGAGCAGGCATGCTGGTAATTGAGACGCAGACTGCTGATGCATAGACATAGACTCTGAGTGCAGTAGAAAGCAAGACCTGTGTATGCAGTAAACGGTAGAGAACTGCTGATGCAGTAGAACAGCAAGACCTGCTGGTGCGTAAGAACAGCAGAGACTGCTGGTGCAGTAAACGTAGAGAACTGCTGAGTGCATAGAGAACGCAGAGACTGCTGACGTACGTGGATCCTCCTTTTTTTTCAGCACTGTGGTTATTCTTGCTGGTTGTATAGCCTGATAATAGCGCTGTTTTCTATCTAGAAGCGTTCTGATTGTTCTTGGGTTGATATTGCTGTTGTTTTGTTTGTTTTGTGTTGGTTGTTGTCCGTTTGTTTGTTGTTTGTTGTTTTGTTTGGGGGTCAGTGCTTTTACGTGCACCTTTAATGAATATACTGTTTACAAATGAACAATCAATGGACTTAAGTTGTATGCATGTTAAAGCACTTTCTCTTGTGTGACAT
>CM060315.1:58136634-58141634 GCA_030674185.1 Monoplex corrugatus | reverse complement strand
CCCCAAAGATATGTCAAAATCAATTTTCATTGCACTTCCAAAAAAGACAGGGGCTATAGAATGCGAACTCCATCGCACAATCAGTTTGATGAGTCATGTAACAAAAATCCTGTTAAGAATAATCATGATGAGGACAAGGAATAGAATCAAAAGAGAAATAGCAGAAGAACAGTGTGGATTTGTGGAGGGGAAAGGAACTATTAATGCCATATACATCCTAAGAACTATCATAGAGAGGTCAATTGAGATGAATAAGGATTTGTATTTATGCTTTGTTGACTATACCAAGGCTTTCGATCGGGTACGACATGATGAATTGATCAACCAACTGGAGAGACTCAATGTTGATCGAAAGGATCTACGAATAATCAGGAATATGTACTGGGAACAAACAGCTGCAATGAGAATAGAAAACAATATAAGCTCTTTTCAAAACATCAAAAGAGGAGTCAGACAGGGTTGTGTTTTGTCACCAGATCTGTTTTCACTATATAGCGAAAACATCATGAGAAACCTAGAAGAAGACCTTGGATTAAAGGTTGGAGGGAAAATGATAAACAACATTCGGTACGCAGATGACACCGTGCTAATTGCAGAAAATGAAAGGGACCTACAAAACCTTGTGAATATACTAGAAACAAAAAGCAAAGGTAAGGGGTTGGAACTAAACAGCAGGAAGACTGAAGTCATGGTGATCAGTAAAAAACATGAAATCCCCTCATGCAAAATAAAAACAAATGGCACAACCCTGACACAGGTTAATAAGTTCAAATACCTGGGAACGGTCATTTCATCAGACGGCAGAAGCACATCGGAAATAGCTGGCAGAATCGGCCAAGCAAAAACAGCATTCAAGAAGATGACAAGCATTCTTACCAACAAATGCCTATCAATTAACATCAGAAAGAAAGTCCTTGAATGTTATATAGAACCAATACTGTTGTACGGATGCGAGGCGTGGACAGTCAGCAAGCAAAGCCAGAGCAGGATCGAGGCAGCCGAGATGTGGTTTCTCAGAAGAATGTTGAGAGTTCCATGGACAGCAAAGAAAACAAACGAGACAGTCTTGATGGAGGCAGACACAAATAGATCACTCATAAGGAAGATTAGGAAAAGACAAGCAACATTTTTAGGCCATTTTATGAGGAAGGGGGATTTGGAGCACCTGGTCACAACAGGAAAGCTGGAGGGAAAGAGAGCACCAGGTAGACCCAGAGAGAGAATGCTGGACGGACTTGCAGAGTGGCTGGGGATGAAGAGGGTGAGGGAGATGCTGGGGGCAACGAGAGATAGAGATGGTTGGAAGTCCATGGTCGCCAACGCCATACGGCAGGGCACCTGATGATGATGATGATGATATATATATATTATAGACAGATAGAGAGATAGATAGATAGAGAGATAGATAGATAGATAGATAGATAGATAGATAGATAGATAGATAGATAGATATCATTAATTGTGCCTCATGTAGATGTATATAAATGTATTTGTAATTTCATCCTTGTGATTTTTGTTTCATAAGATACGATTCCCTGTATGCTTTGCCACGTGTTTAGTATGAACTTTTAAAATTTAGAGAGAGAGAGAGAGAGAGAGAAAAGATTACCAACTACAAGTTCAAAGTGAATGTCGTTGAGGAGTTGCAAGTGCTTAAGTTTGGAGGAGAAAGTTGACAAGATCACGCAAACCGAAAAAGTGCTTAAAATCAGCATCTTTTGAGGAAGATGTGTGAAGGGCTTTTCTGAAGAACTTACGAAAATATTTGCATTCTGCCATTACTGTTGTGGTTTTAGTTATGTTTAAATTTGAATTCATGTATATTTTTTAAATCCCCTGTGTGATAAAGTGAACGGAGTTGTCAACGCCAGGGTTATCTCCTCAGATTATGTGCGCGAATGTATTGATATGTGCACTTTATTTTCTTTTCCTTTTTCTTTCCGTGTGGAAGTATTTCATATGTTTTAAAATGGTTATAGCCCTGTTATGGCTGTATGCAGTCGTCTGGGCTTTAAATAAAAACAACAAAAACAATAGCAAAGCGAACAGAAAATGGTTTCCTTATTAATGTATGATAGGCTGCATGCAGTCGTCTGGGCTTTAAATAAAAACAACAAAAACAATAGCAAAGCGAACAGAAAATGGTTTCCTTGTTAATGTATGATAGGCTGCATGCAGTCGTCTGGGCTTTAAATGAAAATAACAATAACAGTAGCAAAGCGAACAGAAAATGGTCTACCCATAAATGTGTGATGATAATTATGGTTGAGGCCAAAGGAGTCATATTTCGTCTCTGCTTTTCATTTTCAGTTTTACGTTCCTTACCTCCCACTTTATCTCTCTCCACCTTTCTCTCTTAAAAGCGAGAATGTTGAATGGTTGCTCCCTGGTATTTTTTTCTTCTAAACAAATGGGATTTTTAGTGAAATGAAGAAATTTGTCTGTTTTTACCCCGAGGTCTTGACCTAAAAGAAGCCAACGCCATTCACGACTTGATTGTTATGGTGATTTTGATTTGATGGCACAAGAGTTGTACCCCCTCCGGCCGTGAACTGTCTTTGTCATCATTCTTTACAGATTATTGACTGAACTATTTGTTTGGATAATCGTGTTTTACAACATGATTGTGATTGACTGCACAGTCCGGCTTCTATCAACCCCCCACCCCCTGTGTCTGTCTGTCTGTCTGCTCTTTTTGTCTGCTTTCTCTCTCTGTGTCTGTCAGTTTGTCTGTCTGTCTGTCTGTCTCTCTCTCTCTGTCTGTATGTATGTATGTATGTTTCTCTCTCTCTCTCTCTCTCTCCTCTCTCTCTCTCTCCCCTCTCTCTCTGCCCGTGGGGATGCTGGGGGCTCTTTGAGTATAAATAATACTCCAATCTTCAGGCAGTTCTGTGCTAGGTGCCACACCATGGGTACCTCCATACACGCAGAGCGTCTGAAGGTTTTTCTGATCTTGGTATGACAGCTCTTGCGAACCTTAATATATAACCAGTTCATCCATAGTCGCGATTTCATCTGTTAGAATTATCCCTGGCTGATGTCTTATAAAATGATTTTATTAAACCAGTGAGTGATAAACATCCTTTATTCGTGTGATTTATGTGTAAACGGTCAGACAATGTAAGAGGCTTTGTTTAAGGTCGTTTGATTTAAGTCTTTGAGAAATGATCTGACCTTTGATGCTGAGTGTGAGAAATGATCCAGTCTTCGATGTCAGACGGACAAGTTACAGCGTTTTATTCGTAAAACAAATGTCAGGTTGATAGAAATGTAGTTGAACTTTCATTAAGAGCGGCAGGTATGAGAATTTCTGTGACCCATAAGTGTGTAGAAAATAAAAAAAAATTGAAAAAAAAAACTTTTTGGATAATGACCATTAGTAGTTGTAATGCACGTTTGTAATCTAGATGTTTTCGGTTCTGCTTGTACATACTTTCTTGTTGCTGAATTTTATGATACCCCTGACACAGTGTCACTACGGTGTCAGATAATCTTGGCTGCGGATTTGTTTGAATTGAAGCAATTTTGGGAGATAAATGAGCACGTTTACCCACACAACTATAGGCATGCGCGTAACATCGTATTTGCACGCGAAAAAAGGCACACGAACCCGCACAATTCTATCTTCTCAACACCCCAGTTCCCTTCCCCTCTATCTGTTTCTCTGTATCTGTCTCTGTCTGTCTGTCAGTCTCTCTCTCTCTCTCTCTCTCTCTCTCTCTCTCTCTCTCTCTCTCTCTCTCTCTCTCTCTCTCTCTCTCTCTCTCTCTCTTCTCTCTCTCTCTGAAAAAAGGCACACGAACCCGCACAATTCTATCTTCTCAACACCTCAGTTCCCTTCCCCTCTCTCTGTTTCTCTGTATCTGTCTCTGTCTGTCTGTCAGTCTCTCTCTCTCTCTCTCTGTGTCTGTTCTGTGTCTGTCTCTCTCTCTCTCTCTTTCTCACTCTCTCTCATACACACACAGACACACACACACACACACACACACCACACGCACACACACACACGCACACACACACACACACACACACACACGACCACACACACACACACACACACACACAACACACAACACACACACACACCACACACCACACACACAACACAACACACACTACACACACACACCACACACCACACACACACCAACACAACACACCACATACACACACACACACACACAACACACACACACACACACATTTTCTTTATTTCCTTGCTTTCCTCCCTTCCTCATCCTGTTTCTCTCTTTTCAAACTGTAGGTGGGGTAAGATTGGGACAATCATCAATAATATGCCTGTCATTTCATTTTGCTGTTTGGTCTCCATTCTACGTTCTAAGGGGGGGGAGGGGGCCGCATGGAAAACTCGCCAAGTGCCAAACGGCCATTATCGCTGGCCGCTCTTCATATTATCGATGGCAGTGCGTTGTTGGACAATGGCGGGGTGTTTTTGCAGAGCCAGGTTGTGGGCAGTCGGTAAATTTGTGCTTTCTATTCATGAGATTCGTGATGACGGCCCGATAGACTGCCACAGGCTGAGGCTCACGGGTTCATTCCCCCTAGTTCACTTCTTTGCTACTGCGCATGCGCTGCGGTAACCAGATCTTACAACTATCGCCTCTGTTGAAAGTATAGCGTTTTTGTTTTGGTGGGGGGGGGTTGGGGTTGGGAGGAGGGGGGAAATAGGTGGAGGGTGTAGCTTGCGTGAGTGTGAGAGAGAGGAGGGGAGAGAGAGGGGGGAGGAGAGAGAGGGGGAAGGGAGATAGAGAGAGAGATTCCGTGCATTTGCGTGCTTTTGTGTGTTGTGTGTGTGTGTGTGTGTGTGTGTGCGTGCCCGAAGGGGTTAGGGGTATTGTCCGATAATACTGCTGTATAAGCCGTTTGCAATGTTACATGCTTGTTTGGGTCAGCCAGTTGCATATAGAGTGGACATGGATATATTGACACAGAACGAAGGTGGGCAGGGCATGCGATAGGAGTGTTTCCAATAGCTGTCG
>CM060315.1:58124134-58131634 GCA_030674185.1 Monoplex corrugatus | reverse complement strand
ACACGCATGCATGCGCACGTTTACACACGTACACACTGTTCCCTGTCTTTCTCTTTCACACACACACACACACACGCACAGTTGCACCGTCGCACAAATTTTACCTTTGGAAACCAAGTTCTTCTTCTTCTTCTCCTCCTCCTCCTCCTTCTCCTCCTCCTCCTCCTCCTCCTCCTCCTGCTCCTTCTCCTTTTTCTTCTTCATTATCGTCGACATTATCGTCATTGCACTCCTCCTCCTCCTCCTCTTTCTCTCACCCTCCCTCCCTTCCATCTTTTCCTCTTTCTGCTTGCTTTTTATGTACCAGCGCCTTACTTCTTTTTCTTTTGTTAAGGATCAGCAACGGTAGCTATGTAAGTTGGCCTGGGTGATAGCATCTCTAATGTTAGGAAATAAAGCTTCATTACATTTCGCTCAGTTCAGATTATGCCCCCTACCTGCCCCCGTAAGTGGAGTATGTGACTGCCTGGACAAAGCACCCACCCAGGACGCGAGAAACCTGGGTTTGAATCCTGGTCGGGCGGGGATTTTTCTTTCAACAGTCTTTCCCTTCTCCTAGACTTTTAATGGTTGTCTGTTTTCTAGTCTTGCGGATGAGATGATAAACGGAAGTCCCTTGTACAGCTTGCATTGGCGCACGTTAAAGATCTCCCGGCATCAAAAGATGTTGTCCCTGGCACAATTTTATCGAAAAATTCACTTTCACAGATAAATAAAAGTACAATTATACAGAGGAAGAAGGGGAGATAGGTGGCGCCGCACTATGGCGACGTGCTTTCTCTTCTGCGAGGAGAGCTGCCCGCATTTCACTCCATTTGTGGCATTAAAGTCAATCCAATCCAATCCGCTCTTGTTCCATCTCCCTCCCTGTCTTTCTTCCATAGTTCTCTTTTCCCTGCTCTTACCCCCAACTTGTCGTCCCTCTTCCTTCAACTCTCCTCCCTTCCTGCTCTCTCTCCCTCCCTCCCCCCCTTGCCCATCCCATCCCCCTCCCCTTCTCTATCGCTCATTTCCGTAGACTACTATAAAAGGCAGGTTTACACGCGCTTCCTGTCAATAAACACAAGTGACGTACAATTGCCATATCTGGCTTGTAGCTTTCCTTGTCACTGGAGACAAGCGACGCAAACACTACGTTTCTAAACATACCGGAATCTTATTTGAGCATCGCCTGATATTCTCCACTTGTCACTTTTCCATATTGATCTTTCGGTGTAAAGCTGAAGGAAAAATGTATTCTTGGCTTATTTTCTAGGGCATTCCCTCGCCGTGTTGTTTGCTTCTTAGTGTGTGACAAAAGTGAGCGTCGTTCCACTGAAGTCATGGAAACCCGTATTGATTACGGGGACCGGAATAAACGATGCCAGATGTTCAAAGACACAAAAACAAACTGATAAATAAAAGAATAAATAAATACATACATGTTTACGAGAATGAGTGAATATATATACAGAAACGTTTGGAACCGTTTACTGAAGTCACTCCAACGTCGTGTTTCTTGCGAGGCATATTTCAATACGTTTGTTATCTGTGTCATGTATACGAGGGGAAGCTGGTGCGATGGGGATATATTTAGGAATGCCATTTCTGATCTGCTGCCTGTCATTCCAGATTTTGTCTTGATGAAAAATGCATCTGTAATGCCCACGGGGTTTTTACAGACAGAAAACAGGATCATCTTGACATGCCATACAGAATGTCTCCCTGTTTGACTGTCGTAGTCACGGTAAATGGACGTTTAACTGAATTGAAACACGAAGCACACTGTTTTTAATTGTGCTTTTAATTTCGATATATGGACCATATCTCTCTCTCTCTCTCTCTCTCTCTCTCTCTCCCTTTCTTCTCTCTCTCTCTCTCTCTCTTTCTCTCTCTCTCTCTCTCTCTCTCGCTCTCGTGCTCTCTTTCTGTCTGTCTCCATCTCTCTCCCTCTCTCTCTCTCTTTCTTTCTTTCTCCTCTCTCTTTCCTCTCTCTTCTCTTCTCTCTTTCTTTCTCCTCTTCTTTCCTCTCTCCTCTCTTTCTCTCTCTCTCCTCTTCTCTCTCTCTCTTCTCTTTCTCTCTCTCTCTTCTCTCATCTCTCTTCTCTCTCTGCTCTGTCTTCTTCTCTCTCTTCTCTTTCTCTCTCTCTCTCTCTGTCTCTCTCTCTCTCTCTTTCTCTCTCTCTCTCTCTCATCTCTCTCTCTCTCTTTCTTCTCTCTCTCTTTCTCTCTGTCTCTTTTTCTCTGTCCTCTCTCTCTCAAAACTTCTCTTTGAACCAGTTTTTACCTATTTATGAAAGGAGAGGGGATAATGATGGAAGTAATCGCGTCATACTGGCATTCCGTATTTCCAGCACGCTTTCCTCAAAGAAGTGATTTTGAAGGTGAATAAGGAATTATCCGCTTCAGACTTATTCAGCTGCGAATTTTTTTGGTGCCAGACCTAATGTTCCACGACTTACCTGAAGATCCCTTTTGTACTGTAAGTTATTTGATGGAAGACTAGTCTGAATGTCAGTTGTACTTCTCCGGTCTCCAATATTTGACCTGATTTTGAGAAATGACCATTCATAAATAGTCGAAAAATACTCTTTTGAAACAGTGAGCGCGCATATATTCGTGCACCCCACACACACACACACACACACACACACACACACACACACACACACACACGTAAACACACACACAAGCACGCACGCACGCACTCACGCACGCACGCACACACCACCACACACACACACACACACACACACACACACACACACACACACACACACACACACACACACACACACACCACTCCGTGAAACGATCAAAATAACTCGTCCAAAGAGGAACAATGACCAAACACAGAGAAGAGAAGAAAACACACACACTCAGTGGACAGCAGTCGATGATTTTTTTACAGGGGCCTAAAACATATCTGATGTTCGGCATCGATTTCGTGCCTGTGTTTGCAGCAGTCCATATTCTCCGTGACAAATGAAGAGGGCGGTGAAACCGATGGAGCGGAAAATGAAGTGATAGAGGCGAGTATGTGGGCCGGTGGCCAGCAACTTCATTGAAACCTTATTGTGGCTGATGAAGCATGAAGGTGCACGATTCGATCGGGGAGACAGGGCTTGCCCCCTCTTTCTTCGCGCTCTCGGCTTTAGGGAAGCGCAAAGGCGTTGTCGTCCCTTGGCTTTGTTAAAGAGTCATCAGCAAGAAGAACTAATAACGCCGCCACGTCTGAAATTGAGTTACAAAACAGTGCTGACAATGTTGAGACTTCCAGATCTGAGCAGTAGAGTTATGGCCATAATTCTATTCGTTCGGGCATTAAGAAGTATTGATCTAATAATAATAGTCTTTGCTTCACAGACTGATAAATAGTGTTCATAAAGCTGTGGCTGTTAAACTTCACTTGGAATAGTATCATGTTGTTGCTTCCAAGATCTGAAACTAAAAGAGGTTTATAAAGCTGTTGCTTCAAAAACGTGGTCGAGAAAATGAAGCTGTTGCTTCAAAAAGTGGTCGAAAAAAATGAAGCTTAGAACTCGGTTGCTCCGAAATTTTTTTGAAACACATTTGATTGTAACGCTGCTGCTTTGAAGATCAGCCAGAAAGTAATGTTCATAATATTGTCGCTTTGAAAATGGAACAAGGAAGTAATGTGCATGATGTTGTTGCTTAGTTCGTTCATGGAAAATAGACCAGAAAGTTAATAACAAGTTGCTTCAAAACAATAGGGAAGGATACCTTGTTCACAGAGTTCTTGTATGAAAATAGTGTTAAAACTTTTTTTTCGAAAATTGCAACTATATTGCTTCGGGTCCATTTTCTACTTATAGTGCTTGTTTTGAACAGTAAATTTAGAGGAAATGGTTGTAAGTAATGTAGAAAACTAAACATACCTGAATTGTGTTTTAATCATTTACCGTTTGTTTGTAATAATAATGGTGGTGGTAATGGTGATGGTGGTGGTGTTGGTGGTTAGTCTGGGATATAGACTTAATGTGAGATAAAGACTAGAACTGGTCAGTCCTGTATATACAGAGGAACTGTGTCACCAAAACCAGAAACAGCTGGTTTTATATATATAAAAAAAAATCCAGCTGTTTTCCTAGGCATCGCATTGACGGTAACAAATGGGGACAGATCCGCACAACGACGTCAGAGAATGGCATTTAACTTCAATTTGAAGATCGGACGAAAGCATTCCGTTCTCTTTCCTCCAGCATGCCCGTTTAGCCCCTGGAACTCCCATCCTAAATCTTCACGAGCCGTCTCCAGCCTCCAAACGACGCTCATCGCCCGTTTTGTCTTTGCTCCCAAGACCGTCAAGAAGCGCGGCAGAAGAGGGCAGAATCGATCCGAAGGAATTGCTTTGCATGTCGTTGGGTTTAAAGTAGCACCCCGACATGCCGCAAGGGACTCATTAAACCAGGCAGCATTGTCTCAGACTGTGACCAACCTTTAGCGGCTGTGGCGCATTTCATGGGGTGTTGGGCTGCTGGGGGGAGGGGGGTAGGGGGGAGTCTTGGCAGTTTAAAAGCCCCCCAGCGAGGCCCCCTTTTTTATGATGTGGGTGAATTAAAATTTGTGTGGCCATTTCGTCGGACGTTTGTGTTAAGTCTGCAAGAAGGATTCCGTGACGGAACGGCGTTTGTCTTACAGTAATGAGACATTCAGACTCGTTCTGGGCGAGGGTTGTGTGTGTGTGTGTGTGGAGGGGGAGTGATAGAGAATGGGATGGAGTAGCCGGCTGTTGTTGTTGTTATGTTTTGTCATTTTCTTGCTTTTCTCCCTTCGTGATCATTACTAGAAAGTGAGGTGGAGGGTGGTGGGGTTGTGGAGTTTGTTCGGGAAGGACTCATTGCACTGGTGATTTCTACTTGTGCTTCGTCCTTGTCTGCCAATATCTTTTTGTTTCCAGCGAAACACTTTGCACTGGCGAGTTCTTGATGTGGAACATGAGGGGGGAAGGGTACAGGCTTATATTCTTCATCAACTACTACTCTTACAATGCCAAAGAATTAGCAACGTCTGGCCTCTAATTTTTCTAATTGCTATTTACATATACAGGTTTATATTCTTCATCAACTACTACTCTTACAATGCCAAATGATTAGCAACGTCTAGCCTCTAATTTTTCTAATTGCTGTTTACATATGGGCAATACTCGAACCCAAAATACCGAATCTCATGTTCATAATTCTGTCCAAAAAGCCAACCGGTCGTCATGAACAGATGCCAGGAGTTAACGTTCGGTTCCAGTACTTATTCGGCATTTCAACTGATAACGATACAGTTTTCGAAACAGAGCAGGTGTATTTGTCTTGTCTGTCTGTATGACAGCCTTTGTGGATTTTTGTTGTTGTTTGTTTTTTGTTTTTTTGTTGTTGTTTTTTTTTGTGTTTTTTTATTAAAGCTTTCCAATTTTTCCAAGATGTGCGTATATTTCGTTGTTTTATCCATGCTGTGTAGGCGGTTTATTTCTGCACAGTGTTCATACTCCCGTCCTCGGTGGGCGTACATACTGAGTGTTTACAGGTTTCCTTAGTCCAGCCACTAACATGACTTACAGGATCTTTAACGTACATATATGAAGTTCTGCGTACGCACTGGCAGGTCCGCACACATGTTGACCTGGAAGATGGGGGAAAAATGTCCACTTTTACCACCTACCAGGCGGAAGTGTGTAGGATGATCGAACCTAGGACCTTCCGATGGGAAGTCAGACGTTTACCCGCTTGGCTACCGTACCCCTCCATCGCCTGGCTGCACGCTGCTTGTCCGGTAATCCGTTTCCCTGACTTCATGCTTATATTTTCAGCAGCATTTATTGTCCTCCACTGCACATAACTTATTGTTAAGAAGCCTGTACGTCAGAAAGTGTTTACTTGATAAAGAACATGGCAGAAGGAAGCTTTAAATGGCATCTTGTAAGTGAATGAACTTTTCACTGCTGTGTTTCAGTGCATTTCCATCGGTATTTCTTATGCTTCAGACCCGATATTTCAAAGTTTAATGTGACACACTGCAGAGTGAACTTGACACACAGCTATACTTCTGCACGATAACGATGCATTCAAACTGACAATCTCTGCAGGGGAAAATATGGCTTTTCTCCTTTTTTTTTTTTTCTTCGAAGGGGACAGAAATCAAGGAACGTCACTGTCTACTTGTCACACTTTTTTGTGTCTTGCAATGTATAGTTAGAAAGGAACATGCGCAGAGTGTGAATGATGCAGCTGACTGTGTACTAGTCAGTGGCCAAAATATAGGAAATTAGTTTGTCCGTGTCTTTACACGTGTGATTGAAAACAAATGCATTGTTCAGTTTGCACTTAACCCTTTGACTCCCGCATCCTATCAACCAACAGCAAAAACTTTACCCTTTGATTCCTTATCCTATCCACCAGCTTCCTGCAAAAAGCTGGTAGATAGTGTACGGGAATCAAAGGGTTAAGTTTTGCTTTGCTAACATGGTTGATAATGCAGGATGCTAGCGGACAGGGTGCAGGAGTCAAAGGGTTAGAATACGTTCAGAAACGTAAATATTTACAAAAAGTTGTACAGTTCTGCTCATATAGTTCCCTGTATAGATGGAAATATGGACCATACTTCACTGTGCGCATGAAAGTTTTCGATTCATTATTTCTGTTACAGAATGGAGTCATACAATCATTACAGTCATGATTGTTTGTAAGTAATGATTATATTATGTGGGAAGTTTTTATCGATTGGGAAGAATGGCGTGTTCTTTAATCATGTTATGAACAAATTATGCTGTGAACAAAATAGACAAGTATTCACAAAAGAAGTGCCCATAGAAAAAAAATATTATTGTAAATAATGTAACTGCAGTTGAACTAAAAGAATTGTTGTATATCTACTTTTATTACAGATCTTATTTATTTTGGACAGTATGTCAGGCGTACACCGTGTATTAACGAATTTCTGTTAGTATATTAGAATTACATTGTCCCTCGTACTATATGATAACTGCATTTCAACTAAATGAAATGTTGTATATCTAATTTTGTTACGGATGTTATTTGTTAGGACAAGGCATCTGACGCTTATGATGTGCTTTTTTAACCGTACATATTTAGATTTAGTCATTATCTTTGATATTGTTTCGACAAAGAGGGAGGGGGAGAGAGATGAGGGGAGGAAGAGGTGAGAGAGGAGTGAAAGAGAGAGTGAGAGAGAGTAAGAGTATGTGTGTACATGTGTTTATGCGTTCTTGTGCCTATATGTATTTTAATGCGAATGCCAAAACAATTTCCCATTGTGATGCTTTGGGCTAAATAAAATTCTTGTATCTTGTATCTTGTTCTTGTAATACGTCAGGCGTACACCGTGTATTAGCGAATTTCTGGTAGTATGTGTAGATAAATGAAACAGAATTAGAATTACATCGTCGCTCGTACCATATAACGGCAGTAACTCGCCAGAAACTTGCCCACTTTGCCAGAGTGTCGACAGCCCCTGGCATTTTTAGCGCCCGCCAAGTGGCCCCCAGACACT
>CM060315.1:58116634-58119134 GCA_030674185.1 Monoplex corrugatus | reverse complement strand
GTCGAGCTCTTTGTGACCTAAGAAAAGAGCTTATTTCACAAACATACTGTAAATTCCGTACAAACAGAAAGTTACGTAACTTATTTCGACAAAAAAAAAAGGAAAGAAAAAAAGAACGAGTAACGAGAAATCAGACATTGTTTTTAACAAATCTCATTTTAAAGACAAAAGAGATTTCACAGATGTCCATACATTTGTGCATTTCTTCACTGTAACTTGCCTATCTGTTATTTTAGTTATGAATGTCTGAATGTTCTCGAGGACTAATATTTACAAGATTTTGTTAAAACTTTGGTTGCAATTTGTTTTGTATTTTATACCCCTTCGTCAGAGGTTATGGTTTGATTATCAATTATCTATGCTTTCTCTCTCTCTCTCTCTCTCTCTCTCTCTCTCTCTCTCTCTCTCTCTCTCTCCACACACACACACACACACATACACACACACACACTCTCTCTCTCTCACACACACACACACAACACACTCTCTCTCTCTCTCTCCTCCCTCCCTCCCTCCCTTCTTTTTCCTCTCTTCTCTCTCTCCCTTCGCCCACACCCCCTTCCCGCCTCCCAACCTTTCTCTTATCGTCTGTGTCCGCGCGCTCTCAGTACCGTGATTTGACGTAAGTGAAACTGAAATAGACCTAGGTCACTGCTGTACCTTAGGATGTTAGTAGCTCCGTTTGTGTAGTTCACTTTTTCGATCGATGACAAGTTCAGTGCCTGTATTCTCTCTCTCTTTCGGCGTACTGCTTTCACTCTCTAAGTCATACAGTAATGGACTTTTTTCACTCCTTTTGTCCGGACAGTGTCGTTGTCTGATGGGGATGAGTAACTCTTGACAAGACGCTGCATTGACAGATCTTCCGCCCACGTAGTACTGTTCCACAAAGTTCTTGTCAGTTTTTTTTTTTTCATCCTTTTCAATAGGCTATCAGAAGCTGTCCGTCTGGATTAATGCTCTCTCTTTCCACACCCTTTTTCAGTAGTATTTCACAACTTGTCTTCTGGATTATGGCTGCTCTTCTTTTTCGTCATTTTCGGTAGTATTTCACAATTTTGATGCTCTTCTTTTTCACCCTTTTTCGGTAGTATTTCACAACTTGTCGTCTGGATTGGATTATTGCTGCTCTTCTTTTTCACCCTTTTTCAGTAGTATTTCACAACTTGTCTTCTGGATTATTGCTGCTCTTCTTTTTCATCCTTTTCAGTAGTATTTCACAACTTGTCGTCTGGATTGATGCTCTTCTTTTTCACCCTTTTCAGTAGTATTTCACTGGTTGTCTTCTGACGTGCTGCTTTCCGCTTTCCGTGATTTCTCTCCCTTTAAAGTCATAGTAATTCGTTTACAAAACTGGAAGCTCAGTTCAGACTGACCGTTGTGCGTACCTAAAGCAAAACTTCTTCAGCTCTGTAGGAATGAGGTTTTCTTTACAGATAATCATCCGAACCAAAATATTGAGATTTGTATACAATTGTCGTTCAATGTTGAGCGTTTCCGAAGAAGAACAGTATGTTTACGTCTTTTAATTTTTTTTCATTTTATTTATTTATTTTCTTTTATATAGCTGATTCGAATTATTGAATCACACAGTCCATCAATGTCTGAGCACTTGTGACTTTCATCAGTCCAACTGGAGACACATTTCCTGTAGACCTACTGACATGTTGTATTCACACTCTTACTAATTATCCTTCACTACTAGTTCTACAGCTGCTACTGCTACTGCTGCTGTAGCTACAGCGTTGTTGCTGCTGCTGCTGCTGTTATTACTACTACTGCTGCTGCTGCTTCTGCTACTTTCGCTACGTATTGCTAAAACTTTACACGTATTACACCTCTGCTACTACTAGTACTGCTACTACTATTACTACTAGTACTGCTACTACTATTACTACTACCTCTACTACTACTACTATTCCTGCCACTACTACTGCTGCTGCTGCTGATGATGATGGTGGTGATGCTGATGTCGCTACATTTGACATCCTCAATTCTTTAGTCTGCTAAAAGCAAGGGCATAAATATACATGCTGGCCTACCCGTGTGAGCACCTCTCTCTCTCTCTCTCTCTCTCTCTCTCTCTCTCTCTCTCTCTCTCTCTCTCTCTCTCTCTCTCTCTCCTCTCGCTCTCTGTCTCTCTCTCTCTCTCTCGCTCTCTCTCTCTCTCTCTCGCTCTCTCTCTCTCTCTCTCTCTCTCTCTCCCTCTCTCTCTCTCTCTCTCTCGCTCTCTGTCTCTCTCTAATGTATCTATACACCTCTACGTATGCTAAAACATAACTATGTACAGTTAATGAAAATTGTGTGTGTGTGTGTGTGTGTGTGTGTGTGTGTGTGTTGTGGGTGATATATGTGTGTGTGTGGTATATATATATATATATGTGTGGTGTGTGTGTATTTGTGTGTAGTGTGTGTGTGTGTGTGTGTGTTTTGTTGTGTGTGTGTGTGTGTGTGTGTTTGTGTTGTGTGTGTGTGGTGTGTGTGGTTGTGTGTGTGGGGG
>CM060315.1:58086634-58111634 GCA_030674185.1 Monoplex corrugatus | reverse complement strand
GCAGTCAACTGGGCTTTAAAAACAACAATAACAACAATAACAATAACCTTGCAAGTCCGTCCAATATTTTCTCTAGATTGAGAGGTACACAAACCGACCAACAAACAGACCAAAACACAAACGCATGGTGTCGTAACATGGCGACGGCCTCGCGCAAAGGGAAGAAGCAGCAACAGCCGGCATTTTACTCACAGACGGTAGGAATGTGGGGGTGGTTAGGGTTGGTGGTGGGTGTGGAATCCGTTGTGTCTGAAACTTCAGCTCAGTACTGCAATTCAAAAAACACGTTGTAGTACAATACAAAGCTCTGTGCACACGCGACCGTAGAAACAAGTCGATTTTTGTGAACTCGTTTCCTTTCCCCTCCCCTCCCTCCTCCCCCCCCCCCCCAGCCTACTTCTCACGTAGGTCCATTGTATAGATCTGCTGGTCTGGGACTGTCCCTCGTGCAACAGCAGACACAATAATGGGATGAAGAGACAGGGGTAGAGAGAGGGGGAGGATAACTGGAAAAAGGAGGGGAGAGGGAGGGAGAGAAATCGAAGCAATCTGTATACACACAAAAAAAGGAAAGAAAGAAAATATTGTTTGTGTCTGTCATTTTGTCTAATTCATGTTTACCTCTGTCTTGCTTCGGTGCCTCCTCGGATGATTTGTGTTGTTTATATCAGGTTTTTTATTTGTTTGTTTGTTTGTTTTGTTTTGTTTGTTTGTTTGTTTGTTAACCAGGTGACCACAAAGGCCACATCAAGTCTCAATTTCAGGTTCTTTAAGATAACGTCTCCACGCTCGGACTAAATTAGATATGCACTGACGCTAAAGGTGCCGCCATGTGATCGATAAAATCCATGACAAGAGCCTTACGCGAACATGTTTGACACTAACGTAGCTCTATTGTTTTAGGTGATTTTTTTTTTTAAATCACGTCATCTATGATATAAAGATTCAACGGGTTCATGATAACAAGACAACAGGGACGCTCATTTTGTGTTTTAGGGCAGAAAACAGAATTATCAAAATTGTCGTCAAACCATCCCTCTTTCTGATGGTTCACGCAGCATCCACATTATAATGTCTGTGTGTGTGTCTGCCTGTCTGTCTGTAACTGAGGTTGGATGTAAAACAGTCGTGCTGTGCTTATTCCTTTCGCTCAATAGAAAAGTCGATCGCTTATTCGTCCGTTCTGTCTGTCTAGGTGTAATGAATGTACTACAATCTGCTGAAAACTGTTTTCTCGTCAGTCTGCATGTAGTTTTAGTAGTCTAGTACCTATATATACTTTGTGCCTGTCTTGTCAGTCATTGTTGGTATTTATAGTCTCTCTATCGATTCGTTCTATGACAGTAGTTCTTACTGCTGCTGCAGCACATCTAATTTAGGTCCACGTCCGTCTTCTGTCGCTGTGTTGGTGGTGCTCATGGGCAGAGAGTGTGTGAGGTGTGTGGAGAAAGTTATATATTAAACCATTTCATTCCACCAGTTTCCGGTCTTTTCTTTCCCTGATCTTTCCTGTCGTCTCTTTTTCGCTGTTGTCTGTTGTTCGCTGTCTCCTTGAATTTTAAATATTCTTTGTGTTAGAAAAAAAATATTCAAGTATTGGAAAACATCTACTTAAAGCAGTAAAGAAATAGTTGAAAGTGGTTAATTTTTTGAATTTTTCGTTGAATGAGTCTTTCAGCAGAAGTCAAAAAATGTGTATTCGTGATTTCGTAATTCGTTAGATAATTTTTCCTTTTTACGGAAAGTGAATTAAGAGTCAGTGCCTTTTTATTAAATTTCATGGACAGTAAGGAGATTACGGACAGTGAATTTCAGATAACATCTGTCTGCCCGTCGTTCGGTATAAAGTAAAAATTTCATGGTACCCACATTGATTTTTTTGTCTGTCTTGTCTCTCATTGTTGGTATCGATCTTTCTATCGCAGTACTACTACTACTGCTGCTGTTGCTATTGTCTTATTCAAGTTCACGTCCATTCTGCTCCGGCTCATCTGACAATGTAGAGAGGCAGTGTGTGTGTGTGTGTGTATGTGTGTGTCTGTGTATGTGTGTGTGCGCGCGCGCGCGTGTGAGTGTGTGTGTGTGCGTGTGTGTGTGAGAGTGTGTGTGTGTGCGTGTGTGTGTGAGAGTGTGTGTGTGTGTGTGTGCGTGTGAGTGTATGTGTCGTGTGTAGTTGTCTTGTTGTGTGTGGTGTGTCTGTTGTGTGTGTGTGTGTGTGTAGAAAGTGAGGGTAGTGGATAATGTGATCAAACAGCATGGCCTCCATGCCCGGTAGAAAGGTAAATCCCTTGGAGAGATACAGCACACTACCATCACCTCCACGCAGTTCACGGGGTCCGCTGGCTCCGTCTTTTTCTTTCACTGTTCTTTATGGGTTCATGAGGAACATCTGCCTGATTGTCTCTGTCTCTTGCGCTTGCTTCAAACGTTCTTTGAAGGCGTGATCCAAGTGTTGTAAAATCTTTGGGGGATGGGATAACTTATTGGATAGAGGTTTCATTCTGTCATTCTCTGTGTGTTTTAGGTACCCACGATGGTCTGGGGTTTTTTTTTTTTTTTGTTTTCTGTTGGTCTCCTTGCATGACTGTCTGGTACGTACCTCTCCAGCTTTGCTGGTAGTGTTGAGAGGCTTGCTAGTAGTGTTTAGGGTGGTGTAAAATGAGATCAAACAGGACGACCACCAGTGTGGCAGAAAGGTAAATCCCTGGAGAGAGGGCACACCATCACCCGACCGCTATTTTTACCACCACATAACTGGCAAAGATTCCGTTTTCTCCACGTCTTTTCTTTTTTTTTCCAGGCTGCCGTCTGGTGGTTTCTGCTTCTTCCGATTAATTAAAATGTTCTTTGATGCCGTGATTTCGTTTGGTAGAATCTCTGGGGAACCGGGTGGCGAAGTAGATACAGCACTCGCTCTCAAAACCCCAGGATCAGTACGATCGGGTATCGTGTCGAAAGGATGGTAACCCATCCCTCACCCCTCACCTGCCCTGGCTTGAACGTAGTAGCCTTAGTCCACCCAACAGTAAAGAGGGTTCTGTCCCTTTAAGAGACGGGAAGGTAAAGCAGTGGTAGGAGAGGAGATAAGTACCCCCTCAGAATACTAATTTCAAGTTTAGGTCTTTAACATCTCGCTGTCCTACCACCTCTCAGGCCAAGGAAAATTTTTTTTTAAGTGTTTAGAAAAGGCATATGTAGTTATTGTTGCAAATGTTTGTTTGTTCGTTTGTTTGGTGTGTTCGTTTGTTTATTTGTTTTTTTTGGTTTTTTTCGACAACTGAGCATCTCAAACATATAAACTTTAGAAAAGAACTGTCGATGTATATCAGAATTTCAGTTAATAATAATGTTTGTTTGTTTGTTTGTTTATTTGTTTGTTTGTTTTTGGTTGTTTCAACAACTGATCGTCTCAAACATGTAAACTTTAGCAAAGAACTGTCGATGTATATGAAAACTCAGTTAATAATGATGTTTGTTTGTTTGTTTTGTTTGTTTGTTTGTTTTGTTTTGTTTGTTTGTTTTTGGTTGTTTCAACAACTGATCATCTCAAACATGTAAACTTTAGCAAAAGAACTGTCGGCGTATATCAGAATTCAGTTAATAATAATTTTCCCTTGGCATTCCGTGGATTGAATGAATCAGTATTCACGGCTGGTAGTGAAGGGAATGGAAAGGGGTCAAAGCGAATGGCGTTTTCCTTTGTGGACAGTGGGGACTACAAGCATTGAATCGCTGATTACATCGTCCGTCAACGTCTTAAAACATCCATCACGTTGGTCAGAATGTGGAAAGGGCCAGGAATGAACACAGGACACCATGGGAGGAAGTTCTGTGCTGCTGACAAACTTGATGAATGCGGTCTGCGTAGTTCTGAAAAAAAAAATTCTTGCACAATGCGGAATTGAAGAGAAAAAGAGACGACGAAGAGGTAGAGAGAGAGAGAGAGTGTGTGTGTGTGTGTGTGTGTGTGTGTGTGTGTATGTGTGTGTGTGTGTGTGTGTGTGTTGTGTGTGTGTGGTGTGTGTATGTGTGTGTGTACAAGACCTGCATTTATCACTATTTATAAGTCCAGAAAAGTAGATACTTTTTTAATTGTAGTCTTTCGTTTTGTCCACACGTATGTCGTTTAGAATGACTAGTGTTCGTAGCCGAAAAGCCAGGCATTCCAACATTTCCCTGCTGCTTCCATTCGTATGAAAATATTGCCATAGCCGTGATGAATTGGATGTTACAATAATAGATCACACAAAATGGTGACTGGTCACTTGTACCACAGCTGTTCGTGGCGCACGTGACGGATGCTCAATAACAACAGTACATAGCAACATTTGTCAAGAGCAAGAGGGGAAATAATCCAATTCCATGGGCAGCTCTTGATGGTCATTTTCCAAGACACAGAGCAGACGGTGTAGTTGCGGCTTGTGGCTGCTTGCTGCCTATCCGGGCGGTAATTTGTGGATGAAAGATGAAGACTGGTCCCATTTGGATGAGCTATGATATCTAGTGATTGTGGCGGTTGCTTGTTGTGGAAATACGAAGACTAGTCTAATTTAGGGCTGTGTGCGAAGGAGGTCGAGCGTCTAGACCTCCATACTGCCACCCACCCCCCCCCCATCTCTCCTCCCCCATCACACACACAGAGACGTACACCCCCGTCCTGTGTCCATTTGGTCTCTGTCTCCATCCTGACAGTCTAATCCCCGCCTGACTGGGAACAGCTTTGTGCCAGGCAAAACTCATCGATAAAAGGAGCAGGCAATTTTTGAAGAGAGAGGCGCTGATGATCTGGTGGTCTGCGGCGGCGACCTTCTTATCGACTGCTGCCCATCCCTTGCCAGCCGTAGCCGCCTTTGGCGTCTCTGTCTGTCTCTCTGTTCTGTCTGTCTGTCTGTCTGTCTGTCTCTCTCTCTCTCTCTCTCTCTCTCTCTCTTCTTTTCTCTCTCTCTCTCTCTTCTCTCTCTTCGCTCTCTCTCTCTCTGCCTCTCTTTTGCTCTCTCTGTCTCTCTCTGCCTCTCTCTCTCTCTCTCTCTGCCTCTCTTTTCTCTGTCTCTCTGTCTCTCTCTCTGCTCTTCTCTCTGCCTCTCCTCTCTCTCTCTCTCTCTCTCTCTCTCTCTTTCGCTCTCTGTCTCTCTCTGCCTCTCTGTCTTTCTCTGCCTCTCTCTCTGTCTCTCTCTGCCTTCTTCTCTCTCTGCCTCTCTCTCTCACACACTCTCTCTCTTTGTCTCTCTCTTTCTCCTTCTCTCTCTCTCTCTGTCTGTCTGTGTGTGTCTCTCTCTCTTCTTCTCTCTCTCTCTCTCTCTTTCTTCTCTTCCCCCCCCCCTCTCTCTCCCCTCTCGCTCTCTCTCTCTTTCTCTCTTTCTCTTCGGCCCCTATTGCATCTCTTTACCGGGAGGCTGGCGAACAGCTTCTCCATCACTGCCGTCCCTCGTGCCTTGCCCGTCGCCTCTCCGCTCTTTTGCGTCCCGCTTCATCCTCCACTGTGAGGGACTGTGTGTCACGGTTGCGTCCCTTGCTTCTGTCACCGTTGTGCATTCTGCACATTTTGTGCAGTGTTAAAGAAAGTTTTCTGCTATGTCTGCTGAATTTTTACGGTATCATGTTTTGTATCATCATAGTTTCTGGGGTTTTTTGTTTGTTTCTTTCTTTCTTTTGTTCTTTTTGTTTGTTTGTTTTTGTTTTTGTTCTCTTTTTTGGTTTTAGGGGTATGTTTTGTTTTGTTTTTGTTCTCTGTCTCTCTCTCTCTCTCTGTCTCTCTCTCTCTCTCTCTGTCTCTGTCTCTCTCTCTCTCTCTTCTGTCTCTTTTTTTTTTTTTTTTTTTTTGTCCCAACAATTTCTCCATTTTACCCCTAGCGTAGAGCGCCACCTGTAGCAAAAAGTTTGTACTCAAATGCCCAAAACAACACAGGACAGAAGGGAAATAAACGATAATACGTTTCCCCGTTTCTCTAAATCAATCTTGTTCCAGCCAGCCACACACACACACACACACACACACACACACACACACACACACACACACACACACACACACACCACACACACACACACTAACTACTACACACACACACACACTCTCTCTCTCTCTCTCTCTCTCTCTCTCTCACACACACACACACACACACACACACTCCTCACGCCCAGACCGTATAAATTATGTCATCACTGTATCATTCCAAAAGTTGTCCCTTAGACGCAAAGGGACACATTGTCATTTGCAGTTGTCTTTCCTGAGTTATGCGATCTGTGTATGTTCCTTGTCTTTATTGTATTCTTGGCAAAAGGCCTGTAAAACCCAAACTTTGCGCTGCGCATGTTCGTGGTATATTTTGCATAATTACTACATACAAAAAAGATGATAACGGAGCTAATGGTTATTGTTCTGTTATTGGACAATTATTTTGCATGGACGAGTAGTCTCACGCACTTGTGCACGTTCACACACACATACAGTCAATCTTCTCTCTCTCTCTCTCTCTCTCTCTCTCTCCTCTCTCTCTCTCTCTCTCTCTCTCTCTCTCTCTCCCTCTCTCTCTCTCTCTCCTCTCTCTCCTCTCTCCCCTCTCTCTCTCCCTCTCTCTCGCTCTCTCTCTCTCCCCTCTCTCGCTCTCTCTCTCTCGCTCTACTCCCCTCTCTCTCCTCTCTCTCTCTCTCTCTCTCTTCTCTCGCTCTCTCTCTCTCGCTCTCTCTCTCTCTCTCTCTCGCTCTCTCTCTCTCGCTCTCTCTCTCTCTCTCTCTCTCTCTCTCGCTCTCTCTCCCTCTCTCTCTCTCTCGGACACACACACTCACGCGCGTGCGCCTACACCCACTCACCACTCTCTCTCTCTCTCTCTGTCCTGTCTCTGTCTCTCTCTCTCTCTCTCTCTCTCTGTGTCTCTCGGACACACACTCACGCGCGCGCGCATACACATACTACACACACACTTTCTCTCTCTCTCTCTCTCTCTCTCTCCTCTCTCTCTCTCTCTCTCTCTCTCTCTCTGTCTCGGTCACACACAAACACACACACACACACCGCGCGGGCGCGCGCACGCACACACACACACACTGGCACACACACACACACGTATACACACACACACGTGTACACACCACACATACACACACACACACTCTCTCTCTCTCTCTCTCTCTCTCTCTCTCTCTCTCTCTCTCTCTTTTAAATTTTTCATCTGCCTTCCACTGTTGAATATTGTTGTCGGTGATATCATTCAAATTCGGGCCTTTGGCCACTTACACAGGCTCTAAACAAAAAAAGTAGGTGACCAGTCGGTTTCTTTATGATGAAATTGACGTTACACACAATGCACACAACACCAACATGTCAGACTTAGTAAAAAAAAAAATGCTATGATTTACAAAGTGAAACATAAGAGCGACTGCTCCCAGCAAAAGCTGTTACTTGGCGTGACTGTCAAAGATAAGATCCATCTCCTCCTTCCTACCTTACCGTCCTAAGATGTGAGTGAAATCAGCGTGCGGCTCTGATCTCGGGACACCCCTGGCTAGTCTTAATTAAATCTAGTTGCGTGTGGGTGTGTGTGTGGGTGTGTTTGTGCGTGCGAGTATGTGTATGTGTGTCTGTGTCGTGTGTATGTATGTGTGTGTGTTCGTTCGTTCGTTGCTTGATTTAACGTCTTTTCACTATAAGTGATATTAGACGGATGTGTGTGTGTGTCCGTGCGTGAGTGTGTGTGTGTGCGTGCGTGAGTGTGTGTGTTTGTGTGTGCGTGCGTGAGTGTGTGTGTGTTGCGTGCGTGAGTGTGAGTGTATGTGTTCGTGTGTGTGTGGTGGGGGGGGGGGGTTTTGTGCGTGTGTGCGTACGTGTGTGTGTGTGTGTGCGTACGTGTGTGCGTGTGTGCGTACGTGTGTGTGTGTGTGCGTGAGTGTGTGCGTGATAGTGTGTGTGGTGTGTGTGTGTGTGTGGTGTGCGTGTGTGTAAAGAGAAAAAGAGAGAGGACACGTTTGAAACCACCGCTGGCCTTTACGTCGTCAACAATTTATGTTGTGGAGCGCGTGTCTTGGGAGCGCGTGTCGTCATCAATATTGGATGATGTCTGACGGTGGAGAAGAACGGAATGGATTTTTTTAAAACTCACTGTTCAAGAGTTAGTGGCTGATGTCGTGCTGCCGATCTGGTGGGTGTTCACATTGATTTATCATTCACTGTAGTAGGCATCGAGCATTTTTGTTTCTGTGGGTTTGTTTGTGGGTTTTTTTTTATACGTATTGATTCATTCGATGATACATTTTAATTTTCATATTTTAATTTTCATATTTTTCTGAAAGAGATGAAAGATGTGCAAATCAATATAGAATACACCCAGTCATCGTTTCGAAATACCTTCATTTCAGATTTCCAACGCACGTCTTTTGAGAAACGTTGGTCGTTGAAATAATACACAAAGGAAACTCCTTCGTACCCGGTTCAGCGACATCATGTAAGACAGATTCCTCTTGAGAAATTGGGAAGGGTGCATCTCCCATTGCTTTGTTCATGTCATAAGTTGATTGAAAATTTGTGCTTTTCAGATGAGGCAGCTTATCGTCGTATCTGTTATTGTATGTATGGCAACGCGCGGGATTTGGACAGAATGCTCGTGAAACCTTTGGACATTATATCTGTGATCCTGATGATTGGAATCGGAGTTTTCTGGTTGGTTGAAGCAAAGTCTCAATATAGGAACTTCTATATAACAGAAACATAATGGTCTTAGTTAAACAGTCGTCAAGCGTGCTGCGTGGATACGAACACAATCAGAAAGTAAACGTATAATAACATATGTTGCGATGTTTTGGGAATCAATTTAGTGCCGTTTATAGTAAGCGGGCCAAAATCAGTGTGTTCGGATCTGAAAGTCAACAAAAGTAATATCTTCATTCCAGTTATGTGTGTGTGTTGCGTGTATATATATATATATAACACAACTTGCTGCCAGGGGGATGTGGTGTGAAACAAATACAGTTGTGTCACCGTTTCTGCCAAAGTTCTGTGGGTGGCAGATTTTTGTCACGAGACCAGCAGCTGTGTACGTGTTATAATGTCAAATTGTGTCACCAGGCAACCTGCTGTATATGTGTTGGAATGGTAAACAGTGTCACAAGACCAGTCGCTATGTGCGGTTATAGGTGATAGAGTTGTGTCACCAAGTCCACTTGCTGCCTGCGCGGTAGCTTAAACCTATGGCCTTGTTTGTCTGTGTCCGCGGTTTTCCTTATCGATTTGCCGTTTTCCGGTTAAAAGACAGAACTGAACGCGTTAAGCAAGTTGAACAGCTTTTCGTGTTGATCCACCCCTTGTCTGCATTCACTTTTCTCTGTTCTCTGGTGCAGTTATGTGTGGCACTGTCGCCGTCTGACTTTGAGTCTCCGCTGTTTCTGAGTTGTATGGCTTTGGACTTAAAAATTATCCCAGAAAAATGTTTGTGTTGAAACTGACATTGTGCAAACCTTTAATTGAAATTGTATTGTGCGAACCTCTATTGAAGCACGCCTAAAGTAAGAACTTACTATGTGAACATGGTGGGTTTTTTTTTTCCTTTTAGTGAATGCGCCAAGAATGTCACATATCAGCTGATGTTTACTCGGTACAGCACAAAAGACAAGTTTTCAAAGACAATCTGTATGCCAGCGGTAACAAAAATCCATACTAGCATAACTGTCGTTTTATGGGCAGAAAATCCTGTTTTCTGCCATTGCAGATAGTGTGGTTGGAATGCTGCTAGTTCGGCTGCTGCATAATTGATTAGTTCATTAAAATGATGCTTTATCTCTGCCATGATCTTTGTCATGCTCGCTACAGCAACCCATTTTAATCAATGAACATGAATTGTTTACTGTGTAGGACTGCAAACCAGTCGCTGTTATGTTAGGACTTACATTATTTTAAAGATGTTTTGCTCTGAGTTGTAAGGAATCGCAGATTGTAATTTTGGATGGTTAGGTTTGTGCGAAGTTAAGTTTCCACAATTCTGACGAGAATGTCACAGTTGTGCCAAATTTTGACCAAAGTGACCAGGGTTTTGACACTGTTTGAAAATGTAGAGACACAAGGTAGCGATCGTTGTGTTTTAAAATACAGAGTAGACAGACATACATACACTTTACCATGACGGTCAGTTTGTATTTTAAAGGGTCACAGCTAACAGAAAGTGAGAGCCTCGAATATGATAAAGATTTTGCTGATTGATTCAGTTTTTGCTGTCAGGCAGATTGTTTGTATGGATATCAGTTTTTCTGTCATAGTATATAATTACATGGATATTACCATGTATACATCATTCTGTATGTCCAACGAAAACTTTTTACAAATCGTCTTTTTTCCTGACAAGTTTTGTAGTTTCTGTAACATCACAATTTGTCAAACGTGGCTTCATTTTTTTTTTTTTTTTTTTTTTTTTTTCAAAATCCTGTCCAAAGCCCTTTCACTATCCTGTCTGGGTCTGGGACGAGATACAAACACTGTGTCCTACAGATGGTATAACGACCAAGAAAACCAACCCGCTGTTTGAGTCAGCGGGCAATTCCAGAAGCAGATGGACCGGTACGCATGACAAATATTTGGTTAGTTCTCGGGTTCTTCCATTCTTCAAGGTTTGATTAGTGTACACCGACTCTTTATTCGCGCCAGGCCAAGACTGCCGGTCCGGGGCCACGGAGAGACCGGTGTGGAGTTGGGAGTGTTTTGGGTTATTAGCTGGCGCTTGTCTGCCCTCCCCTGAGGTCTGATGGACGTCAGAGTGGAGTAGTTTGTTCCTTCTTGGCCCCTGGAGCCAGCCTTCCATTTGTATTATTGCTTCGGCTCTTCTTTTTCGCCAAGTGCAGTGCTAGAAGGGAAAAAAAGAAGCATTCGAAAAGTTTCTAAACTGAGAGAAAAGTGCAAAATTGGTAGCATGTTAGAAGGTAGCTATTTTCCGTGGTGCCCTCGCACATCGCTCAGAGGAGTTCATTTTAAGAAGAGGTGATTCCCACTCTGTTTTCCCTCTTCATCACGAGTGCTACTACTGCTGGTGCTTTTAACAATGAGGTCGGGCTGTGCGAGAGGAGGGGGAAACGGAAGAAAGGAAAGAGGACGATGGCATCTCGTGTGACAGCCGATAGTTTCTCTCTGGTGTCGTTTCTCAGATTGACTCGTCACCTTGGCACGACAAGTGTGTGCTGCCAACCCCGCCGTGAAGGGACTAGATGGTGCAACTTGGCCAGAATATTATCCACGCTGTTTCTGTCCCGTGGAGTTCCAGGTGCAGAAGTCTAAAATTTTGGCTTACGCCAGATGTATCCTTTATCAGATCATAAGCTGAAAATCTGTATGGCTTATCAGAGCTACCTCTTATCTCGTCATTTGTAGTTATCTGACATATACTTTGAATTTAATTAGATTTTTTTCTCAAGAGCGTGGAGACCTCTGATATACGTTACATTAAAGAAAACAGATCCCACACATGTTTGTTTGTTTTTTCGCGACTGTGATAACAATTTGATAGCCATATCTTCCACAGGACACGTTTCATGCATTAGCTACATGAAGCAAAACGCCATTAAAATTTTAGACCTACATTTTTGACTTGTTGGGTATGAAGTCTTGATTCGTTATCATTATTGTCGTAATAGTATCGATGAAAGTGTTCGTCGTAAGAGCAGCAGTTCGGTGGTAGTTGTTCATTATGCCTTAAGCTGTGGCATGGTAGTTGTTCATTTATGCCTTAAGCTGTGGCAATGGTAGTTGTTCATTTCTGCCTTAAGCTGTGGCAATGGTAGTTGTTCATTTCTGCCTTAAGCTGTGGCAATGGTAGTTGTTCATTTCTGCCTTAAGCTGTGGCAATGGTAGTTGTTCATTTCTGCCTTAAGCTGTGGCAATGGTAGTTGTTCATTTATGCCTTAAGCTGTGGCAATGGTAGTTGTTCATTTATGCCTTAAGCTGTGGCAATGGTAGTTGTTCATTTATGCCTTAAGCTGTGGCAATGGTAGTTGTTCATTCTGCCTTAAGCTGTGGCAATGGTAGTTGTTCATTTCTGCCTTAAGCTGTGGTAATGGTAGTTGTTCATTTATGCCTTAAGCTGTGGCAATGGTAGTTGTTCATTCATGCCTTAAGCTGTGGCAATGGTAGTTGTTCATTTATGCCTTAAGCTGTGGCAGTGGTAGTTGTTCATTCTGCCTTAAGCTGTGGCAGTGGTAGTTGTTCATTTATGCCTTAAGCTGTGCAAAGGGTAGTTGTTACATATGCCATTCACTGTGTGGCAGTGGTATTATTCATTTATGCTTACAGCAGGGGTGGCTAGGGGTAGTTGTTATTTATGCCTTAAGCTGTGGCAATGGTAGTTGTTCATTCATGCCTTAAGCTGTGGCAATGGTAGTTGTTCATTTATGCCTTAAGCTGTGGCAGTGGTAGTTGTTCATTTATGCCTTAAGCTGTGGCAATGGTATTGTTCATTTATGCCTTAAGCTGTGGCAATGGTAGTTGTTCATTTATGCCTTAAGCTGTGGCAATGGTAGTTGTTCATTTCTGCCTTAAGCTGTGGCAATGGTTAGTTGTTCATTTATGCCTTAAGCTGTGGCAATGGTAGTTGTTCATTTATGCCTTAAGCTGTCGCAAAGTGGAAAACACAAGAACCATCACTGGTGTGGGACTCTCGTGACGTATTATTTAGGACGTGATCTTCATCATCATACATGTTAGTGGGCTGGCTGAGTGGAGTAAAGAGCTGGTTAGTGATGGGCAGGCTGCCTATACGTATTACGTGCAAATCACGTTAACGGTGGTTCGTTACCCTGCCACTGCATTGCCTTTCACAAGGGGGGAGCGGCCAAGTAGACAGGGGGTGAGGCTTCTGATATTCTCAACATGTATCTGAACACTGCATTCAGAATCATTGGTTCACAGTCCTGTTAACGCATTACTTTAAGTTTATGCTGTTTGTATTTTAGTGTTAAATTTTTCTTGTTGAAGTTAATTGTTAGTAACCAGAAGAACAAGAAAACCGATGTAAGCGCGTATTTAACAAAACAAAGCGCTTGTTTTGTCTTGTTTTGTTAAATACGCGCTTACCTTGGCTTTCTTGTTTTCTGGTTCCTGTTTGCTTGGGCGCGGGCGGCCGCACTTGTTTTGGATCTTAATTGTTAGTGTCAAGTTTTCGTTCCATTTTTCTATTTTCCCACCTACTTACGACTTTTTACTATTTTCTCACCTCTGCCCCCAATCCAACCCTCCCAGCTATCATCCTCCGTTTTTCCCCCGTCTAATACCACTTAGAGTGAAAAGACGTTAAATCATAGAACGAACGAATGGCGTTCGCTGTGACTGTTTATCACACATTGTGCGTGAAACAGCCATTTAAGACCAAGGCTTTGTATTCTCAGGCAGTAGCGTTGTTTGTCTTAAAAGTAAGGAGGCGGTATTTGATAACTTTGACATGTAGTCCTCCTGTTTCTTTGCCACAGTGGACGTGCAGATTGACTCTTTAAGACACTGTTATCGTTCCATGGCCGACGTAACCAGAGATGATGTCAGAAGGGATCTCATTCAGAATAAGGCTGTTTACTGCTTCGAGAACGTATTCTTTTGCGGCATAAGAAGAACTAATTGTCTTGCTATTTATTATCGCAAGCGTTTTGCTTTATTGAATTGTTTTTTTGTGTATGTGTAATCAATTTCCCCCATGGTGAAGCTAGTCAAGCGAGAAAGTAGTGCGTTGGCAGGCGAATAACGATGTTACGCGGAAGGGAAATAGTGTTGGTGTTAATTTAATGCGCATGCCCGGTTAGACATTTGTCCAGCTGGAAGACACGGAAGATGACGGCAGTCATGGTGTGAGGAAACAAGTCTGAATTAGATTTGTTCCATGGCTGACTCCCCCCTTACTGTAAAATCTGTAAATTGCTATATTTTTTTTTAAAACGGAACGAGCCATCTCTGACAAGGACTGTCTGCATTATACAAATGGGATTATCATTATTGTTATAAGTAGTAGTATTATCACCATTTATTATTATTTTTTTCTTGTTCTTTTCTTCTTGTTATTGCTGTTATATGTTATTATTATTGTTATCATTATTATTTTATTATTATCATTATTATTGTTTTGTTGTTGTTGTTGTTGTTCTTGTTCTTTTCTTCTTGTTGTTGCTGTTATTGTTTTTAGTATGTCTGATAAAAATGCCGTAAGGATTGGAATTAATGTCATGGTATGGATTCTTTGTGACTGCTGCGTTTTCGACGCTGTAATGAGACCAACCATTGTTGGTAGCATGGCTCTGGTCCAAGTAGCTAATTCCGCATTTCTATAGCTCGGCATCGAATTGCTTTCAATTAGTACAAACGACGCACTTTAATTAGTATGCATACATTTCTTTAAAGAAATCTTTTATTTCAGTAAAAACAGACAAAGAAAAAAAAAACAGAATTTGAATAGCTGACTGGATGTGTTGCGTGCGTACATTTTTTTTTTATAAAGAAAAACAATCTTTTATTTCAATAACAACAGCCAAAGATAATACAGAGATTAATGAATAAGTACGTAGTTTCCTTCTTGTGGATTGATATGGTCAACGAGAAGTAGGTTTTACATTTGTACAGCCCAGCGTGTTATGTCTCAGAGTTGTTGACCATATCAAACATTGGGGAGTGGTGCCGAGCCTGTCCTTGTCAATTGTGCAAACAGTACGTGATTTCCTTCCCAAAGGGAGCACCTTGACTCGCCTGCACACATAGAGCGGATCTGTGGGTCCTCCACTTTCTTGCCTTCATTGACCTATGCCCTGGGGGACGCCGGAACAGGAAGCGTGGTGGCGCTGGTCAGCAGATTGGCCCCAGGGTTTGCTGGAAAGGGTCAATTAACCCTTTGACTCCCTCGGGACCGTCCTGTAAGAAGCTGGTGAATAGGCCGAGGGAGTCAAAAGGTTAACGGAAATGGCTGTGCTTCCCGTTGCCGGCAGATTGTGCCGGAATCTCCGTGACCGTGCGCCCCTCCAGCGTTTGACTGGGCCCCCCTGCTATCGAACCGGTTTTTGATCGCCTTTCCTTTTCACTCCTCATTCAGTCAGCAAAGTGTGAAACTCTCATCCAGCCTTTTTGCTTCATTCCCACCCAACCGTAAGCTGCCCAGCGCGGCCTCGTCAAAGGTTGAGCGGGAGAGAGCCGAGGGAGTGAAAGGCGATTTCGTGTCTATTATGCTGTCAGAGCTTGCTCAGTGATATTGGTCGACTGAGGCATCGTCAGAAACGGCACGTTTAAAAAAAAAACTACAAAGAAAACAATGTGAAATGGCTTCGTTTTTAAATCAATATCACGTTTCCAGTTGACGATTAGTGTTCTATACATAATATTTTCAACTTTAAGATAAGAAAATTTTAGGGAAATCATGCTACAGTTGTCGTAAAAAGTGTTTGTTGACAGGAAATATAGGAATCGATTTGATTATCTCATACTGAAGTGCCGATGTGACAAGCCTGTCTTTGTCGCGCGTGTTTGTTCTGTACAAACGATGAATAATTCTGTCACAAGCAAATAAGCGACTGGCGTCGAGTCAACGATATGAAGCCATAGGAACAACAGAGAGAGAGAGACAGAGTACATTTTGTGTTCGCTGAAATGCCTTCACTGGCTTTGAATGGCACACATGTTTGACGTCTGTTGGCTGGGACATGTTTAGTAGCGCTCGTTGCGGTGTTACTGTGCAGCATGTGTCTACCGTCTGTTGAAAGTGGAACCGTGTCGACGACACAGACTTACCTAACATTAAGTGCTTAAATGGAATACAATAAAGGAAGGACACTTTGTTTTTTGGCTGAGGACAAGTACCGTTCATTTTCAGGTTGTTAGTTTGCATCGAGGCTGTGTTAGACTTTTTACATCGCGCTTGTGTCATAAATGACAATGTCGAGTCGAAAGCAGAGAGTCAGGTCTTCTTTATAACCGAAGCAGAATTCAGTGTTGGTATTGGATATTTCTACAAAAGCGTCTAATACTATAAAGCGAAATTTAAGTGCATTTAAAATAGTTTTGGGATTGGAGATTTCCACGGAAGCGTTAAGTGCCACAAAGCAGAATTAAACTAACGTGCATTTAAAGTGCATTTGATTTCCTGCACGAAGGTAGATTTGATTATTCCGCAGCGCACACAGATAGAACCAAGCAAGGGAAGTAGTGCACAGACCGAATCATTTCAGCAGCAGCAGCCTATAGTTAAGGCCAACAGAACAGATACGGAAAATGGATATTCCATGTCGACAAGGAAATTAGTGTCGTTCCCAAATGGGAATAGCTGGGAACTGTAGAGACTGTGTGGAGACCTCAGCGCTAAATAGTCATCAGTGGAAGTACAATGTATGATCGATTTCTTCATCAGTGTTATTAACCGAAGAATTAGTGAGTGAATGCGTAGTACTGTGGAGCTGGAATGGTGCATTTCTCATTAGCGTGAAAACGTTCTTCGTAAACGTAATGAGCGTTTTGTGTTATGCCGATCACTACCTGATTCGCAGAAACAGATATCTGGTTTGAACTGATGAGTATGTACCGTATGGAGCCATATGATCGTACAGTTCTAAATTTTGTTCAGTATTATGCACACTGAAATGCCGATTTTTTTTTTTTTTTGCGTACAACAGGTGCTTAAGTGCCTTCCAGTGTGTATACTTTCCAGGGCAACATACTTTATAAACATATCAATATAGTTCAAAAGATACGAATATCAGTCTATATTCTCAAATATGTTAAAAGATCGTAATGAAATGATGATGCACGGCATATTCAATACTAAAAGTGACTTGTCTTGTCACAGCAACGGGGCCGGCGTGTGTATGTATTGACGAAGAGTGAAAGGCATATATATATCACACACACACACACAATACACATATACATACGGAAGCTGACAAGCCAGTGTTGACATTCCGCAGACGACGTGCATATTGCTAAGCATCACATTAAAACAGACGCCTCAGGCTTCTGCATGGCGCCTACATCGATAAAAACATAATTAGCCAGAGAGCTTGTGCAGACAGGAAGGAAAGAAGAGCACCGCTAGTTATCAGTCATTGGAACTGTGACTTCCTGGGTCTAAGCATAGATGTAAAAAATGTACTTTCCAATCCAGTGTCTGTGATCCAACCCTTTTGTTCACCCATCCTATCCACCCGCTTCCATCCGCTTTCTGCAGGAGGTTGGTGGGTATGGTGGGAGAATAAAAGGGTTAAATGGAAAAAGAATGTAAACGTGGTGTATAGTAAACAGAATGATCTGAACATTATACAGGAAAGAGACTGGTGTGTTACGTGAGAAACCAGTGATCATCGATATACTGCCTTGAATTAATGGCGGTAGCCGTTCTACAACAGTTCACTCCATGTTATACAAAAAAGACAGTGATGTAGGGAAGTGCGTGTTATTTTGCATTGTGGTTGTTGTTATTTTTGTGAGTGACCGTAAAGTATTTTGCACTGTTTCTGTACTAGTGCTAGATTTTGGTCATATTCACCGTAATGTTTCGGTGATTGCTTAAGCAATCCTTCTGCTGTGTCGTTTGTATGGCAGTGGATGTTAAACACCGGATAACAAACAAAAAAATTACCCTGCAGACTTACAGCGGTAGTTTCAGGTGAGTTACTGTCGATAGTTAAAAGAGTAATTGCCGAATATTGGTGGTGTCACCTGAGGCGGGCCTCTTCACGAGGACATCGCGGTGCGTGCTGCAACATTTCACAGCTTGTTGCACTTTGCAGCGCGTGTGGTGGTGACAAAGTTTGCGAGAGAACACAATGGTCACATTCATATTCATGCACACAAGCGGCGGTGGCCGCGTCACCTTCACGCGAGGAGAGCGCCAGTAAAGGAGCAGAGAGAGAAAGAGAGAGACAGAGAGACAGAGAGATCGTTACGCAAGATAGACGACAACGTCGGTCATCCCTGCCCTGATGGCGCCCCGGGGAGGGCTTGTGACGTCATAAGTGACCACCTGTCTCAGTACCTCTTGATTATTTCGGCCCGTCAGTATCGTCGTCTGTAACGTCACAGTGACGTTACTAACCACAGCTGTGTTGTCACTGCCAGAATAGCGCCAAAAGCAGCACGATCATCATGGGCAGGAAGCTCTTCCCTGAGGATGGCACTGTTGTCGCTGAATCGAAAAAAGTAAGATTTTCTTTTTTAATGTGTGGGTTTCGGGGAACGGTAGTACTTGTTACTACTGATATTTGATTTAATCTACGTTATCCTCCGTTGTGATGTTGGCTGGGCCACAGGCTCTTATTTGATTGTGCTGTTGATGTTTGTTTTTGTTTGTTTGTTTTTGTTTTTTCTTTATTGATATAGCTAGAGATAGTAAGCCTCGTTTTCCAAAATGGAGGGGTTTCTGTATGATGAATAAAAGGAGATAGACAGGCAGACAGAGAGAGAGGGGGTGTTAAAAACACCTTAAAAGCGCTTTGGGATGTTGAGAATTTGGTGATTCCTTAAAGATCAAAAAGCGATAAATAAATGAAGGAAATCTCAAAGGACCTAGAGAATCTATGGAGACAGAATAGTTTCATTCTCTGGAGAGCAGAAGGAGAGAGGCAGGGATAAGTTCAGAGGCCATAAAGCAGTGAAATAGGAAAGCCAGAAAGGCAGAAAGATAGGGAATATAATAGTTCTATTCTCTGCCCAAGCCAGAGGAGACGGATCGAGGGAAGGCCTTCCTGCTGCTCTCAGATCTGTCATCTCGAGTTAAATCACTTTAGGGCTCTGGGATGGCAAGCCTGTCATAAGGACCTTGATCGATGATTGGCCTGATTTCTTGCCTGCCTGCTCACTATCATCTCTATGTCATTAACTCCCGCCCCCTCCTTCTTTTCTCCCACCCCCCTCCCTCTTCCTGATCCCCAGACGCATCTCATTTCTGGTTTTTGTTCCTCATCTTCAGTGCTTGTGCTACAGCGAGCGAGGAGAATAAGTTCCGTGAATCTGTAGAAGCTTTGTGCTGTGGGTGCACCGTGCCTAAATATATGTCTGTTGTTTTCTTCTCATCAGAATTTGTTAGAGATGGTTTCTCTTGTTTGGAGGAAACAGAATTTCCGAACATCCTCATCTCTTACAACAAAACGTTTGTCCTGGGCTATATATAGAGAACAGCGAGGATGAGCGTCGTCATGAACGTAGAAATCTTCTGCTATGGATGCACCAAGCCTTAGAAATTCGTAGTTCCAGTGTTTTCTTCTGTCACCTAACGTTGAAACCGGTTATGTTTTTTGGAGGACGCTCAGATGTCTTGGGATTAACTCTTGTATTTAATACTTACAGTTAAAGGTTATGTTTGGCTTGTCCTTGCTGTCATGATCAGCGTTTAAGGTTACTGCAACTTTATGCTTCATTTAATTTAATTAACCGTGGTTACAGTTTATCTCGCTTTGTAGTCGTAATTTCATGACATTATTGCCTTTATTGTATAACAGTTTATGTATTTATTTATTTATTCATTTATTTATTTATTTATGTTTGTTTATTTATTCGTTTATTTATTCACATTATTTGTTTATTTACTTGTTTGTTTATTCATTTATTCATATGTTCATTTATTTAGTGTGTGTTTAAATATTCATTGGTTGATTTGTTAATTATTTTTTGTTGTTCTTTTTTTTCTTTTTACTAAGGTGATGTTGTTGGAGATTGACTATTGTGAAATATTGTGAAATATTTCCATGTAGGCCTACAGACTTTTCACGGGAATCAAAGGAGAAGTGCCTGTTAGAGAGAAACAAATTAGATACGTTTACAACGTATTTAGTGTTGAGTCTACGTTCACAGACTGGAGAAAAATGAAGTGTTTCTTCTGCACGAAGCAAACCAAAAATAACGTAAAAGAGGTAAGACGAAGATACCGTTTTCAGTTTATCTGAGGTATGCTAGTTGACGGAATTCTGTGTTTACGTTGAAAACATCTTGTGTTAGTATTATCTGTGTCAGTTGTGCTTGTTAAAGAGTGATAATGATGGTACAGTTTTGTCGCTGATTTATTTTGTTTATTTCCGTATCTTATGCGTTATTTGGTTTTAATTAGAACACTTTCAAGTATTGAGGTATTTGTGGTGGTGGTAATGGTTTGGGCTGTCATGGTAATTGCTGGCAGTGATGATGATTTCCCGCTTATTATTTTATTTATTTCGCTTTTCATTTTTGGCGAGTCTCGTGATAAAATAGTCTGTATATATCATTTATAAACCTTGATAGGTTTTGTAACCGTTATTTGTGATCGTGGAAGTGGTACAGGTATTTGGGGTATAAAACATTTGACAAAACAACATATGGCCTAATTCAAAAACAAACCTGTAATTTGGCATAAAACATTTGGCTAAACAACATATGGCCTGATCAGCAGCAAATTTGTAATTTGGCACAACACATTTGGCTAAACAACATATGGCATGATCAACAGCAAACTAGGAACTTGTGGTGTGTGGGTAGGTAGGTGTAATAATCATTGTGTGAAATAACTACACTTGAGTTGTCTGTTCCACCCATAAGCTTCGATGTGGCTCTTCATATAATAATATTCAGGACGTATGAATGAAAAATGTGCGCGTGTGACAAAACAATATGGAACAGATGTGATCGTTTCCACGAGAACAAACAGATCTCACATAGATTGTATAAATACGCCAAAAATTCAAGTGTTTTATGTATAAATACGCCAAAAATTCAAGTGTTGTGTGTATAAATACGCCAAAAATTCAAGTGTTTTATGTATAAATACGCCAAAAATTCAAGTGTTGTGTGTATAAATACGCCAAAAATTCAAGTGTTTTGTGTATAAAATACGCCAAAAATTCAAATGTTTTATGTATAAATACGCCAAAAATTCAGTGTTGTGTGTATAAATACGCCAAAAATTCCATTGTTTTGTGTATAAATACGCCAAAAAATCCAGTGTTTTGTGTATAAATACGCCAAAAATTCCAGTATTTTGTTCGTACAACCCAAGACTGGGAGGTCCTTGACATCGGGAGTTTCATTATTCGACGTCATGTGCTTGCGTCATACCCAAGCTTCCGGTTCTAAAAACGGCATGAACTGCTGAAAACGGTTGATCGATTGTCAGAAAGTTGTCACAACCAGGGTTTTAAATTTGATCTACAAAAACCGACCAGTTTGTAGATATTGTAGAGAAGCCACGTGCAGTTGTGTACAACTAATACTTTTTTTTTAGAAGAGTGAGTGGGTGGGGTCAGAATGTGGCGGACGCAGACTTGCAATCGACACTCTTGTCTATCTCCTGTCAAGTCAGCTTGTCAGTTTGCAGTCACATCATGTCACGATGACAAGACAGCTGCTAGGGAATTCAGGACACGCAGTCATTGCTCTGGCACGCGCAGCTCACGCGCCACTTTGACAGTTTCATGTGAAGTGTTGCTGGAAGGGTAGGATTGGTTGGTTTATAAAATGGCTGCGGTTTGTTGGTATAACAGTATGACAAGTGACGGCATGTTTGTGATGTAACCGCAACTTAAAAAACTCCGTTAAATTGTAAACACTCTGTGGTAGTTTTACAGTTTCTTCATTTGTTCACGTGTTGTTTGGTTCACTCATTGATCCATTCTGTCATTTGCTACTTTATCCATTCGCTATATTCATAAATAGAATGATCATTTTCATACTTACTAATAAATCTGTAGCAGTATCGACAGTTGCATTAACCAGTAGCAGAAAAATAAATCGCGACAGTACAATGTTTACAATGCTTGCAGTAAAGACGCTGATTATTTTAGTTCTGATCGTAACAACAGTATTATCCAGGGGTGTATTAGTTCTGATAATGATAGCAATAATATCTAGGGCTGTACAGTTTTAGTTCTGATGGAAACAGCAGTACTATCCAGGTGTTTATAGTTTTAGTTTTGATTGTAACTGAAATTGTACTCAGATATGTATTCAGACAGTTTCAACATTATAACCCATGGATGTATACTTTTAGCTCTGACGGTGACAGTAACATCACTCAGGTGTGTGTTAGTTCTGCTGGAGACCCAGGGGTATATGGCTTTTTATACGATACTGACAGCAATATTACCCAGGGTGTATAGTTCCAGTGCTGATAGTGACAGCAATGTTACTCAGGGATATATTCTGATAGCGACAGCAATACATGTACTACTCAGAGATTCTTTTAATTCTGATAGAGACAAATATTACCCAGGGGTACATTAGTTCTGATACTTACCGCAATATTACCCAGAGGTGTGTTAGTTCTGATACTGAGAACAGTATTACTCAAGGGTGTATATTTTAGCTCTGACGGTGACAATTTTAGTTCCGATTGAGACAACAGTATTACTGAATGGTGCTAAGGAGTATAGTAATAATAGAAGCAGCACTTTTTTTTAAATGTAGTGATTTTTTTTATGTCTACGTACATCCAGTTGATTCACAATACATAAGAAATTATATATGGTTACATACAAACAAGATAAAAACATATAGACATATATACAATATGCACATACTTGTACATTAATACACTATACATTGTGTAAATGATCGTGCATTAAATAATGTTTGTTGAGTTTGTAATTGCAAAGCGGTCTCAGCAGCAGTTTTGTTGGGGTCTGCATGATTACCATAGGCTGTGTGTGTCATAATGTCAGGAATCACAAGTTTAATGTTTTACAGCGCGTAAGTTTTCTTTTCCTACTTTCTTCCTCCTCTGGGATGTGCGGAAGCAGTTTTAGGTACTTTATGCCTGTTTTTATTTGTGTTTTGGTGTCCTTAGGTATGCTTAAATTTGTATTTAGACGTATTTTTAAATCCTCTGTGCGATAAATTGGACGGAGTAGTCAACGCCGGGGCCATGTCCTTAGATTATGTGCGCGAATGCATTGATATGTTGTACTTAATGTTCTTTTTCTTTTTTCCTGTTGGAAGTTTTATAGTTTTTGAAACGGTTATAGCCCTGATATGGTTCTACGCAGTCGGTTGGGCTTTAACCCTTTGCCACCTGCACCCTATCTACCAACTGCAAAAACTTAACCCTTTGACTCCCTCACCCTATCCACCAGCTTCCTGCAGGAAGCTGGTGGATAGGGTGAGGGAGTCAAAGGGTTAAGTTTTTGCTCTTCCAGCATGGTTGACAAAGAAGGATGATGTTGGACAGGCTGCAGGAGTCAAAGGGTTAAACAACAGTAACATAACAACATTCTTCCTCTTTTTTTTTTTCTTTTTTTTTTTTTTTTGTCTTCCTTGTTTTTTTTGTTTGTTTTTTTTTTACAAGCCAGCCAAAGTTAAGTATCGATTTCAGAGAACTAATTTAGAACACCTGCAGCCAGGTTTGAGTCCGTAAGCCCATCGATACGAACGTCATTAACAGTGTTGGGCATGGAAGGAGACGGGTACCACAAGCTCCATACAGGATCAGATGACGCTAGTTAGGGATGGTCCCTCATGCCTTGTACTGCTCGCTTCTTCTGTAATGCAGACTTGGTCAAGCTTTCTAATTGGGGTCTTCAGACAATTCCTGTTAAAGCCCTCGACAGAATGGGCTGTTTGGATGGAGTACGTCATCAGGTTCGTGGTGACAGACTTTGGCCTATTCATGTGGATCTTAAGAGCTGAACCAGTTGCTTGGAAACATTGATTTCTGGTGCTAATTTTGAACAGCTGTTACTTGTTAGCGCTCGAACACTGCAACAAATCCATCCACCCACCTGAAATTCCAGCGATTTCCAGGCAGGTTATCTATTGATCAAAAGAGCTGAACCAAATAAACTCGATTTTTTTATTTATTAAAAAAAAAACGACTGAACTGGCTTTCTACCTGCATTGACTGCATTTTCAACAGACTTCCAATGAGCAGACTCCACTAACGTTCGCCTTTTATTGATCCCTTTCTTGCCAAAATACTAAACTAACTCCATTCAGTTTCACAGAGAGAGGGGGAAAGGGGAAGGTTGGCTCCACACAGGTAGAAGAAATAAGGCATGCAGCAGGAATTAAAAGCGATCACATTGTGCTTGAATTGTAACCAATAAGAAGAAAATAAGATCAGATTCAAGGTTTCACAAAGATGACACAGTTTTACAAGGTTGGGTTTTCACTGGGGACCGTGGGGGGGGGGGGGGGGGGGGTAGGTAGGAAAGGAATGAAAACAAAAGAAAAGCCGATTGGTGCCAGCAAGGGGATCAGCTTCTGACAGTAGAAACGTGTCTCTAACCATCTTTCTGTGGATGCAACTACAGTGACAAATCGTGTTTTGAGGAAAAGATGTATTAGAACTTGCAAACCCAACAACCCAGCTTAATGTAAAATTCAGAATGGCAAACATACGCGCGCGTGCACACAACACACACACACACACACACACACACACACACACACACACACACACACACACACACACACACACACACACACACACACACACACACACACACACACACACACACACTTTGAAGCATTATGTGCATGGCTGAGTCACGATGGAACAAGTGCAATCACGCACATAGAGGGAGCTTTTGTGTGGATTAGAACAATGCTGAAACTATTTTAGTCCGCAGGAAAAGAGTTCTGTGTAGAGAATATTGATTTTTGTGTTAAAGAATGCCGTGAGCCATTATTATCAATCTTGTTCAAATGTTAAATGTCAGATGACATTAAAAATTCATTCGCCCTCCTTGTAGGTCCTTGAAACTGAGCAGAAGCGAAGTTTTATGTTTAAAAGAGCTGCCTGAAGTGCCTCACGTAAAATTCAGAAAGAGATGGAGGCTGTTGTTTGATGGTGTAAATGTTTTTGAAAATGACCAGGCTTCCAGTTCAATATTAAAAGGTTCTGGGTGGCGTCCGGTTGTCAAGGTGTGTTCATGAAAATACATAGATATCTAATATTAAATGCACTGTTCCGCCGAAATCTACGAAAACACAGTTTTGTGACTTTAGTACAGTGTGATGATGTGTTTTTGTTGTTGTAGTTTGCTTGTTTGTTTGTTTTGTTTTTGGGGGGTTTTGTTTGTTTGTTTTGGGTGGGGTGTTTTTTTGGGTTTTTTG
>CM060315.1:58074134-58081634 GCA_030674185.1 Monoplex corrugatus | reverse complement strand
TGCTTCTTTTCTTTGCTTCTTCTTCTTCTTTTCGTATTTCTGCTTCTTCTTCTTTTTCTTCTGCCTTCTTTCTTTCTCTTCTTCTGCTTCTTTTTTCTTCTTCTGTCTTCTTCTGTTTTCTCTTATTCTTCTTCTTGCTTCTTCTTCTTCTTCTAATTTTCTCTATTTTTCTTTTCTCTTCTTCTCTTCTTCTTCTTGTTCTTCTTCTTTTTCTTCAGCTTCTTCTGTTTACTTTTCTTATTTTTGCTTCTTTTCTTTTTCTTCTTCTTCTTCTTTTTCTTCTTTCTTTTCTTTTGTCTTCTGTTCTTCTTTTATCATTTTTTTTTTCTTTTTTCTTTTTTTTTCTGTCTTTTCTTTTCTTGTTGCTTCTTCTTTCTCTTTTTCACTTTCTCTTCTCTTCATCTTTTCTCTCTTCCTTCCTTCTTTTCATCTCTTCTTTCTCTTCTTCTCACTTCTTCTCTCTTACTTCTTCTTCTTCTTCTCACTTCTCTTTTCTTTTTCTTCTTTTTTTTTCTTTTTCTTCTTCTTCTTTTTCTTTTCTTTTCTTCTTCTTCTTCTTTCTTCTTCTTCTTCTCTTTTCTTCTTCTTCTTTTCTTCTTTTCTTTCTTCTTCTTCTTCTTCTTCTTTCTTCTTCTTCTTTTTTCTTCTTCTTCTTCTTTTCTTCTTCTTTTCTTCTTTCTTCTTCTTTTTCTTCTTTCTTCTTCTTCTCTTCTTCTTCTTCTTCTTTTTCTTCTTCTTCTTCTTCTTTTCTTCTTCTTTTTTCTTCTTCTTCTTCTTCTTCTTCTTCTTCTCTTCTTTTTCTTTCTTCTTCTTCTTTTCTTCTTGCTTCTTCTTCTTTTTCTTCTTCTTCTTCTTCTTTTTCTTTCTTCTTCTCTTCTTTTTCTTCTTTTCTTCTTCTTCTTCTTTTCTTTCTTCTTCTTCTTCTTCTTCTTTTTCTTCTTCTTCTTCTTTCTTCTTCTTCTTCTCTTCTTCTTCTTTTTCTTCTTCTTCTTCTTCTTCTTTCTTCCTTTCTTCTTCTTCTTTTTCTTCTCTTCTTCTTTTTCTTTCTTTCTTCTTTTCTTCTCTTCTTCTTCTTTTTTTCTTCTCTTTTTTCTTCTGCTTCTTCTTCTTTTTCTTCTTCTTCTTTTCTTTTTCTTCTTCTTCTTTCTTCTTTTTCTTTTTCTTCTTCTTTTTCTTCTTCTTCTTCTTCTGCTTCTTTCTTTTTCTTCTTTTTCTTCTTCTTCCTTCTCCTTTTTCTTTTCTTCTTCTTCTTTTTCTTCTTGCTTCTTCTTTTTTCTTCTTCTTCTTCTTCTCTCCTTCTCTCTCTTTTTCTTTCTTCTTTTCTCTTTCTCTTCTTCTCTCTCTCTCTCTTTCTCTTTCTCTCTCTCTCTCTCTCTCCCTCTCTCTCTCTCCCTCCCTCTCCTCCTCCCTCTCCCTCCTCCTCTCTGTGCCTGTAAAATTGAATGGAGTTAACTTAGTTCTTTGATGTGAATACGATCAATGAAAGGTGAATGCCAGTGGATTGAGTCGTCTAAGGAAAAAGCGGTCAGTGCAGGCTGGAAGTCAGTGAAATCAGTTCTTAAAATTGTTAAAAAAAAGTCGGGTAAATTTGCTTCAGTCCTTTTGACCTGCAGAGAACCTACTGTCTACGGGTTGCAAGAATTTCTTTCAGGCGGACTGACTGTTATGCTACTTAGCCACTAGTAGACGACAGTTGAGGGGTTCCTGCAATAGAATGTGTCCGTAGATTTTGGCTTTGGAGTCAGTCCCACACTGGTACCTGAAGGTAGGCCTGTCGGTTTGAGTTACACAAGACATGATTACATGATTAACTGTGTTCAGATATATTTGGCATGTCTTGTTTTTCTTTTTTTTTTTAAACTATGTACATGTTTTAGGGCAATTTGTGTGTGTGTATGAGTGTTATTTATCAGTGTTACTGAGTTAGAGATCGTAATTGTGTAGGTGTGATGAGGTATTTGTTAGAATTTAAAGGTGTGCCCACACACAAACACAACACACCACACATACACACACACACACACACACACACACACACACACACATACACACACACATCACACACCTACACCACACACACACACACACACACACACACACACCACACACACATACTCTCTCTCGCTCTTTTACTCTCTCTTTTCCTCTCTCACTCAACCACACACTCACACACTCTCTCTTTCACTCTCTCTCTCTCTCTCTGTCTCTCTCCACACACACCCACACACACACACACACACACACACACCACACACACAACAAAGCCATAACGCACACACATATACACATACACGCGCACGCACACACACACACACGCACACACGCACGCACACACACAAAGTGCTGAAAGTGTTATAGAAGAATTGCTGTAGCGTGTACTAGAACGATACTTAAACTATTGTAGAAGAATTTTGTCTAGTGAATGTTCTTTTTTTTTTTTTATAAAGAATGCTATAACCATTCTTATCAATGTTGTCAACACGCCAGATATCCATTATCCGTTGAGATAGGCCCACTTGAGTAGAGCAGACACGATTTTATATATATTTATATATGTTTTTTTTATGAATTGGTTTCTTCACAATTTTGTCAACATTTAGAATTCATTATCCGTTGAGATGGGCCAACTTGAATAGAGGAATCGCGATATTTTTTCTTCTTTTTAATGAATTAGTTTCTTCACCTCTCACGTTAGTTTAAAAGATGGGAATAAATTCGTAGTTTATGTAAAGCTACGCTACTTTGACAATGACTGAACTACCAACCTCATTGGCAGTCTAGTGACATGTTCTGTTTCGATTTCTGATCAAGGTACAAAGATAATTAAACTTGCTTTAAAATCTGATCATTTGAATCGGCTAGAGTGCCATTTAGACACTTTTTGGAAGTAAAATTGGACATCAGGTTCTGTAATTTGTCCCATAGACAAGTGCAGGGGTATGTCTTATGCGTGGGTATTATTCCATGGAAAGTGAAAACCGATCCTATTTCTTTTGGGAGAGGGAGGGAGGGGGAGATGACTGGCAAATATAGGAATATATACAGGATCCTGTGTTCCCTGCACTCTTCCTCCTCTTCCTCTCATTAATCAGGGACCGGAAAAGACTCGGATCTGTTGACTCTCACCCACCCCCACACCCACACCCTCTGCCCATCATCTCCTCCTCTCCTCCCTTGCCCCTCACAGCATTATGGACGTCACTGGTAGTGGAGTTATGGATGTGAAAATGGTTTCAGTGTCGGCACCCCCTCCAGTGGGACTGAGTCTTTGGAAGCGCGTGAAAGCACATACCAGTGTCAAGATGCAAAGCGAAATGGGAGCTTCATGACCACTGTACTTTCCCTGTATCTCCAGTTGTAAATCAAGTCGCTTTGCTCCTGTGGAGATTTTCCTAGTATTGGAAATGGTTCTGTCCCGTCGGGAGAGAATTTTTTTTTTTGGGGGGGGGGGGGGGGGGGGTAAAAATATTTTGAAACTGAGGTTACTATTTTTAGACAACCTAGTAAATGAAAACCTTCTGTCAGAGTCGTTGGAGATTATGGGGTGTGCGTGTGACTTTGTGTGACACGTGTAAATGAGTGATTTCGAAGACACGCAACCCTTTAGGGCATAGCGCATACATGCACATTTTCATCACCATCTCTGTCTCTCCCTCTTTACGTATACGGCAATAACAGTTCTCTGCTTTCAGTATTGGGAGCTTGCTATCGGTTTTGATCGAGGAGATGTTTGAATTTGATAGCCGACCTCACATCAACGTTGAAGCCTGTCATAATTTCAGGCATGTGACTGACATTATGGGTGTACATGTACATAATACATCGACAATAAGAGCTGATTATACACTACTGTCATAATTTCAGGCATGTGATTGACATTATGGGGATAAGACAGACTGATTATAAACTACTGTCATAATTTCAGGCATGTGATTGACATTATGGGGATAAGACAGACTGATTATAAAACTACTGTCATAATTCAGGCAGTGATTGACATTATGGGATAGACAGATGTATATAAAACTACTGTCATAATTTCAGCATGTGATTGACATTATGGGATAGACAGACTGATTATAAACTACTGTCTCATTTCAGGCATGTGATTGACATAGGTGTACATAATACATCTATAATAAGACACATCATTATATACGCCATCTGATTGACATTATGGGTGTACATAATACAACAACAATAATACAGACTGATTATAAACTTGAAAGAAAATGTTCTCAGTTAGAGCTCATCGTCGAGGTAATCACTAATCAGCATTGCGTATGCCTGTGTACGTTCGAAGGACAGACACTTCGGAAAGCCCGGTTTTCTGTGTGATTTAAATCGTTTCCTTGCTCCTTAATTTCAGGACTGCAATTTGACATGACAGCAATACTCATCTTAAAATGCAGCCTGTAATATATACTTTCTGTATAAATTTGATTTGTTTATATCATTCTGGGTGGTCTGTTTTGTTGTTTGGTGTTACTTTTTAGTCGTTTTAGTGTCGATGGATACGAATCTACCCTGCGAAGTTCGCATTTTAGTTCCTCAAAGTACTTCTTCACTATGTGTTTTGTGTATGTATACACACACACACACACACACACACACACACACACACACACACACACACACACAAACACACACACACACACACACTCACACACACACACACACACACGCACGCACGCACACGCACACACACAACGCACACACGCACATACACACGCACGTATGTATATACATTGTCTACCTGTTTTATATATATATGTGTGTATATAGAGATAGATAGATAGATAGGATAGATAGATAGATAGATAGATATGTATGTATATATTTAATTATAATTATTTAACTGTTTAACAGTATATGTCTGCCTTTGTAAGTTCGTTCGTTCCTGTGTCTGTCCATCTTTCTGTCTTACAAAATCCAGCAAACCAGATGAGAGAAAAATTAATAACAAAAACTAACTCTGCTATTTATGATCCCTAACTGACTGCCATAAGGGTGTTGAGAGCTGAAGACGCTGAGTGTATGGAGAGGAGGAAAAAAGCCTCCTTCCCCATCGTGATGGATGTCCAAGTTGATGGCTTGTTGAGTGAGAAAAGAGAGCTCTCCACTCTTACAACTCCGGTTAAAGAAGCGCACATTTTGTTCCTTTTTTTTCGTGACTGCGTCTGGAGGATAGAGCTGCGGAGATGGAGCTGCGGTTGTAAATTTAAAGAGTATGCCATGAAAAGACATAATAAACAACCAACCTAAAAGACGTGATAATGAAAAGCCGAAAAATCAAAAATAGAAAAAAAAACTGCCTCTTTTACTTGAAAAATAAAGATTGAGAATGAAGTAAAATAGCAAGAAAGATCAAGATGCAGAAACGCGCTATATTAGAAGGAAATATCCTCCATCCCACCCACCCCCACCCCCCAACCCCCACCATCCGCGATGATTTATGTAGAATCATTCTTTTCAACAACAAAAAACTTTCATGAAAAAGAAAAGAAAAGTGGAATGAAAAAATACGAGGTAACGATTTGTAAAAGGGAAAATATCACTTCTGAATGTTGTTTTTCTCTTGCTTCTGAATGTTTTGACTTGGCTCTTTGCGTTGTTTTGCCTGTATACATAGTGACCTTACTAGAAAACTTTGTGTAATATTAGGTAGAGAATTCGGAGCATGTGCTTTCCTGTTTGGCATATCTATTAGAAGAGCTCGTGTCCAGTTTAGAACTGTAAAGTAAACTCTAGAGACATGACACGTGAAAACCTAGAACATATAAAAGCAGAGGCACAATAGAGACCATGTGTAAATTCTGTGTGTACGTAAAACATTTCTGCATAGAGTAATGCTGTTGTCATTTCATGGTGTTTAACCGCATGTCCACTCCATCTAAAATGGGTATTTCATTTTCTTACATCTTGAACAATTTTTACGAAACAGAAAAGATATTTAGTTCAGACTGACGCTTGACTGTGTGTATATATCTGTCTGCTGACGGATGTTGATATCAGCTAGTATTTCTAAATGTCTTTTTATGAGCATGTCCGAGAAATACATGAGTTCTGTTTAATAACCATGTATTTTTACATTTGAAGGGACATTTCTTTTAACTTTGAATCACCATCTCCTAACCTTGAGATCATAGTAACGAAAAAAAAAATTAAAATATTTAGTGTTCAGTATTTTCCTAGTGTTTATTCATTGGCTGTTCCTAATTGATATGCTGGACCCAATAGTAATGGCCCATCACTGTGTATGTAAAAATGGGCGGGCGAATTTTCAAAATCATAATCGACTGCTGCCTGGTTGGTTTTGCCTGGGGATGGAAGGGGAGATTGGTGCTATGGCTTGACAGTCACATTCAGTTCCCTGGCTAGGTTTTGTCCGCGGTCAATATGGCTTGCCCTTCTGTTCTGATAACGTGCCAGGGTTCTGCGACACAGCGTGTGGAACAGCAGTTGTGTTGAATAACCTGCCGAACTTTACATCACTGCACGCAACCCTGATGCTGCTTAAGTCAGTCGCTCCGTTCCTGTCAGCCTACTTCAGAGACTTTGCACGACTTACAGCGCGTTCTGAGTGGAACCACAGGTCATTGTCAACAGTGAGGTCATTCTCCAGAGACAGTGGACCGTTCAGTTAGTGACGCGACCCTAACCACCCAGTCGGCCCATTTCTAATCACCCCTTGGACCTGCGCCACCAAATTGATCAGGGAGTGAGTTTGCAGTACCCTGCCCTAACGGCTCATTTGCCTTCCACACACCCTCCAGCCTTTCTTTCCTCTTGAAGTGCTGGGTAAGAGATGTAAGAACATGCCACTTTGAGCTATTCTTTAAGAACATGCCACTTTGAGCTATTCTATAAGAACATGCCACTTTGAGCTATTCTATAAGAACAGCTCAAAGTGGCATGTTCTTATAGAATAGCTATAAGTAGCATGTTCTTATAGAATAGCTCAAAGTGACATGTTCTTATAGAACAGCTCAAGTGGCATGTTCTTATAGAATAGCTCCAAGTGGCATGTTCTTATAGAAATGCTCAAGTGGCATGTTCTTATAGAATAGCTCAGCGTGGCATGTTCTCATAGAATAGCTCGAATAGCTCAAAGTGGCATGTTCTTATAGAATAGCTCCAAGTGGCATGTTCTTATAGAATAGCTCAAAGTGGCATGTTCTTATAGAATAGCTCAAAGTGGCATATAAGAACATGCCACTTTGAGCTGTCCTATAAGAACATGCCACTTTGAGCTGTTCTATAAGAACATGCCACTTTGAGCTGTCCTATAAGAACATGCCACTTTGAGCTGTTCTATAAGCACATGCCACTTTGAGCTATTCTATAAGAACATGCCACTTTGAGCTGTTCTATAAGAACATGCCACTTTGAACTATTCGAGCTATTCTATGAGAACATGCCACTTTGAGCTGTTCTATAAGAACATGCCACTTTGAGCTATTCGAGCTATTCTATGAGAACATGCCACGCTGAGCTATT
>CM060315.1:58061634-58071634 GCA_030674185.1 Monoplex corrugatus | reverse complement strand
CGTTGGGTTACTGGTTTGTTGGTATACACTGTAGACCCAGCGGGTTGTACTGCAACCCGACAGGCTGTTCAGATTAGCTAAGGAAATGTTTCTACAGCCTTGGTTCTTTGGGAGTAAATTTTCCTGGTTGGGATTACATTTTCGTTGGTTTGCTGAACTGTTCCTCGTTTTCGCTTGGTTGGTTTGATTTGCTTTTGCTTTGTTTTGTGTTTGCTTTTTGCTTCGCTTTGCTTTCTTTGTTTTGTCTTGCTTTGCTTCGTTTGTTGTTTGCTTTGCTTTGTTTTTGGTTTGTTGGTTTTGTTGCTGTTGTTGTTTGGTCGTCGTCTGTTTTAGATTACCAAAAGCAAGAATTACGAATGAATGTGTTCAGTAACATTTAGTTTCTTTAACAGATATCACAATGTGAAAGAGTCAAGAAGAATTTGTAGGAGGTAAGGTGTTCGCTATAATCCCAATGTGTGCTAGGAGAACACGTTGCAAATGCAAAGGGAGTAGTGTGTGTGTCCTCTCTCTCTTTTCCTCTCTGTCTGTCTGTGTCTCTGTCTGTCTGTCTCTCTGTCTGTCTGTCCTCTCTGTCTCTGCTCTCTCTCTCTCTCTCTCTCTCTCTCTCTCTTCTCTCTCTCTCTCTCTCTCTACACACCACACCACACACACACACACACACGCACGCGCGCGCGCGTTCACAACACACACATACACACACACGCAAACACAGCAAACACACACACACACACACACACACACACACACAACACACACACACACACACACACACACACACACAACACACACACGTAGAGGAAGCTTGGTGAAACTAAAACAATGCCGAAACAGTGTTACTCTGCATCAGAAGAATCGTGTCCAGCAGATATTGATTTTTCATATAAATAATGCCGTCATCCATTAGAATCAGACTTTGTTCAAAGGGAAATGTTGGGGAACGTTAAAACCAGGCATACTTAATGGTAGAGTTCATGTCATTTTTTCATTTAAAAAAAAAGAGGTGGCTTTTCCACCTATCACATAAAGTTTGGAGGGAGGACTGTTCAGTTGATTGTGTGGAATCAAAATGATTTTAGAATGACCGGGCTACCAGTTTTATGTTAAGGTGTTTCTGTTTTGACGTGTGGTTAAGTTGAATGTATGAACGTGCATAGATGTGAAATCACTGTAATGTAAACATACTAAAATCTGTTACAGCGCAGGGTAAGGTACTAGGTTTGTTGCAGGTAAAAGGGTTTTTGCCAGGTAGATAAGTGTGTGTGTGTATGTGTGTATGTGTGTGTGTGTGTGTGTGTGTGTGTGTGTGTGTGTGTGTGTTGTGTGGTGTCTATATGCGTTTGTGCGCGTGCGTGCGTGTGTATATGTATGTGTGTGTGTGTGTCGTGTTGTGTGTGTGTGTGTGTGCTGGGACACTTCCAGTACAGTATCATTACACACATAGTCTCAAGAAGAAACTGGAAGATAAATGGGATAAATATGGACGTTTTTCCCCTCTTCCATCCTCTACCACCGGCCCATCGATTACGATCCGGAAATTTTAGAGGTCTCTTGACTCTCAACCCCCCTTCCCCGTGCCCATCAACTCTCCCTGTCCCTCATGGCCACGTGGACTTTACCTGCAATGGAGTTATAATAGCTGTGAAGACGGCTTCAGTGTCAATACCCTTTAGCAAATGCAGGGTTGAGTCTTTCACAGCTGCTTTGGAAAAGCGCGAGAGCACACACAAGTGTCAACATACAGTGTGAAATGAGAGCTCCCTGGACACTCACTGCCTCTCTCGTTCATGTCAAATCGAGTTAAGTTGTTTGAATTAGTAAGTCAATTTCTTGTTAGTGTAGAATTTTTCGTAGTAGTATTGGAAGTGGTTCTGTATCGAGGAGAGAGTAAGTCTCGTGGAGCATAACAATGATTTGAAGTGGGATATACTATTTTTAGAGAAATTTACCATGAAAATGTTTTTTTTCTGAGCAGTGCATTGTGAGAGAAAGACAGAGACAGAGAGAGAGAGAGAGAGAGAGAGAGGTGTGTGTGTGTGGTGTGTGTGTGTGTGTGTGTGTGTGTGTGTGTGTGTGTGTGTGTGTGTGTGTGGTGTGTGTGTGTGTGTGTGTGTACACGCGTATAATTATGTTTGATCTTGTGGACACTAAAAGTTTTCACGGCAAACTTGCCGATTTCAGTGCCATCTCCTCTTCCACACCATCGCAGTAACAGCTCACTAACCACTTTCAGTTTGAGAAAGATGCTACCTTTGTGCACGAGGAAGATGCTACCAGTGTACAACGATACGATCGTTTCATATAATAGCCTATCTGACAACCGACCCTGTCATAATTCCAGGCCGGAGAGGAACGCTTCCGTCGTATAAATATCGTAACCATTCCGACTGATGTGGAAGCTTGAAAAGAAAGTGTCCTCTGTGACCGCTCTGCGTAATAAGCATTGCAAAATGTCTGTATCCGACCAAAGGCCAGACTAGAGAAGTACTGGGCTGTCTATATAATTTGGTGCATTTTCCCTCGCGAATGACATGCTAATGCAACCATCGACCTAAATCCCATAGATTATATACGGTTTTTTCAATTCTACGATAAGTAGACGTGTTTATCTGTGTTCGTTATAAAGGAAACCAACGTTTTAACATAATCGTGTTTTATAATTATTCGCATGTCAGTTTCTTAGCTAGCACGTTTGCAGAAAGATAGAAAAAATGTAGAAAAAATGTTAAACGAACTTGTAAAACACACACGCGCGCGCACACGCACCCCACACAAACACACACACACACACACACACACACACACACACCACACACACACACACACACACACACACAAGTCTTTTACTTTGATCCATCAAAAATTGTTTGTTGCGATCATTAGACTGAAAAAGAGTTTTACCCCCTTCTATCTTACCCTTCCATCTTACCAAGGTCTTCAGTGTTACCCATCACACACAACACACACACACACACACACACACACACACACACACACACAGAGAGACGAGACAAGAGAGACAGAAAGAACGAAGTCTTTTACTTTGATCCATCGTAAATTGTTTGTTGCGATCATTAGACTGAAAAGAGTTTTGCCCTTCTATCTTACCTTTCCATCTTACCAAGGTCTTCAGTGTAACTCATCACACACACACACACACACACAACACACACACACACCCCACACACCACACTCACTCACACATCACCCACCACACCCCACACGCAGCCCACACGGACACACACACACACACGCACACATCACACACACACACATCACACACTACACCACACCACACACACACACACACACACACACACACACACACACACACACACACACACACACACATACAGAAAATCATGAGCAGACAGAGACATTACTATAGCATTGCAGTAAAAAGCTCTATCACCAGCCACACAACTAATGTATAAAATTATTCTTACCGCACTTCTCTTCCATACCATACCACCACCCTGTCCACCCTCTCTTTCCCCACCTCCACCACCCCAATCACCAAACATCAATCATGTCATTGGCTGCAAATACCTTTCCTCTACCACCTTCAACGAAATCGTCCGACAGTCCCTGAACAAAATCAGCAGCAAAGAATCACAGTCCCCTGTGTCCAGAGAGAGAGTGGTGTATTACCAGGGCTGGCGCAGTGTGCCCAGAGGAATTACCTGATCATACAGAAAGCTATCAACTAGTCAGACAGCCATGGACGTGTGGCAGTTTCCACACTTCTCTTTTTCACTTTCGTGGCTTTCTGCTTGCCAAGTCACTGAAATCTGTTTCATTTCTCTCTGTCTCTGTCTCTCTGTCTCTGTCTGTCTGCCTGTCTGTCTGCCTATCTGTCTGTCTGTCTGTCTCTCTCTCTTTCTCTCTCTCTCTCTCTTCCCCTCTCTGTCTCTCTCTCTCTCTCTCGCCTTCTCTCTGTCTGTCTCTCTCTCTGTCTCTCTCTCTCTTCTGTCGCCTCTCTCTCTCTGTCTCTCTCTCTCTCTCTCTCCTCTCTCTCTCTCTCTCTCTCTCTCTCTCTCTCTCTCTCTCTCTTCACGCCCTGTCTGTCTGTCTGTCTTTCTTTCCCCTCTCTCTCTTCTCTCTCTTTCTTGTTAGTGTGTTGGTATGTGTGTCAATGTGTGTGTGTATGGTGTGTGCGTGTGTGTGTGTGTCTGTGCGTGTGTGTGTTGGAGGGAGTTTCTTTTGTGCAATTTTGGAGATGGTCTTTTCATGTTGAGCCAGTTACAGAGCGTGTGATGCCAGTGATACTGTGATATAATGTGATTGACTCTTATTTCGCATGCACGTAGGAGCACACCCATCCACACCCACTCCCCCGAAACACATGCGCACGTGGTGAGTCTTGCAAAAGGAAACACACACACACACACACGCGCGCGCGCGCGCGTACACACACACACACACACACACCCCACTCTCTCTCTCTCTCTCTCTCCCACAACACACACACACACACACACACACACCACAACACACAAACACTCAAACATGCACTTACATACACACGCACGCACGCGCACACAGACACTAGCGCGCGTGCTCACACGCGCATACACGTACATGCACGCACGCACACAAACACACACATTCATACACAACATCAACATAGACACTTACACATACATACACACACACTCACAATATATACTTATACACACACACATACACACACACACACACACACACACACAACACACACACCACACACACACACACACACACATCACCACACACACACACACAAACACACACACATGCACGCAAACACACACACACACACACACACACACACACACACACACACACACACATCTTTTTTCCTTCTTGGGGAATGTTTGCGTATGCCAATGGCGAAAATTATCACGTTGATACTTTTGCTAATTTGTATCAATACAGTGTTTGAATTATTGATATTTTTTGCAACACAGAAAACGAGAAGTTTTTTACATCATTCCAACACCAATTAGTGTTACTTTAATGAGGAATTCTGATGTTAGAAACCTTGAAAAGCTTTTTGAAAATATCCTGTTGTACTATTTTGTATTCAGTGTTGTGTTCGCATGCATTGTCCGTTAGTTGGAAACTTTTTGAAAAATGTTCATTCCTGACGAAGAAGCAGAAGAGGAAATGATAACACTGGCAATAGCAACGCTCGTAGGAGAAAAAGAACAAAAGCAGTAGAACAACAGCAACAATAAATTTGACACACAACAGACGCACACATCACATACACACATACTCACACACGCAAGACACACACACACACACACACACACACACACACACACACACACACACACACACACACACACACCAAACATACACACACACACACACAGAGGGAGGGAGAGACAGACAGACAGACCCTCGACCAGCCCGTAACTCTATACCTGATAATCAATCGAAAAGCAAGGAACAACCAGATCACTACCACCATCCATATTGCCATTGACGAGTCTGGCTCGGGTTCACCTGAAGACAGGATTAATTCTCTGCAATCCTTTGAAGGAGAACACGAGGACTCAGAGTCATCTTCTGCACGACCAAGGGTCAGGCAAACCGCCCAGTTGTCAATTTCCTAACGTCTGCGAACACCGGCGTGCGTGTGCCTGCATGTGTCTGCTCAAGGTATTCGTGTGCCCCCCCTTCCCCTCACCCCCCCCCCCCCCCCTCTGTGGAGATGCCGGTGGCTCTTTCAGTATAAACAGTATCTCCACCTTCTGGAAATTATGTGCTAGAAATTTCCTCTTTTCTGTCACTCTCTTTGTTTCTGCCTTGCTCCTTTGCTTTCTGTCATTTCATCCTATCAATTTCTGCCTTGCTGGTCCATTCATCTGTATGTGTTCGATAATGTCTTACGTACTTTTTCTTAGGATTGATAAATGGGTAAAGTGTTAAGTGCATTTTTGGCCTCTAGGGAGGTGAGATATGCGGAAGCAATTTTAGGTAATTTATGCCTGTTTTATACGTTTTGGTGTCCTCAGGTATGCTTGAACTTGTATTCAGGTGTTTTTTTTCAAATCCCCTGTGCCATAAATTGGACAGAATGGTCAACGCCAGGGGCATGTCCTTAGATTATGTGCGCGAATGCATTGATATGTGTACTTAATTTTCTCCCCCCCCCCCCCCCCCCTGTTGAAGGTTTGTATGTTTTGAAGCGGTTATAATCCTGATATGGCTTTGCGCAGTCGGCTGAGCTTTAAACAACAATAACAGTAACACGTGTGGTGGATGTGCTAAACCCGGCTTCAGCATGGTCAACATCCAGTCTGAGGATTTGAGGTTCCATTCCTAATCTGTAGGTGTGGTCATGTCGTCTCTCCATCAAGGTTCGTGATAGATTGTGGACAAACAGCCAGGCGTTAGCGGAGGTCAGGAAGGGCTGCGTTGACGAAAGACGTGCACACTGTTGTTATGTTGGTGGTGTGTTGCCGACATGAAATCGTGCGAATTAATGAACATCATGAGGAGGAGAAATCGAAAAGGGAGGAAGACGAGAAGAAGGTAGTCAGGGGCCAAATTGGTCTTTGTTTTTCTTGGCTGAAGGCCATTGTGATATTGGTGTCTGAAACAGTCGTTTTACGATATGGGGAAGGAGGAGGAAAATAAAAGAAACTCACCACTAACACAGGCCATAAACCACTGATCTAAACTACTGCTAACGTCCACGGTCCACGGTGAAAGATGGCGAGGAAGTGAAGGCTCACGATAGGCAGTAGAGCGAGATGGGAAGGAAATGGATAACAAAGCTCGTCTGACAGTGACAACATACAGAAGGTAAGCCGATCCTGATTGGATGGCACTCGCCCACTCAACGTATCGGTAGTGGAATCTGACTGGACAAGTCCGTTTTGTCCAATCCCTTCACTGATCTCTCTATCTCTTGTCACTTGTATTCCGACTCATCTCTCGCCTCTCGCTCTCGTCCGCCACTGATGGAGGGAAAAGGAACGTGAAATGAAACAAGGGACGACAACCGTAGACAGTACCGTAGGCAATGGTAGAGAGATATATAAGCATCCAGCGGTGTCACTTACTGTGATTATGATTCCTCACTGTCCCTGGGGGCTTGCAATAGTACAGCGCTAAGTAATACTGCTGTCTCGTTTAACTTGCTTCATTTCAAATCTGTGGCTAAGTTTTGTCATAAGAAAAGCAGAAGATTACAAGCTATCAACGTATAAGTTATTTTGAGTGGAGAATTGTGGGATTGACTATTTCCAGTATTTTGAGACAGAAAATAGAAGAGATATGACAAAAAGTTCCTTCTTGTCCAGTAATGTGCTGATAGGAGCAAAAAGCTCGGCGTATAAAAACAAAATTACTTACCAACAAGATAAGTATCAACGTTGTATCAACGCTGTTCTGAAAATAGAAAGGCGTTAAATTAATCTGGCAAAACGAGTGGGAACTGAGTCAGAGGCTATCAACGATCGGAAATTGATTGTAAGAGAAATAAGTTTTGAAAATCATGTTTCAGTATGAAATATTTGTTAGTGTGAAACATTATCTCTGTCTGTGGGCATGTGAGTGGGTAGGTTGTTTTGTTGTATTCCTGTTTGTTGTTTTGTTTGTTTGTTTGTTTGTTTGTTGTTGTTTTTTTTTCCTGTTTGTTTTTTCTTTCGTATATTGAACAAAAATCGTTCCATCATTCTACCATTTCTTGGTTCAGATACTGTACTAATGGAAGTGCACATTGTCCACGTATTTCCTTAACAAAATTTACACGACAGAACAAATCAGTCAAAATCATGACATTCGCACGTCCTCCTCCTGTTCTTACTTTTCCTGTTAACCGTGAATTCCTTATCCAGCAGAAACAGAATGCAGGTATCGCCAGTGTTACAGACAACCTTTTGTCTATCACGGAGAGAAGGTAAATGCCACCAGTATTATTATGTCATGTGGAATGGGCGTGGCTGTCACAAAAGAATATATACGACAGAATTTACACGGAACTGGGTTCCAGCGTTAGCGACGTGCAGGGAACAAGAGAGAGACAGGTGCGTGGGAGAGGGGGGGAGGGGAGAAAAACGGTGGGAGAGGGATGGTTCAATGAGCTAAGACATCTGGCCGTGTTAAAGGGGTGGAAGCCCACGAAGAGAGGATATCAATACGTTCATAGTATTCATGCACTCGTATGACTGTGGAATGTGACATTGTCCGTCATACGATTTGTTATGTGCCGTCACTGAGCAGACAGATAATACATTATGTGTGGTGATGTGCATACCAGTTGTAGTATTGCAGGAAACCTTTCAGAGTGAGAGATATGTGTTTTGTTGGAGGGGGGGGAGGGGTGCTTATGGGTTAATGAATTGGTGTGTAAAAGTGTGAGTGCTCCCAGAAGGATAAAACATACTGATATATGCACATTCAGAGCACAGCGTCGAGGAGGGCATAGCACACATGTTGATTACATACCTTGATTGCATACCACACATAATTGATGCGTTTTGTGTATAAAGCTAAGTAGCATGACAATAGCCTAATCTGAAAGTGGCAGAAGAGTTATGTATTGATATAGTGTGTCTGGGCTCCCTCTGAATTTTGTATTTAGGACTGTGAAATATGGATTTCCATATGAAAGAATTAGGAGTAGATCTAAGTGTTTGAAAAAAAAACACACAAAAAACAGACAATCGAAAGACATTTTCTGCATGTCTGCAAGGATTTGTTCATACACAGTTACAGCTAAAATTGTAAATTATTGTGTAAAAGTAGATGGCTGTCTGTTGCTTATGTTTCAACTGGTTTTCACTCAACTGACTGAAAGAATAATAAGATAAAGGGAAAAAAAAACGTCTTTCTAAATCGAAAAAAAAAAACTATATTTTGTGCGCGAGCGTACATTATTTTCTGTGTGGATATGGACACTACTAAAATTCTATATTTATTCCCGATGTTTTGATCATTTGCCTTCTTCCGTGCAGAGAGATGGAGGGTGAGAGGAATAGTTGGACACATTTGTTTCTAAGCTTTCTCCTGAGCTCAACCGTTTTCATCGCATTAGCAAGATGGCCAAAGTCCTCCCTACTGACAGCTCAACGGTCACGGCATCTACAGACTCCCATTGGTTGGGGGGGGGGGGGGGAAAGCCATTTATCGTTAAACGATGATGGAGCCCTGGCCTTAGTATTGCCAACAGCGGCAGAGGTCCGGAGTGAGAGAATAGTTAGAAGTGACACACACCCATCGTTCTAACCTGGCTTTACCTCGTGGAAAAAAAAGGGTCGGTGATGTAATGGAAGGGAAATGGGTCGTTAATTAACCCTTTGACTCTCACACCCTATCCACCAACAGCCAAAACTTAATCCTTTGGTTCCCTCACCCTATCCACCAGCTTCCTGCAGGAAACTAGTGGATAGGGTGAGGGAACCAAAGGGTTAAGTTTTTGCTTTGCTAGCTTGGTTGATAATGTAGGATGGGGTGAGGGTAGCATGGTTGATAATGTAGGATGGGGTGAGGGAACCAAAGGGTTAATGTTTTACTGGCTTTAGCTTTGGTTGAAAATGTAGGGTGGGATGTATGGAGGGAAAAGGGTTAAGTTTTGTAATTGCCCTTTGATCTAACCTTACAACTAGACCAAATTAATTTTTCCTTTGCCTAGCTTTTGAGAAATGTGGATGGGTGAGGGAACCAAAAGGTTAAGTTTTGCTTTGCTAGCTTGGTTGATAATGTAGGATGGGGTGAGGGAACCAAAGGGTTAAGTTTTCTGCTTTGCTAGCATTGGTTGATAATGTAGGATGGGGTGAGGGAACCAAAGGGTTAAGTTTTTGCTTTGCTAGCATGGTTGATAATGTAGGATGGGGTGAGGGAACCAAAGGGTTAAGTTTTCGCTTTGTTACCATGGTTGACAATGCAGGATGCTGGTGGACAGGGTGCGGGGAGTCAAAGGGTTAGGGCGCTGCAATCTCGCTCACTGATTCATTAGGTGGTGCTGATTGAAAGCTAATGGAAATTATGGAGAGGTTTGTCA
>CM060315.1:58054134-58056634 GCA_030674185.1 Monoplex corrugatus | reverse complement strand
ACACACACACACACACACACACACACACACACGCACACACACACACGCACACACACACCAACCACACACGGAGGGAGACAGACATACCAGACAGACAGAAAGAGAGTGGGGAATAAAAAAGAAAGAAAAAAAACTATTTCACTACCTGTTAAATTTGTATTCGATTATCAAGACACTTTCAGCTCAGAAGAGAAAAAAGAATAGACCAAAAGATGATTTCATGGCACAAGAAAGGGACCCACATGAGCGAGCGAGTCTTCCTTTATTTGTGTTATTAGTGAATTTTGATAAAGAAAATGAATCCTAGTGAGATTTTCAGGGGAGTACTTTCGTAACTTGACACAGTGAGGGAGATCTGACAGAGACATATCTATATTTGTCTCCTAGCTCATTACCATAGCGCCAGGGGCCATCATGCATTGCAAGATTTGCTCGTTAGCCCAGCGCCATGCTGAAATTAGTTCGCCTGAATGTTTTTTGCTTCTCCTAACCATAGGCAGTTTTTCTCCTCACCCCTACCCCTCTCTCCTCTCTCTCTCTGTCTCTTTGTCTGTCTCAGTCTCAGTCTGCCAGTATGTCTCTGTGTCTGTCTCTGTATCTGTCTCGGTCTGTCTGTCTGTCTGTCTCTCTCTCTCTCTCTCTCTCTCTCTCTCTCTGTCACTCTGTTTCTCTCTATCTGTCTCTCTCTCTCCCTCCCTCCCTCTCTCTCCCTTCCTCCCTCTCTCTTTCTCTCTCTCTTCTCTCATTATTTTTTGTTGCTATTTCCATTGTAAGATAACAGATAATTCTCGCAGAGGTCAGTATTTTATTTTTGGTACATTGATCAAATAATCGTCTGCATAACTTACATTGCAAAAACTTTATTTTTCGACGTATGTATTGAGAGCCGCCGAGTTCACCGAGACAGCCAGCTCAATAAAAGGAATGTGCATGTTTCTAAGTGAGATATCATCAGTCTGGCGGTAGATTTCACAAGATTGTTTCATCGTTTATCTTTAGTTTGGTTAGTTAGCTAATTAGTAATATGCAGAAGATCATTTGCCGTATCATAGAGCTCTCCTATTTCATGTGAATAAATCATGTTGCTTTTTTACGTATTTCAAAAGTTTAAGAGATAAACAGAAATAGGTAGCCCCAGATTGAGTAACCAGGCTACTTCGTCTGTGTAAATAACAGTTCATATTTCTTTCTCTGTCGTTCTGTTTTCGTTTGTTTTGTTTGTTTCTTCTTTCTTTGTAGGAGAAAAAGTGTTAAACTTTCCACCGTTTCGATTCTTCCTTTTCTGTTTTGTTTGTTTTTTGTGAGTTTGTGTTTGTTTGTTTGTTTATTTTTGTGTGGCTTTGATTTTTGTGCTGGAATGCCGTTGCTCCAAGGGAGGGGAACGGAAATTAATGAACTCCCATCTTCCTCCTGGCTGAAATATTTAGCTTGGCTTATTTCATTTTTTGTTTGTTTGTTTGTTTTGTTTTGTGTTTTCTTAAGAGGATGCTAGTGAGGGTTTTAGAAGCCATAAAAAACATGTCTTGCGCCAATAACAATCACATTGAGGACAGCGTGAGGATGTGGCGAGGCTTGCTCATCAGGATCACACCAGCAGAGTTGTTGCCTTCTTTTCTTCCGGTTTTTCCTTTTGTTCCACCTGCCATTCTCCACTGGTTCACCACGCAAATTTGGCGACGTTTTTGACACGAAGGGAAAAAAAAGAGGTGGTGGTTTTCAGTGTAAATTTCTCTTTCTCTCTCTTTCTCTTTGTCTGTCTGTCTCTGTCTCTCTCTGTCTGTTTCTTCTCGTCTCTTCTCTCTCTCTCTCTCGTTCTCTCTCTCTCTTCGTTTTCTCTCGTCTCTCTCCTCTCGTTCTCTCTCTGTTCTCTCTCTCTCGTCTCTCTCTCTTTCTCTCTCTCTCTCTCTCTCTCTCTCTCTCTCTCTCTTCCACCCCCCCCTCAAAAAAAAAACGTACTCACTTCAGAAATAGATGTCGGTTTCAATTTTTCTTTCTGACACTCTGTTTAAATGTTACGGGGTTTTTTCCTAAAAGAACAGAACAGAAGAAGAGTTATTTCTGAACATCGAGTAACATTTAAGTTTGTAGAGTAATCAAATAATTGCATGACAAAGTTAAAAAAAAAAAAAGAGAGTTTGAGTTTATTACCCATCTTTGTGCTAACGAGACACTTTTACTCCTGAACGTTCTTCAGTTTTGTTTCCTTATTTAACAGCAGCACAATAGAGAAAAAGGAATAGCTATGGTTTGATCATTTTGTCTGATTTGTGATCCCTCCCTAAAGGGGGTCCAAGTCTGAAGTTTTACACCATGGCCCATCCTTTCTGATTTGGACTCCAAGGTGCAGATATACTGGTGCGGATGCGGGTAGGGGAGGTGCCGTTTGGGTGAGATGTGGTCTGGTACATATCAGCCTGTCTTTTCGGTTTTCTTATTGTTTTGGGGGGCAAAAGGATCGAATGGTTTTATTCTCGATCGAGCTCGGATACTTTCTGTCTCT
>CM060315.1:58046634-58049134 GCA_030674185.1 Monoplex corrugatus | reverse complement strand
ATCTGGTGGGAGGTTTTCGAGTGGTATTTATCTCATCTGACACCGTGAGGGAGATCTGACAGAGGCTTGTCTATATTTGTCTCCTCGCATATTACCCAAACGCCAGGGGCCATCATCCATTGTGAGATTCGCTCGTTAGACCAGCGACATGCTGAAATTAGTTCACTGTCATATTTTTCCTTCTCCTAACCCATAGGCGGTTTGTCCTCTCTCTCTCTCTCTCTCTCTCGTTCTCTCTGTCTCTCTCTCTCTTTCTCTCTCTGTCTCTCTCTCTTGCTCTCTCTCTTTCTCTGTCTCTCTCTCCCCTCACACATTCTCTCTCTTTCTCTCTCTCTCTCCCTCCCCAACCCTCTCTCTCTCTCTCTCCATCACATACACTCTCTCTTTCTCTCTCTCTCTCCCTCCCCAACCCTCTCTCTCTCTCATCTCCCTTCCCAACATCTCTCTCTCTTTCTCTTTCTCTCTCTCTCTCTCTCTTGTTCGTGCAGTCGTTTGCTTATTGACCTTACAAAATTACAAATATTCCATTTCAAAAAATGGTTTTCATCCAGTTATTTTCACCATCATTGGAAAGTACAACATCATTACCACCATCACCTTCAGTTTTCTTTCTTCTGACTAGGTGAATGTAAAAGATCATTTTTCTATTCATGCAACCACCCTCAAAATTGAATTTTGTTCTTGTTCTTGTTCTTGTTCTTCCTCTTCCTCTTCCTCTTCCTCTTCCTCTCTTCTCTTCCTCTTCTTCTTCATCTTCTTCTTCTGTTTCCTTCTTTTTCTTCTTCTTCTTCTTCTTCTTCTTCTTCTTCTTCTTCTGTTTCCTTCTTTTTCTTCTTCTTCTTCTTCTTCTTCTTCTTCTTCTTCTTCTTCTTCTTCTTCTTCATTATCATCATCATCTTCTTCTTCTTCTTCTCTCTTCTCCTCCTCCTCCTCCTCCTCCTCCTCCTCTTTTCCTCTCTGTCTGTCTTTCTGTCTCTCTCTCTCTCTCCCTCCCTCCCCTCCCTCCCTTCCTCCCTCCCCTCTCCCTCTTCTCTCTCACACACGGAAATTGTTTGAGAAAAAGGTATTTTGAACTGTCGCATTTCCGGGAAATGATCAGCTTTAAAACATATGTTGCAAATTGATTGCAGAACTTCCGTTCTTGGCATGCATATTCAAACCCAGAAGGTTTATCAACGTACGGTGACCAAGACAGCTAACTCAGTAGGAAAATGGCGTGCGTGTTTCAGGGTGAGATAACTATCTGTCTCGCGACAGTCAGCAAAGTTTCAGTGTTTATCTGTATTTTAGTTGATTCGTATAACAAAGACCAGTTTCCATTTTATAGTACTCTTCTGTTTTACTAAGTCACTGGATATCGCTTTCTTCTTTATTTAATGAGCTCAAGATACAAAACTGATATAGGAAGTACCAGCACAACCATACCACTTCGTCAATGCCGATACATTTTGAGCTGTTTTCTTTCTTTCTTTCTTTCTTTCTTTCTTTTCTTTCTTTCTTTCTTTCTTTCTTTTTCCTGTTTCTTTCTTTCTTTCTTTCTTCTTCTTTCTTTCTTTCTTGCTTTCTTTCTTCTTTCTTTCTTTCTTCTCCTTTCTTTTATTCTTTTTGTATCTCTTCTTTGTCAAGAATGGAGGTTTCCCTTTGTTGCCTTCCTTCCTATTGTTTTGTTAGTTCTTAAAGTTTTCCGTTTGTTTACTTTATTTTATTATTCTGTTTGTTTGTATGTTTCCTTGTTTTGTTTCGCTTTGAGTATTGTCGGGTGTGATGGGGTTTTTTTTTTCCAGGGTTGGGTATTTGAAATTAATTAACTCCCGTCTTCCTTCTGGCTGAAATATTGAGCTTGCCGCATTTTCTTTCTTGCCTGTCAGTTTCTTCAGGAAGGAACGCTTGTGAATGTTTTAGAAGCCACAAAAGAAAAGTGCTGTGGCAATAACAATCACATCAAGGACAGCGATGTCATCTGGCGGGGACTGATCATTGGGTTCACATCAACAAATTAGGAATACTCTTCTTATTCCATGGTTTTCTGTTTGTTCCCCGAATTTTGCGATGTATCGGAGACAGCAAGTACAGCGGGTGGTTCGGGAACTTAATAGTCTCCATTTTCTCTCTCTCATCCACTCACACTCACACACACACACACACACACACACACACACACAACACACACACACACACACACACACAAAACACACACACACACACACACACACACACACACACACACACACACACACACACACACACACACACACACACAAAGTATACACACGACCATACACACATATTTACGCACACACCTCACACTCAATGTGTGTACGTGTGTGTGTGTACGTGTGTGTGTGTGTGTGGTGTGTGTGTGTGTGTGTGTGTGTGTGTGCGCGCGCTGTTCTTCGATTATATACGTAACGGTAAGGTTACTTTGAAAAATTAAGCTTCAAGACAAACGGACGTAAGTTCGGAATCATAAGTTTTAAAACATTGTTCATTTCACTGGAAA
>CM060315.1:57991634-58034134 GCA_030674185.1 Monoplex corrugatus | reverse complement strand
TCATCATCATCATCATTATTATTATTATTATCATTGTTATTATTATTATTGTTGTTGTTGTTGTAATTATTATTATTATTATTATCATTATTAATATTGTTGTTATTATTATTATTATCATTATTATTATTATTAAGGTATTGTGGCCTTCCGAAAATAATAGATACTTTAAGCAAATGAGAAACTTTTCAGAATGATGCAGTAGCCAACAAAAACTGTAGAACTCTTCTTCCCGTTCCTTTCTCCCTCCTCACTTCCATCTTCTCCTGTCTCCCTCCCTCCCTCCTGCCTGCCCTCCCTCCCTCCCCACACACACACATACACACTCTCTCTCTCTCTCTCTCTCGTTTCTCATGGAATAATAAAGGCCATGTTGAAGAGATAGAGAGTTGCACCCTACAAGGGAGACAGCGATAAATCAAGCAGGCAGTTCGGAAATTAATGAAACTCTGGGCTCAGCGGGCGCTCACAATATCTCTCGTTCCGTGTCGTTGTTCTTGTTGCACGTTTCCTTCATAAAGGGAAAGTGGCAGTTAGAACATCATGTCTCGTAATTCTACCGAAAAGGGTGGCGTGTTTTTGGTGTGTAGTAGTGTGGGGAGGGAGGAGAATTGGGGGTGGGGGTGGGAATCAATTAATTGTATCCCACAATTCTGCTGGTAGATTTATAATAATGGCCTGCGTGGAAGGGTAGAAGTGAGAGAGAGAGAGAGAGAGAGTGTGTGTGTATGTGTGTGTGTGTGTGTGTGTGTGTTTGCGCGTGTGCTCGCGCGCTTTGGTAGTTATGTGTTTGTGTGTATACGCGAGTTTGTCTTAAAATTGTTTTGTTTTTTTCAATTAAAAACAGTAAATGAATGCCCCCACGCCCACCCCCATTTTCTCTATTGATTACTTCTGTCGATATTCGATAACTACTCTCCTGAACGAATCCTGCATGTGATGCTGAATTATCTGGTTTGTGTCGAAAGGGACAAGGACTATTATACTTTAATTTTACATGGCTGAAATGTGGATTCCAGATCGATACCACCCTTTTATTTAGCAAATTTTAAAACCTATTCGTGCCAGTGTTCTCTCTCCCTTATCTCCTTCTTTCTTTCACATTCACACTCTCTCTTTCTCTCTCTCTCTCTCTCTCTCTCTCTCTCTCTCTCTCTCGCTCTCTCTCTCTCTCTCTGTCCATCCCTCCCTCTCTCTCTCTCTGTCTTTTCTCTTTGCCTTTCTCTCTGTCCCTCCCTCCCTCTCTCTCTCTCTCTCTCTCTGTCTTCTCTCTTTGTCTTTCTGTCTGTCTGTCTCTCTCTCTCTGTCTTTCTCTCTCTCTCTCTCTCTCTCTCTCTCTCTCCTTCCCTCTCTCTCTGTCTCTCTCTCTCTGTCTGTCTCTCTCTCTATCTCTCTCTCTCTCTCCCTTTCCTCTCTCTCTCTCCCCTCTCCCTCTCCACTTCCTCCCTTCTCCCCACCTACCGTTGGCCCTATCTCTCTCTCTGTGATTAGGAAATGAGATGGGGATGTTTAACGTTCAACGGCAAATCAACCGCCAGTGGGGTCTTTCAAGACGGCGATAATGCTGGCAGGATCATCTTGGGAGGCAGAGACTGGATAGAAGCTGTAAACCCAACAAGGGCCCTGTAACGGTTGTTTGCATTGTTTTCTGCTTGTTTCTCATTATGTCTTGAAGACAAGGCGGATCTTGGAAATGGCAGAGACCTGCAGGGCCTGTGTGTACACGTTCTCTGTTAGTCACTTTTGTAGATATTCCTCTGGTAAATAGCGTAGGATCAGTGAGTGGGCGATACAGGTGGCTTACGAGTGCTTTATGGTGAAAAGTAGAGTGTCTCGGCCTGTAGGGGAAAAAAAACATGGCTTACTGTATAGTATGCGGTTGTCATTGGTATAAATCTAGAAAAGGGGCTTGTGTGTGAGTGTTTATGTGTGTGTTTCTCTCTGTCTCTGTCTCTGTCTCTCTTTGTCTCTGTCTCTCTCTCTCTCTCTCTCTCTCTCTCTCTCTCTCTCTGTCTCTCTCTCACTGTCTGTCTGTCTGTCTTTCTCTCTCTGTGTGTGTGTGTGTGTGTGTGTGTGTGTGTGTGTGTGCACGAGTGAAGAAGGAAGCACACGACGTATTGGCACTACAGCAGGGTGTTCATAACTTCCGGCCCGATACGTCTTTGCCATGTATAACGAAATAGATGGATGATGGGTCATGAGAATGAGGAATTACAAAAAAACGGAAATAACGAAGATGGCGGCCAGACTTGAGAGACCTAGGCAGTGCCACTACAACAAAGTCAGTATAAGCTTCCAGCGAAATCTGGTGAACTTCCCTTCGTCTCCTTTCGTTCGTATTCTACATGGTCAGGCCACATCTGGCTATGAACTTCGTCATTTTATTCCCACCCAGTTTATGCCGATTGTATTGGAGCTTGGTGACCGGGGAAGATTAGAAAAAGACAAGCACTATTTATAGGACATTTTATGAGGAAAGTGAAATTAGAGCACCTGGTCACAACAGGAAAGCTGAAGGGAAGGAGAACACTAGGTACACTCTGGGAGGAAATATTGGACAGATGTGCAGAATGGCTGAGGACAGAGAGGGTTGGGAGATATACTTGCAGCGACAAGGGATAGATTGGTATGGAGGGCCATGATCGCCAACGCCATGCAGCAGGACACATGATGATGATGATGATGATGATGATGATGACCAGGGAATTTGTAATTGGCCATGTCTCAGTGATCCGTTGTGATAACCGCTTCGTCACGTTGGCTCTTCTTACAGTAGACGGTGCCTGTCGTGCCACGCATGAGGCAGCCACAGCGCTCCAACGGCTTGGTTGGCATTGAGTCTCAGGTTGAGTGTCTGTGGCTATCGAGTGGCGTCGGTAGCCTGGGAACTGATTGTCCGGACTGTACCGAGACACTGGAGCTTTGGGTTTCATCCGCACCCTTTGGTGTTTTTTTTATTAACTTTGGTTCATGGCTTGGCCAGTGACTTCAGGGACTCAGGCCTGATGACCGCAGGGAAAGAAGATGAAAGCCTAGAGTAAGGCGAGAGAGGGCTCTTCCACTCCCTCTTGGTCCAGCAGCTGGGCTGGACCTGGTTGGTGCGCGTTGTGTGTGTATGTCTCCACCTTGCCATTCGGTTTGTAAACAAGGTAACTGATGACTGGGTCCAAATGGGTCAAAGGACGCATGGACAGCCCCCTGTACTCGATGAAATGGCTGTCGAGTGGTGTCGGGAGCTTGGGGGGGTGATTGTCCGGAGAGTGGTGAGGCATTGGTGCTTTGGGTTCTATCCGCACCTTCTGGTGTTTCTTGTAACATCAGACGCTCCATATCGTGCGATAATGAGGCAGGAAGAGCGCTGCAACGGGCTGGGTTGGCAGAGAGTCTCAAGTTGACTGGCAGTGCCAGTGCTGTCTGTGTGGTGTGCACCGATCGGTTTTAATCAGTGTGAATCATACGCGCGTGCGTGTGTGTGTGTGTTGTGTGTGTGTGTGTGAGTGACTGTGTGTGCGCGTGTGTGTACCAAACGACGGATATATCCTGTTTGTAAGAAAGAGAGAGAGTTTGTCTCGAAGATTTACCTCCCGCTAGCGAGAGATAGATGGAGGAGGGGAGCATTGCCGTAGTTTTCCGGCTTTAAAAGATTGGAGAGAAAAGAAGTGCAAAAGTTAGTGACATTACTTAACAGTAAAAACTTCCTCGGACACGGAGGTTTTTTGTTTTTGTTTTTGTTTGTTGTTGTTGTTTTTTTTGAGAGCGAGAGAGAGAGGGGTGAATGTGTGTGTGATAGAGGAATGGAAGCAGTGATGGATGGGTGGTGCCAGCACACATAGGTCTGTCATGCCAGCCCGCACAATTTATGATTATTGATTTTTTTCCCTTGAGCTCCGCTCACTGTAAGTTCTCTCCCTTACTTTTTCTTCCGTGTGTTTTCTTCCGTGTGTTTCGTCGTCTGTCTCTTTGCTCTTCTGCCGACTGTCTTGCTGGTGTTGGGGTTGAACTCCAGCCTTCCATTCTGACGCACTAGTTCTAGTCCGGCTCGAAAAAAACATGTTATGTGGAGCCTTTGGTCTACCCAGCTGTGATTGGTTATCTGACCCTGTTTATGATTGAGGAATGTAAAGCGGCGACGGAGAGGGGATGGAGAAAATTGAGGTCTGTCCTACCTTATTCTGTTGCAACTTCTGGGTTGTGGGACTAGTTTTACCGTGCTTGCCTTGTGTCGTTTTGTCCCTCTTGTATGCGCGTGTGTGTCTGTATGTGAGTAAGCGACGCGCGCGCGCGTGTGTATGTGTGCGCGCGCGTGTGTGTGTGTGTTTTTCCTTTGTGTCTGCTGTAGATGTTTTCTTTGTGCGTCACATAACAGCGTAATTGCGTCCTTTACCTAATTACTGCCGACCTCTGGTGCGCGGTACATCGTCGGTCTTTTTCTTTGTTTTTACGCTGATCTCTTGCTTCCTGTGTCAGTATCATGCATTATTGAACGTCTGCCTTCTTGCCTTGCTTGTTTACAGCTAGTCTGTCGTATGTTGTGCCGTGCTTTACGTTGTCTGTCCTGTCGTCCCGTTCGTTGCAAACGTATCCCTCATTTGTCTTACCGGACACTAACTTCTCTGTCCTAGATTTTCCCTGCTTCCTCTTGCCTGCAAGTTCTTGTAAGGCAGACATCATATCAATCTCGAACTCTGCATCTCAGTCCTGTAGCTTTGACTTAAGTGTACTTTCGGTTACCAGTGTTTGTTGATTTGTTTGTGTTTTGTTTGTTTGTTTGTTTCGTTTGTTTGTTTCACATTTCTCTCTATCCCATGTTATATGTCGCCTCTGTATCACTACTACTACACACCGCACGATTTGGCTCTTCAACACATGTCCAGCCCCCTGAAACTGAGGACACCATAAGAACAGGACTTGAATACCACTGAATCTGAGACAGTTTTCATAATGCTATGATGATGATGAATGATGATGATGATGAATGATGATCAGTGATCATGCTATGGAGTTTTGGATTGAGATCTCGTGACACGGCTGTGCTCTACGTTCACTTTCGTAATTTAATTTATCCTGGTCCGAGAGATGCGCACATCTGCGGAAATTTTAGCAACACCCTCAGTGAAACATCCCCGTAAAATGATTGAGACTCGACTGTGTGGTGCCAGTCTTCCCAACAAGTCCATAGTACGTTCAGCTCTGGGTAGAAAGTTGGTCATGGTGGGGAAAAAAAAAAACTTTTTTTTTTTTTTTGGACCGATCGGGGTTTGATCCCACCACCTCCCAATAATCTGTTGCATTAACCACTTCGCCACGTAGAGCGAATTTTTATCAGTGTGTATAGCTTCATCGCTTAAAATATGTACATGTAGGTCATGATGTTGGTTCGTGTCAGGCATAATGTCCATGCCTTCTGTTAATGGTTTCATGTTGTGCTCTAACTATGGATATTTTTTTCAGAATGTAAGCGAGATTCTGACCGTTGATTAACAGTTTGTTGCAAGATTTACTGACAAGTAATATTAAAAACCTTATCATTTTTTGTCGTTCTTATTTGCAAAACAAAAACTAAACGGTAAAATTCAGTATCTGTAGGTGAAGGGAGATAAACGTGTTGAATAATCTTTGTCTGAACTTTAACGTGATAGTGTTTGTATAAGGGAAAGGAGAAGAAACAAGATCCCACTGCGTTCTCTGATCGAAAACTTGTCACACAAAAAAAAAACAACATGATAGCTGGGTTGTCCCAGACTTTAGTCTTTGTTGTAATCTTCGTAAATCAGAAAATCGTCCTGTGAGAATGATAAGAGTTGTCTCCAGTAATCCTGAGGTGATAAGGAGGGATACCAGCATTGTGAGGGCGGTGACCATTTCCTTTCCCTCACTGCTTTACTTTTCCCAAGCCTGAACAGGGTCAGGCATCTATTCACAGCTGGATAATCTGGAAGCCATATGCACGTTGGGCCTTCACGCCAACAGTATCTCTCAGCAAGTAAAGGAGAAGCGTAATAAAGGGGTCGTCGCTCAAACAAGAAGTTGACGTCTTCAATTAAGGTGCTCACTGTTGTTGTTGTTGTGCTGCTGCTGCTGTTGATGGTGTTGGCGATGTACAGCGTAAAATGCTGAGGGTCATGCTAGTGTGTACTGGCAGACCGCAGTGGCTCTGGTTCTGGTATGCATGTGTGGCGTGTGATGAGATTTTTGGCAGAGACAGTAGCAGCACCAGCGAACCATGTGCAGAAAGCATGGCACTTATGACCAGCGACAATTGGCCGTTTGGCACTGTAGGGACCTTGTCCGTCTGTTATGTTTATTTACCTTCTTCTTTTTCTTCTTTCTCTTCTTCATATTAATCTTGTTTTGCTTTCTTCTTCTTCTTCTTCTTCTTCTTCTTCTTCTTCTTCTTCTTCTTCTTCTTCTTTTCTTCTTTTTCTTCTTCTCCTCCTCCTCTGTCTTTCTGTCTTCACGTATTACCTGTTCTCTCTCTCTCTCTCTCTCTCTCTCTCTCTCTCTCTCTCTCTCTCTCTCTCTCTCTCTCTCTCTCTCTCTCTCTCTCTCTCTCTCTCTCTCTCTCTCTCTCTCTCTCTGTCCTCTGATACTCATTAGAATTGGAATGTTTTTTACGATGTTTAGATGTTACCTTTCTGTAATTTTCCCTTAATGTGTAGTTCTTTGAGCCAGGGCTACACGTACAAAAAACATGGAAATGTTTCCCTCTCTCATGATTCTCTCTCTCTCTCTTTCTCTCTCTCTCTCTCTCTCTCTCTCTCTCTCTCTCTCTCTCTTCTCTTTCTATTTGTCTCTCGCTCACTCAGACGCACACATACAGAAAGCCCGTTTCATTAATTGGAAAAGAGAGTAACTGGCAGAGCGTGTCCAATCTTCTTTCTGATGTACATTTACCTGTAATGTTTGCAAGAGACAACAAGGTTAAGCTTTATTAAACACTTCCATGATTGTGGAACAATAATTTCTGACCTGGTATATGTTGTGATTGGTGTGAGCCCAAGATATGACGACTAACATAGACGTTTATATGATGACATGATGAGCTGTCTACTTCCTTCTGACCGAAATAACGTGGCTTGAAGTAGCCAGTGAAGCACTTCACAACATTCGTTTGACATTTTACAATAGTTATTTCAGTAGACAACGAGACACGTTATGATAGAAGTAGACGGGAAAAGTAAAGAAATAAAAAAAACAACCATTATTTGAGTAGTTACGCTGTTCATGATACTCATTTGAGCAGTCGAACTATTCATAAAACTCATTTTAGCAGTTAAACCTTCGTAATACCATAGACATTGGTTATTTGTATCCTTGACAATACCTCTTTAACCCTTTGGTTCCCTCAGCCTATCCACTAGGTATCCTGCTTTACCAACCATGACAGCAAAGCAAAAATGTAACCCTTTTGACCCCATCACCCTATCCACCAGCTTCCTGCAGGTAGCTGGTGGATAGAGTCAGGGAGGTAAAGGGTTAACTTTTTCTCCTGGTGGTGAATAGGATGCAGGAGCCAAAGGTTAAAGTCAAGTCATGGATGATAATCACCAACCAGTTCAATTTGTTCATAATAATTATTCGTTTCCGACTCGGTCAACCCTGACCACACGTTAACATAAACAGTTGTATTCAGCACAGTCTATACTCTGGTACCTAAGGCTACAGACAACACTACTGCTTGGGTTATCCACGGGAATTCCCTCGTTGGTTAATTAGGTAGCAAGGGTTTGTAGTGCCATGCTGTGTGTAGAAGGGGGGAGTGTACAAACGGAGCTGTAGCTATAATGACATGAAATATTGATGGAGTCCTTGCTTCCACTCGCCGGTGCCGGTGCCGGTGCTGGTCAGTGTAGTGGTCGTGCTGCGCACTGCAGACCACTAACAGTAGTTATTTAGTTTCATTCTCTGCGGCCGCGGTCGCTCTTATGGCGCTCTGCTCTGAGGAATTACAACTTCTATCTCTGTATATTAGACTCCCATATTATGGTCTGCTAAAAGTTCTTTACGTATATGAAGCTCTCGTGCGCGCGCAGTCTCTTAGTAATGCAATACGAGTGCTAATAATCTGCGCTTCCAATCTGAAACTACTTGCATATTTATGAAATAATACAGTTTGGGTATCTGTAATCTGAGTTTCCTGTCTGAGAGTAGCTTAACTCCGTACTAACAATATGGTACGGTATAGTTATAAACCTGAAGCAGCTGCCGTTACCATGGAAAACCGTATTAGCCAGTTCGTTGCCTCCTTGGATAATAGGTATGTTGAATACATGTAGTTGTGATGCGCTACATCTAATACAGTATTAACATGGAAAGTTTTACCAGAAAATTGGTTGCCTTATTTGACAATAAGTGTGTTGAATACATGTGGTTGGTATATTTTTTACACTGCTACAACGTCAATATTGTGACCATGACGTAGAAAGGAACAAATGACAAATTAAGTTGATGCCTTTTGAAAATGTGGTGACATGCTAATAAAGTCTTTCGTCCTTATCATCTACTTCACTAAGCTGAAACTTCACTACGAAAAGTGTGGAGAGGTGCTGACGTTTTACACATTTTTTAAACTTTCAAAACATGCAGTACTGTTCTTTTCTTTTCTTTTTGTTTTTTGTTTTGCAGTTTTTGTTGTTGGTGGGGAAATTAATTTGGATGGGTTTTTGTTTGTTTGTGTGTTTGTTTGTTTGTTTGTTTCTGGTTTGTGTGCGTGCTTTTGTGTCTGTGGTTATTTTAGGGATTTTGTTTTCTGTCTTTATTCACAAGAACACAAATGGTAATGAACTATAAATGTCAAATATCATCCAGGCCGTGGTGGGTATTTAGACGAGAGAGAGAGGGGGGTGGGGGCGAAGAAGAGAGACAGACAGACAGAGGCAAACAGACAGACAGAGAGAGCACGCAGCAGTCCATTCTTAAGTCATTTGATGTCTTGCACTATCGTGTCCAAGACAAGGGAGAGAATGTCCGTAGGACTTAGCGCTAATGCCAGACTGAAAGGAAAAGCCGGATGATTAGTGTCCATGATAAACACTGCCTACAACCATGTAGCCTCCTACCTTCAGCCCACGTCAGTCCTTTAATGTCTACCTGTACACCTTACCTGGTCGGGCGGCTGACCTGTGCTCTTTGATTCGCACCTGCCCGCTGCGGTGTTTACCGCTCCGTGCCTGCAGGTTAAATATCACCGGTGCCGGAGCGAGGGGCGCAGTGCCACAAACGTCGATTGTAGCGGTGACTTTTCGCACTTCTTCTGTGGCGTGCTGGTCTGTGGGGGTACCAGACAAATGAGCTCACATCACCTGCAGTGTGTTTGTGGAGTGTATATTGTTGGAATAGGCAGGTACCTAAGTAGACTGGTTTTGGGGAACAGATTAGTCTCTATGTTTAACTTATTCCATACCGTGGTTTGTACGATCAAGGCCCCGTTTACATAGCGCTTGGCGGAAATTGGAGAATGCGTTTTCTTTTTTGTTATCGCCCTTGCAGACCGAGATGTTTTTAAAAATCGGGGTTTGTATTTGAACGTTGGCAACGTTTGTCCTTCTGCCAAACCGGAGGTTGGGGGTTGCTTTGTCTTCCACTCCCCTGCTGTGAACGGTGGGAACCTGTTCCTTACCTGCACGAGGTGTTATTTTCGGAGGTTGTTACTGTTACCTGCTTGTGGCGGCGGGTGGGAGAGGACTTGGCGTGTGATGTTGATGATGATTGACAACGATGTTGAGTGGTGGTGAAAACCGGAGTTGGTGCGTAAATTGGAGCTTTTATGTCGTGTTTAATAACACAAGACTTGCGAGTGGTGTTTCTGTCTGAAGAGAACCTAAACTTGGATTATTGTGAACAACAGAAAATGTGAATGCGAACGAAAGAACAAGAAATGACCTGTTATATAGTGATGATTTTACGTAACACTGTGGAAGAATTACGGTAACGTTTGTTGTGAAGCATCCCATTTTTCGTATGTCTCCGTTCAAGTAGAAAAGCAAAATTGCATTTGAATACATTCAAAACGATTGATGTCTTTGTGGTTTTCGTTTAAGAAAGAGTGGTTTGATTTCTTTGTAGTTTTCGTTTAAGAAAGAGTATTGCAGATATTGCTGAGAATGTTCGAAAGTGTTTGATGCCATCGCGCGGGTTGACCATTAAGAAAGAATATTGCAGATCTTGCTGAGAATGTTCCAAAGTGTTTGATGCCATCGCGCGGGTTGACCATTAAGAAAGAATATTGCAGATCTTGCTGAGAATGTTCCAAAGTGTTTGATGCCATCGCGCGGTTGACCATAGATTTTTTTTTCGGTATTGGCTGCATGTGTACTAATGATTATGCTGGACTGCTTGACTGGAGATTTTTCGGCATCCCCTGATCACGGTATCGACAGTACGGAGTACGCTGTTAACTGAACCCTTTGTGGAAGAGTTAAGGGAGGGTAGTGAGCAGTATTGACCTCACAGATTGTCATGCCTTTCAACTTGTGTCTGGGTCGGAACCGGCCCAGTAGAGCGGCCCAGAGAATCCTTCCTCCTGAGGTGATAGAAGAGCTGTCCAAGGTGAGATAATATCAGACTTACTCACACACTTGTCCCGCAGTTCTCTGTGTCGATCATGTCCTGTCTGGCTCTTTCTTGTTGGCAGATTGACATATTTCGAATTTTAGTGGATTAAACAGAATTTCGGTGTTCAGTGTGTATTCTGCCAAAAGGATTCTTCAGATTAAAATACCCTTATAAGCTGACAAAACGATTAGGGTTGGTTTGTTTGTGTATACGTTTGTTTACTTGTTTGTTTGTGTGTATGTTTGTTTGCTTGTTTGTTTTAAAGTCAATAAACAACAGGAAAGTGAGTATTTCAGTAAAAAAAAATATAATAAAATTCTGGACGATATTCTTTTATTTTTGCAATGTGTTATTCACGTCTGGGTTTGTTTTCAGATACTAAAGCTTAATTTAATGATAGATTTATCACAGTAGTGGATTGTTTCAGTTACTAGAGCTTAATTTAATGATAGATTTATCACAGTAGTGGATTGTTTCAGTTACTAGAGCTTAATTTAATGATAGATTTATCACAGTAGTGGATTGTTTCAGTTACTAGAGCTTAATTTAATGATAGATTTATCACAGTAGTGGATTGTTTCAGTTACTAGAGCTTAATTTAATGATAGATTTATCACAGTAGTGGATTGTTTCAGTTACTAGAGCTTAACTTAATGATAGATTTATCACAGTAGTGGATTGTTTCAGTTACTAGAGCTTAACTTAATGATAGATTTATCACAGTAGTGGATTGTTTCAGTTACTAGAGTTTAATTAATGATAGATTTATCACAGTAGTGGATGTTGTTTCAGTTACTAGAGCTTAATTTTAATGATAGATTTATCACAGTAGTGGATTGTTTCAGTTACTAGAGCTTAACTTAATGATAGATTTATCACAGTAGTGGATTGTTTCAGTTACTAGAGCTTAATTTAATGATAGATTTATCACAGTAGTGGATTGTTTCAGTTACTAGAGCTTAATTTAATGATAGATTTATCACAGTAGTGGATTGTTTCAGTTACTAGAGTTATTTAATGATAGATTTATCACAGTAGTGGATTGTTTCAGTTACTAGAGCTTAACTTAATGATAGATTTATCACAGTAGTGGATTGTTTCAGTTACTAGAGCTTAACTTAATGATAGATTTATCACAGTAGTGGATTGTTTCAGTTACTAGAGCTTAACTTAATGATAGATTTATCACAGTAGTGGATTGTTTCAGTTACTAGAGCTTAACTTAATGATAGATTTATCACAGTAGTGGATTGTTTCAGTTACTAGAGCTTAACTTAATGATAGATTTATCACAGTAGTGGATTGTTTCAGTTACTAGAGCTTAACTTAATGATAGATTTATCACAGTAGTGGATTGTTTCAGTTACTAGAGCTTAACTTAATGATAGATTTATCACAGTAGTGAGTTTCCGATCATGCCTTTTTCTTCTGCCAGGTTGTGTGTGCTTCTTTTGTTTGTGTGTGTGTGTGTATGTGTGTGTGTATGTGTATATGTATGTGTGTGTGTTTGTGTGTGTGTATTTTCTTGATCCTCAGCAAAAACGAATGAAATGTGCAAGTTAAAAAGGCAAGGTAGTCAAGACATGTTAATAACTTACTGTTCTTCGTACCTTTCGACACTTTCCATGTAGACATTTCGTTTTTTGTTTTTTTGTTTGGTTTGTTTTTGTTTTGTTTTGTTTTTTTGTTGTTTTGTTTTGTTTTGTTCAAACGTACACAGTCGTGACTGTCAGTTACATAGAATATTTCATCAAAGTCCAGATGTTCTCATTCTGTGTTTCCCATTTTAACAGTAAGAAATATGATAACTTTTTCTTTTTTTAAATGCAACAGTAAAAACAACAACAGTAACAATAACATTAGTGGGTGGTGATGGGAGTGCTGGCCAAGGTGATTACAGCAACTGCCTGTGAAACGAGAGCTCCCGGTTTCGATCCCTTGTGGAACAGAATTTTCACCCCCATCCATCCCCCTTTTCCTCTGGACCTGGAGTGCTGGTCTGGGCACTAGTCTTTTGGATGAGATGATAAATCGAGGTCCAGTGTGCAGCTTGATCTTAACGCACGTAAAAGCTCTGATTGCAACAAAGAGTTGTTCCTGGTATTATTCTTTAAGGGAAAAAAACAAATATCATAGGTAAAACAGAAATATAGCGAGAGGTTGGGGCGGAAAGTTAGTGGCGACGCGCAGTCCTTTGGGAGAGCAGCCATAATTTTATGTGGTAAGTCTGTTGTGGTAGAAACAGAAAACAAAGCAACAACAAAAAATGGCAGAGAATGCAATTAGGTAAAACAAAAATAGAGCGAGGGAGGAGGAGGGGGCGAAATGTTAGCGGCGACACGCTGTTGAAGAGCAGCCATAATTTTATATGGTAAATCTGTTATGGTAGAAACAGAAAACAAAGCAGCAACAAAAAGAAAAACAAACATACATAACCAAAAAAGGCAGAAAATGCAATTAGGTAAAACGAAAATAGAGCGAGGGAGGAGGAGATGGCGACATGTTAGCGGCGACGCGCTGTCCTTTGGGAGAGCGGCCTGAATTTCACACGGTAAATCTGTTGTGATAGAAACAGAAAACAAAGCGTAAAAAGACAGAAAATGCAATTTGAAAATGAAATAAAGGCATAAAAAATACATCCCTGGTAACGATTAGAAAACGTCCCCATTCCGAGATGGCTTTAGTTGGAACTTAGCTTATACATTGTTTTGTCTTTTTCGTAAACCGTAACCGCAATTAAGAGATGGCGAAAGAGATATCTCTGTGTTGAAGTTATCTCAATTGCAGTTTCAGGCCTGAAATCATTATGAAAATATATAAGCTAAAACGCATTGGACCTGGGGGGGGGGGGGGGGATTGGGGGGGGTTGCGTTTGTTTGATTTTTTGTTGGTGTTGCTATTTTTGTTTTGTTTTTGTTTTGTTTGCTGTTGTTTTCCTGGTTAGGTCGATAACCACTGTCAGCAATACGAGTCGGCTATAAAAGGCTCAATGACTTAAGAACCGTCTCCATTGCTCGTACAGGATAAGGAATGCAGATGTCCTTTTCCCAAGACTCTAAGCTACACTGATGCCAAAGATAGGTTTTTAAGAAGAAACAAGTACCGAGAGAGGATAGCAAACAACGTACTTTTAAAAATAAGGTCACGAAAACAGATTGTTTACATCATGGTGTCATCCCTTTTCAAGGAGACAAAGACTTGTTGACTGCTTATTCAGGACTGGCTATCCTTCTCTCGACATCATGAATTCTACTTTGTTTATCTGTATTTCAATGGAGAGTTGCCTTTATGTTCAAGTCTTTGTCAAATTCAGAATACGAGATTAAGAAAATACTTGACTAGACTTTGGATAGGAATGTCGTCTTTGAATTGTCCTTTCTGCAATACAAAACAATGATTTATGGCAGAATTAGTAACTATGTTGTGAAGATAGCGTAGAAACTTGAGATTCATTTCGTGTTGGTCTGCCTTAGATATGAAGTTCTGAGAGCTGAATTAATTCCTATAACGTTATGCTGACAGCTGTCAGCGTTTAGATTTTACGTAATTAATGGCATGCACCAACGAAACAGTAACAAAAATATATGTGCAGTGTTCGTTTGTAAGGCAATAGACTTTAGAAAATCCTATATTGATAGCTGAAGATGATTGTTTGTACTTGATTGAATGATTTTTGTTTCCTTTCTTCTTTCTTATTGTAATGGGCCAAAGGCCTTTTCAGTAAAAACAAATATTTTTTTTAATATATTAAGTAATCATTAAAAAAAGACTTTGAAGCCATTCAAAGGTAGATATTTTAAGAAACAAGTACCGGGAGAGAATAACAAAAACGCATTTTTAAAGACAAGGTCACGAATACAGACCGTTTCCATCATGGCATCATCCCTTTCCATTTTAGTCTGGAGCTTAACCCTTTCACTCACTCGCCCAATCCACCAGTTTCCACAGCTGGACGGCAGAGAAGTGAAAGGGTTAGGGAATCAGGGCGGGCAACTCCCAGATGGATAACCGGAAGGTGTGTAGACAAGGGGAAGGGCTCACAAGACCAGGACGTCGCTTCCAGCCGTTAGCCTTGATGACGCCCTGGGGGCCTGTGATGTATGGCTTAGGGACTCTGTTGACGTTTGTGGCTGATATATACATGGATTTGGAGTCTGTACTTGTGTTAGCAGTCACTGACCAACATAGGTGTGTGTTTTTGTACAAGCAGTTGTTAATCGATACACGTTTGAGATTCTGTTCTAATTTTAATTTTTTTTTTTTTTTTTTTTTTTTTTTTTTTTTTTTGTAAACATGAATTTGGAATTCTGCTGAGACAAATAATTTCGAGAAGCTTTTTTTTTTCGAGTTGTTTTACTAGTAGTCACTAATAAACGCGAATTTGTATTATCATAGAACAAGTAGTTGCTGCTGTACATGGAACTGGACTCTGTGCTTGGAAAAACAGTTACTGATAATATTATACGAATTTAGAGTCTTTATACCTCCACAAGCAGTATGTACTAATAAAGTGATTTACAGTCTTCGTGCTGGGACAGAATGTTACTGATATAAACAGATTTTTATTTTTTGTACTTGGACGGGTAGTTACTGCTTCACATGAATTCGCAGTCTAGCCGGGACAACGGGACAAGCAGTTACTGTCTCACCGTTTACGTACTATTTTAGCATTGTTCTTACATGCATAGACTATTTCAACATTTTTGTGCAATCCTGGGTAAAACGAAGGCGTTCGTCGAGTGTCTCATTAACTTTGAAGTGGTGGTTGTTTTTTTTTTTTTTTGTTTTTTTTTTTTGGGGGGTGTATGTTTTTTTGTTTTTGTTTTTTAGTTTTTGTTTTTTTGTTTTTGTTTTGTTTTTTTAGTCAGTCGGGATGTAGGTTCATGTTAGAACTGCTTTCCTGTTTTCATTGCTTACGCAAGAAACCTCTTCTTCTGTCTGTCTGTCTCTGTCTCTCTCTCTCTCTCTCTCTCTCTCTCTCTCTCTCTCTCTCTCTCTCTCTTTCTCACTTTTTTTTCTCTGTCTCTCTGTTTTCTTTGTCTCTCTCTTTTCTCTCTCTCTCTCTCTCTCTCTCTCTCTTCTCTCTCTCTCTCTCTCTCTCTCTTTTCCTCTGTCTCTTTCCCCACCTATTTTTCTTCTTCTGCCATTTCAATTGTATGTTAGAGTGTGTATGTTTGTCTGAATATTAATGTGTGCTTGCGAGTATGGTTGATGTCCACTGATACAGTTTATGGGATAAATCTTACAACTTTTTACCCAAAAGAATTGATTCAGGGAACACCAATAACCAAAGCATCACAGTACACTGTCATGTTTTGTAATGGTTTTTGTAAGAGTCAAAGGAAAAGGGCATGCGTGGCACTCACAAAAACCAAGAGAAGAAAAAAGTTGTGAGTGCTTCGTGGATTGCGTAACAACACGGCCTTGTCGCAATACACACACACATTCAAATACATACACATACATACATACATACATACATACATACATCATTACATAATACATACATACATACATTCATTCATAAATACATATATACATACATACATACATAATACATATTACATACATACATACATACAACTACATACTACACTCACACATACACACACAACATACATACATATATTACATTACATACATACATACATGCGCAAGAAACATCTCTCTGTCTCTCTGTTTGTTTCTCTCTGTCTGTCTGTCTGTCTCTCTCTCTCTCTCTCTCTCTCTTCTCTCTCTCTGTTTTCTCTGTCTCTATGCATACATACATTCATACACACACACACACACACACTCACCGTGATTAATACACTAAAAATACACGCACAGGAAGCATTCCTTCAGCATGTGTACGCAGTGTGGGCCAAGCCAACCAGCACCACGTGCACACACGTTATCAGCGACAGCATGTTGCGCAGAATACTTTGGCCCGACCCTTTGCATAAAGGGCCATAACCCGTGCCCTTAGCTTCTCCGTTTCAGCGGGCTACTAACAACGCTAGCAATAAGATGAGTCAATAGAGGGAGTATAATTTAAGTGTCGTTGACCCATCGTAAACACCATCACCAGTGACTGTTATTGCCGGTAAAGATGTCGGCCTGTCCACTCTCTCCTAATGCATTGTTCCGGGAAGCAATATTTCGTGCAGTAAACTCTCAGAGTTTATTTGGGTGTGTGCGTGTGTATGTGTGTGTGTGTCCCTGTGTGTGTCTGTGTTGTGTGTGTCTGTCTGTCTGTCTGTCTTGTCTATCTGTCTGTCTGCCTGTCCGTTTTCTGAGTGGGCTTTTTCCACTCCTGCCAACTAGTTCTTTTCACATGCTTACTACCTCTGTTCATCTGTATGTTTTGTAAAAAAATGTTTTTTTTAAAAAGTCTATCGATGCATTCCAGATTTCTTATAAACTGTTGTATTCTAACGCTCAGATGTCGAAACAGCAATTCATCGAAAAGGCTGCTTGCTACCCATTTTACATTGTGTTATTTGTCCGTTGGGAATGTTTTGGTACTAATTGCTGTACATAAAATGTCCAGATTTTATAAAGGTCTGGAGTTAATGATAATAAAGGACAAGGGTTAGCTTTAGGAGAATGCATTCTTTTACTGTATTTTTAATCCATTAGATTCACGGTACTTGTCTGTGTGTTCCAGCCTCTAAAACGGCAGCGTTCCACCCGCTCCACGCGCTCCACAGCGTCACGACGACGCCAGAACGAGGACGCGTGCACCACGTGCCTTAGGGGCACGCTACACTGTTATAACGTCTGTATACTGGTAAGTACACGGTTTTTTTGTTGTTGTGTTTTTTTTTTGGGGGGGGGTTGTTTTTGTTTTTGTTTTTTTTTCATCATTCATATGATACGTGTTTGTATGTGGTGGCCTACGAAACGAGAGATCCCGCCTGAAAAGTCCTCATGTTTAACTCTTTCACTCCAGTGCCTTGTCCACTTTGCTGCAAAAACTTAACCCTTTCACTCCCTCACGCTATAGACAGATTTAGGGTGTGAAAGACTTACGTTTTTGCCGCAGTGTATGGCCACAATGAAGAACGTTGGTTGATAGAATGAGGAAGCCATAGTGTTAAAACACCCTGGTAAGAACTTCTGTCCCTATCCTTCCCGTTAGACTTAGAGAACAAAACACGTTTCTTTGTCGTAACAAACCCAGAAATAGGACTGTAGGACACATATTGGTTGTAATAAGTTGACACAAGAGTTAATGGTATCAAATGTAAAATGATTTCATATATCACGTTATCATCATCATCATCACCACCACCACCACCACCACCACAACCACCAGTCATTACATGTATGACTAAAAATCTTGCAGACCCCAAATACAGGCAATCTTAGACATATTTTGCATCATGTAAATATTTTTTTTATTAGTAAGTCGCGTAAAGTTAGCATATTGCATTTAGAGCAATCGATTGTAGAAGATTGTAGAAGACATATTTTTGTATCTAGTACAATTAGCCTGGAAATGAAATTCCCCTTCAGTTACACCACAAACAGTGCATTTTCTGTCTTGTCTTTGACTGTTTGTGTATTTGTCTCTTTCAAAGTGTAGATCGTGTGCACTGACTCGAAGTTTGCATAATGTTTGTCAGAGGACAGATTTTTTAATGTCTGTAAGATAGTTTCAGATGGTAAGTGCTTGTAACTTTGTTATTGAGAAATGGTGTGATGGTATAGGCATAGATGCTAGTCAGTCTTTCATTTGAGTAATGAACGGAGGCGTCCTGTTCAGCATGCACTTAGCGCGCGTAAAAGATCTCAGGGCAGCAAGAGAGTTGTCCATGGGAAAATTATATAGAAACCTCAGCTTTCGTAGATAGCCGAAATACACGCAGACAGGCAGAAAAAAAAGAAAATATAGTGGCGCTGCATTGTGGTGACGCTTTCTCCCTGGTGATAGCAGCCCGAATTCAACATGGTGAATCCGTTCTGACAAGAGAAAAGTTGCAATATGAACTTCTAAAATGTCTGTGTGAAAGTCTGTTGCAATATGAACTTCTAAAATGTCTGTGTGAAGTCTGTTGCAATTGTTTTCTAAAAATTTTCTGTTGTGTGAAAGTCTGTTGCAATATGAATTTCTAAATGTCTGTGTGAATCTGTTGCAATATGAACTTCTAAAAATGTCTGTGTGAAGATCTGTCTGCATGCTTTTTGATATTTTTTGTTTGTTGGTTTGTGAATTGTTTTCTTGTGGTTTTAGATATGGATTTTGTTTTGTTTCGTTTTTTGTTTGGGTGATTTTATTGTTGTTGTTGTTTCTTTTGTTGGAGAGGGGTATGTTTATTATATATCTGTGTGAAAAGAATGTGAATGTATGCAAATCTGGTTGCCTGTGATATGTGTTTAAAACGGCACGGTTTTGTGTCTCTCTTTGTCTCTCTCTCTGTCTCTCTGTCTCTCTTTCTCTCTCTGCTCTCTCTCTTTCTCTCTCTCGTCTCTCTCTCTCTCTCTCTCTCTCTCTCTCTCTCTCTCTCTGCGTCCGTGTGTGTGTGTGTGTGTGTGTGTGTGTGTGTGTGTGTGTGTGTGTGTGTGTGTGTGTGTGTGTGTGTGTGTGAACATTTATCACCGGCCATGCAGGCTCCTATTGTTTTTCTTAGAAAGTGCGTGTACCTGATGGCCTATTTTCCCCCACGGCAGAAAATAGTTTCTGTTGCCTTTTAGTTTACGCAGTGGGGAAAAAAAGCATTTCAGTATCGCCGTTAAGCTTGCACAGACACAGACACACACAAACAGAGAGCAAGCGAGCGAGCGAGGAGAGAGAGAGGGAGAGAGGGGGGAATTTTTCTGAATCAATATTCAGAATTTCTTTGATAAAAAGGAAAATCATTTTTTCCAGAAAAATTGGTTTACACGGCACAAAGCCTTTTAGAAAGAAAAAAAAATCGCTATTTCAATTTTCACGAAGTGTCAGTTTTTTTCCCCCGAAATTAAAGGCAATGTTCATAGTGCCTATTACGTTTTGTTTTTTTTAATTAATTCTGCGGGCGGAATATTTTGTCACAGGTAGCCTTATACAGTATTCTCATCTAGGAGTTTTTTTCCCTCTGGGGTTGGGTTTTTTTTCAGTATGTTAGCTATTAAACAAAGAAATATGGAATTTCTTGTTTGTTTGTTCGTTGTTATTGTCATTGGGTTTTTCTTGTAATTTCACATAATGGAAAAAAAAACTATGGAATTTAATGTTATGAAAATTCAAAGCAGAGTGTGTTCTATGCTGCTCTGATTCTTTCAGAACAGGTAATGTTCTAAGCTATGCTAAGGTTTTAGTGAAAAAAATATTCAGAGATGGATGATGATAATATTATATGGATTATACATGTATTTAAACTCGTTGTCAATTTTGTTTGTAATTCTTGTGTGTGTGTGTGTGTGTGTGTGTTGTGTGTGTGTGTGTGTGTGTGTGTGTGGTGTGTGTGTGTGTGTGTGTGTGTGTGTGTGTGTGTGGTAAAACAGTGTGGTCTGTTGTATAGTTATACAACCAGCTAATCATTTATCACCATGTTTGTGGAGTAAGTGTTTTTTTGTTTGTTTGTTTGTTTTATTTTTTTATTAGAGTTTTGCAGTTTCTTTGACGTGATAAAATCAAGTGGTAAATGTCAATTTTAAGAAACCTGTACTGTCCAAACGGTCAGTTTTCACATCATATGTATAAAACAGTTGGAAGTAAGTAACAACGTATTCAAATAAACGACACAAATAGATAAAAGATTATCCCCAAGAAGTCTGCACATACGGTCAGTGTAACAACAAAACAATACAATATGCCCATTAAATAGGTTAACAGAGTATAGAATTCCAAGTCACAAAATACACGACGATTAGCAGTGGATACAGAATTATATATGCAGGGACTGGGATCAACCCAAAATGGTATGGTGGTCAAAAGCCAACGGAAAGGCAAAAAGGGATATGACAATACAAGAGATGAAGAATGAATGGGATGCCAAAAGAATCCAGAAGGCAGTCCAGCGAGGCCAGCAGGGCAATGGAAGACGTTGGAAAATGTACTCAAGGGAAGTCTAAGCTATAACGACATTTGGCGGATTGGCTTCTCTTAGGATCAGTTTCATCCTCAGATGTGTATATGACCTCATGTCCTCGAATGCAACTCTGGTGAAGTGGGGGAAATCAGAAGACGCTGCCTGTCCGCTGTGCTAGACAAACAGTAGATCATGTCCCGAGTTCATGCAAAGTAGCGGTAACTCAAGGAATGTATACATGGAGGCACAGTCAAGTGTTTCAAGAGATTCCGCAAGCGATCAGTACTCATCATCATCATATGCCCTGCCGCATGGCGTTGGCGAGCATGGCCCTCCATATGCATCTATCCCTTGTCGCTGCAAGCACATCTTCCAACCCTCTCTGTCCTCAGCCACATTGCAGGTCCGACCAATATTTTCATCCTGGGTCTACCTGGTGTTCTCATTCCCTCCAGCTTTCCTGTTGTGACCAGGTGCTGTAATTCCTCATAAAATGGCCTATAAATGTTGCTTGTCTTTTCCTAATCTTCTTTATCAATGATATTCTTGTGTCTGCCTCCATGAAGACTGTCTCGTTTGATTTCTTTGCTGTCCATGGAACTCTCAACATTCTACTTAGAAACTTCATTTTCGGTTGCCTCAGTCTTTCTCTGGCTTTGCGTGTTGACTGTCCACGCCTCACAACTGTATAACATTATCGGTTCTATAGAACATTCAAGACGTCTTTTCCTGATGTTAATTGATAGGCATTTGTTGGTAAGAATGCTTGTCATCTTCTTGAAGGCTGTTTTGGTTTGGCTGATTCTGCTGGCTATTTCTGATGTGCATCTGCCGTCTGGTGAGATGACCGTTCCCAGATATTTAAACTTATCAACCTGTCTCAAAGTACTGCCAGGGGAAAATATGTCACCAGAAGCTCCCGACAGCCTTCTACACGGCAGGAGGCAGCAAACTGTGGCCCGAAAATGTTGTGACATCTTTAACATGGAGCGAGGTCTTTGAATGGAGCATATGACTGGGAGTGCACAGCACATCTTCCGCAAGAGCGGCATGAGACCGAAATAGTTCTCCACTCCGATTCATCATAAGAAATGATTCTGACCGAGTTCACTGTTCCTGTAGACTGAAAGTAGAATGGAGGAAGCCTATATCTTCAAGACTGAAAAGTTATCAATGTACCAGCAACTTGAGGAAATTCGGCTTTTAAGTCAGAGTCCTCACCAATATCTTCAAGACTTGAAAGTATACCAGTATACCAGCAGCTTTAGAAAATTGGGCTTTTAAGCCAAAGTCCTCGCCATAAAGGTTGGAGTAAGATGGGTTAATAGGCACATTAGCCTATGAACTCATGAAACAGCTTTGGATTTCTGTGAAAGAGGGGACCAGAGTCCTTAGACAATGGCAGAAGCAGCTGAAAAGAGCTCCAGCTGGATCTGGTCAAGGAGGAACAAAAGTGAACTTCATAAGGTTTAAATTCCGTATATGTTGCTGGTGACCGGCAGCTAAGTGGTTAAGACATCCTTCACAAAGGTGACATGGCCTTGAGAAGCCTGACCGCTTCGGATGTGCGGATTTGAACCCAGGTGATGGATAGATTTCAATTTTAAAAAAATGGCGACAGTAGAAGGACATCCAGGATGCCGCCCGGCCCTCTTAGAGTGTCAGGAACTAAGGGCCAAAACACTTGTTCCCTGCAGAGTTTCTTGCTACTGCTACTGCTGCTGTACTGTACTTAATACTATATACTATACTATACATATACTATTATACTATACTATACTATACTATACTATACTATACTATACTATACTATACTATACTATACTATACTATACTATACTATACTATACTATATATACTATCTACAGTTATATGAATCAACAAAGTAGTGAGCTCCAGATATACCCCAACATGACGAACCACGGATACCGTACAGTACGGTACAACAGAACGCAGTACAGCAACGCACAATATAGCACAAAACAGTACAATACAACACAATAGTTACGGCACGTTTCCTCGTCAAATGGATTAGACCTGACGTAGAAGTCGGCGACGTTGCATTTATTACTTGTCGCACGTGCAGACAGTTTCCTGTGGCCCACAAATGACATTGTCTGGAACTCTGTATTCGTTGTACGATAGGGATTACAGCGTCGGTTCATGTTCGGAAAGGTTTTTTTAATCCCATGTGCGTGCCTAGAAATAAAAGTTCTTCTTCCGGAAAGGTTGTACGGTACTAAGACCTCTCCCACCCCCTTTCTCCGCCTCCCTCTTGTTCTCTCCTTTAATGGGGCGGTTTGGGATTTGGAGGCACAACGGCTGATGTGTGTGTGTCTGTGTGTGTGTGTGTGTGTGTGTGTGTGTGTGTGTGTGTGTGTGTGTGTGTGTGTGTGTGTGTGTATGTATGTTGTATGTATGTATTATATGTGTGTGTGTGTATTTGCGGGCAAAATGGCTATTGTTTGGATGGTGTGTGTGTGTGTGTGTGTTGTGTGTGTGTGTGATGTGTGGTGTGTGTGTGAGAGAGAGAGAGAGAGAGTTGGGATCATACGCAACGGCTCAGTGGAATTTTTTTTTTTTTTTTTTTTTAATAATGAACAAGACCTATTTTGGAGAGGCTCAGCATTGTTTTTATCAAAAGAAAAAGAAAGCAAGATGGTCAAGCCATTTCAGCAGTCCCTCCTGTATACAAGAATTGTTACAGAAATTCCGAATTGTGCACTTACTTAAGGTGACTGTGACCTTGAAGAAGTTGCAAACGAACTAAAAGTTGACGTTAAGTGAAGACAACGGTAGGCTGCTACAACAGTGAAAAAATTGTAAATGATTGTCAGTAGTAGTTCACGAGAAAGTGCTTTTTACACACCTTACTTAAAAAAGTGTCGATTTCAGGCGCTTTTTTGTCAGCCCATATAACTTGACTTTTGTTGCCATGGCTTCGAAGTGTGCGTATTTGCGACTCTTCAACGGTCTATATTTTGACTCAATTTTGGTAGCGATCCACCCAGGAACGGCTGAGTAAAAGCTAGCTGCCGCATTTTTGTCACAGACACACATACACAGACAAACATACAGACGTCTCTCTTTCTCTCTCTCTCTCTCTCTTCTCTCTCTCTCTCTCTCTCTCTCTCTCTCTCTCTCTCTCTCTCTCTTTCTCTCTCTCTCTCCCCCCCCCTCTCTCTCTCTCTTCTGATAGAAACAGTCTCCCTTTTTAAGAGAGACTGAAAAGAAAAAACAGGGCTGCTGTAACTGAAAGTAACTTCCACAGTTTTTCCAGCATGTCTGTCCTCACAGAAGGTTTAAGAATCTAGTAGCTTCCTTACTTTTTGCCCCATGTCTGTCTTCACAGGTTTAAGAATCTAGTAGCTTCCTTACTTTTTGCTACATGTCTGTCTTCACAGGTTTAAGAATCTAGTAGCTTCCTTACTTTTTGCTACATGTCTGTCTTCACAGAAGGTTTAAGAATCTAGTAGCTTCCATACTTTTTGTCCCATGTCTGTCCTCGCAGAAGGTTTAAGAATCTAGTAGCTTCCATACTTTTTGCTACATGTCTGTCTTCACAGAAGGTTTAAGAATCTAGTAGCTTCCATTACTTTTTGCCCCATGTCTGTCCTCACAGAAAGGTTTAAGAATCTAGTAGCTTCCATACTTTTTGTCCCATGTCTGTCCTCACAGAAGGTTTAAGAATCTAGTAGCTTCCATACTTTTTGCCCATGTCTGTCCTCACAGAAGGTTTAAGAATCTAGTAGCTTCCATACTTTTTGCCCCATGTCTGTCTTGCAGAAGGTTTAAGAATCTAGTAGCTTCCATACTTTTTGCCCCATGTCTGTCTTCACAGAAGGTTTAAGAATCTAGTAGCTTCCATACTTTTTGCCCCGTGTCTGTCCTCACAGAATGTTTAAAAATCTGTTTCCAAGATCCACGCCCAAATGTATCGAAGAGAAGACTGTGCAAGTGGTTTGACCAGTTTGTTCCCTCTTAAAAAAAATTAGGAAGACTTAAGTGGAGCGGCCGGACAATCTTTCCTACGATAGCAGTTTTAATTACTACTGCACGTGTTCCTAAGATTCTTCATTGCGCAGGAGGGGATTTAAGGAGTAATGCCCGAGCTTCACCGTGATCATTTTTCCTCGTGGCCGCTATCGGCCTTCAGTTTCTGCTGCATATTGATGGGGCCGTGACATAAAAATGATGGCTGCCATCGCTCTGTTGCTATGACGACCCCGCTCGTTGCCGAGTCCTTGTTGCAAGAAAGGGGACGTTAATTTTCAGACAGGAGAAGAAAAGTCAGGTTCGAGTCGGGGAGTGGTGGCAAGCATTGTTTCGCAGTTTTGTCGTCTGCATGTTTAACGGTTTAATTGCTTTTTTCGATCCACTGCTTTTTTTTAAGCCAAACCTGCAAGCTACAGGTTCGTAACGATTACTTCTTTCCTCCTCATCCTCATCCCCCCCCCCCCCCCCCCCCCCCCTCCTCTTAAAACTTAAAACGACACATCAAAAACAAAGGAGATGTCAGATCAAAGGACAAAAGGGTAGTCAGTCGTCTTTGACATTTTACGTATTGTGAACAAAGAGCTGGAGTTGTCGTTCCTACTGTTCCGTAGCCTCTTTGCGTCTAATGAATGAATGAACCATTCATGTTCAGCAGCGTGGGTTTGAATGGATCATTCCTATTCAGGTTAGTGTTGCTATTCTCAACACCCAAGATGGCACAAGCGGGCAGATGAAAGAAAGAAGCGTTCGCGATTTGGATGCAGACTGGTGATAAGGTCCACTTTCATAAATATTCGTCCATAATTGAGAAACCGGCACAAGCACACATCCAGAGAGACCTGCACACATAATGATAGTAATAACAATAACGATAAGATTATTATTGTTAGTAATAGTAGTAGTAGCAGTAGCAGTAGTATTACTATTATTATTATCATTGTTGTTGTAGTTAATAATGCTGTTGTTATTGCTATTGTTGTTGTTATATCCATTATATTATTGTCTTTGTTGTTGTTGTTATCCAAGACCAGAAATATGTCTTCGGAAATGATTGAGGCTCTAGATGAATTTGATATTGAAAAAGTAACCGTCCTGTCAAATAAAATTGACGATACCAGAAAACTCCCTAGAATATGTCAGAGTCGATTTTCATTGCACTTTCAAAGAAAGCAGGGATTATAGAATGCAACTGTACAATCGTACAATCGGCTTGATTAGTCATGTGACAAAGATTCTATTAATCATGATGAGGACAAGGAATAAAATCAGACCAGTTATAGCAGAAGAACAAGTGGGTTTGATGAAGAGAAAGAAACTGTTAATGCCATATATATATCCTAAGAACTCTTGTAGAAGATTGAAGTCATGATAATCAAAAGAAAACGGGAAAATCCTCCGTGTAAATTTTTGGCACAATGGCATAACATTGAGACAAGTTGATTAGCTGATACGTTTAAATATCTTGTGACAGTCATCTCATCAGACAGCAAAATCACATAAGAAATATCCAGCAGAATCGGCTAAGATAAAACAGCATTCCACGACTAAGCTAAAACAGCATTCCAAAAAATGAAAAGCGTTCTTACCAACAGATGCCTATCAGCTGACATCATGAAGAGAACTCTCAAGTATTATATAGAACTAATGCTGTTGTACGGATGCGAAGCATGGATAATCAACAAGCAAAGTCAGAATTGAGGCAGCTGAAATGTGGTTACTATGAAGAATATTAAAGGGTCCCTGAATACCAGAGAAGACAAACGAGACAGGCTTCAAAGAAGCAAGCACAAAAAGAACATCGGTGAAGATTAGGAAAAGACAAGCAACATTTATAGGACTTTTTATGAGGCCAGAGAAATGTAAGCATGTAGCACAACCGGAAAGCTAGAAAGAAAAAGAGCACCAGGTAGGCCCGGTGAGAGAATATTAGACCGTTTAGCAAAGTAGCTGGGGACAAAAATGGTAGAAAATACACTTGCAGCGACGCGACGAAAGATAGATTCGTAGGGAGGGCCATGATCGCCAATGCCATGCAGCAAAGCACATGATGATGACGATTATTAGTATTGTATGATTAATATTATCATTGTTGTTGTACGCTTTAAGAATCATATGTCTGTTTGGTTGATATTATTACGTAAACAATATTAAGCGCACATTGTCATGAATTTTGTACTTGAGGACATGGTTAAGTGTTTCGGGAAATTAGTACCGATATGGATTCATAGGAAACTCCTGTCACTGAAAGTTATTCTGTTGTTGTTATTATTTTAATGCATGTGGTTCCTTCACTTTCGAAAAGAATGGAATGGTTCAACGTTTCCAGAATGTTCCGTTTGTTTGCGTATTTGTTTCTTTGTTATGTGATGTTATAGTATTTGATATATTGCATTGTTTAGCGCGGTTTGTTTCTTACTTTCATTGTTTTTGACTGGTGATTGTGTTTGATATATCACCTTGTAATCATTGCAGATTATTTGTTCACTTCGTGTGACCTGTTAGATAAATGGACTCCCGTGAGGTAAATACTTGAAATGCCATCGACGGTCACTGCCTAGTATTGATTGACCCGTGCAATAATATGAGACTCGTGGTGTGGCCATTTAACCCTTTCAGTCCACACTCTGCGATTCGTATTTGATTGAACCGGACTATAGTTCCCAATAGCAATTTATCAAAAGTACCCTGACGTATTCTATACGGGCAGCCATTTGTTGTTCTTGCATCCGATTCCATCTTACTATTAACTGCCTGTATTCCTTGGTCTGCCTTTTATCGTTAATTATCGTTAATGCATCTTTGGCTCACCTTAAAGTTCTTACCTTACCTTTAATAGTCGTGATATTGCCTCTCTTGTTTATCTTGCCTTTATTTGCAGTTAGTCCTGTTTCCACCTGTATCTCACCTTTTAGTCCTGTTTCCACCTGTATCTCACCATTTTGTCCTGTTTCCACCTGTATCTCACCTTTTTGTCCTGTTTCCACCTGTATCTCACCTTTTTGTCCTGTTTCCACCTGTATCTCACCTTTTAGTCCAGCTGACACCTGTATCTCACCTTTTAGTCCAGTTGACACCTTTAATTATCTTTGCTCCTTCTCTTTTTGGTAATCTTAAGTTTCTTTTGTTCCTGCTCTTGCCTTTTACCGTCCTTTTAATTGACTGTTAATTCTGCTTCATTTTTTTCTGCCCCATCATCTGCGCGGTCTCTGTGGGATTAGCCTAAAGCAACTCCTTCTGGCTCTTCAGCTCACCAGCAACCCTGAGTCCATTCAATCAGAGTCTCAATGCCATGGGAGTCGGCGTTGTCGAGCCGCTGTGGGGCTACCGACCAGAGGAAAGTGCGTGGCTGCCGGGTCATTTCAATGGATTCAACTGTGCCTTTTCTCATGAACAGCCTACTGTGTGCCTTACTAATGACAGTAGTCGCTGAGTTGTGGGAACAAACCGAGTGAGAGGTCCTGGAAAGAAGACCTCCATCACGTCTCTCCAACGACAGTCCCCATGAACCACTAAGACTCCAACTTGAACTTACCCGATGAAGCCTTTATTTTTGCTTCCTTTTTGTTCTATCTTTGATTGAGTTTCACCCTGTTTGCATTTTTTCTCTTTGATTGCTTTTATTCCTTTGTACCTATGTACATTCCCACTGATATGTCTTAAGTTATCTTTCCATCTGTATCTTTCTTTTCATTACCTCTGTTCCTGCTCCAGCCGGTATCTTAGTTTAATCACCTGTATTCATGTTTCCATCTTTGTCTTACTTTCGGTTGCATTTACTTCTGCTGGCGCGCTTGTCAAATTGGACACAGTGGTCAACGCCAGGGGGCATCTCCTTAGATTATGTGCGCAAACCCATTGATATGTGTACTTACTTTTCTTTCCTTTTTTCTTCCTGTTGAAGTATTGTGTACGTTTTGAAACGACTATAGCCCTGATGTGGCTCTACGCAGTCGGCTGGGCTTTACAGAGTAAATAACAATAAAATAACAAGCTTATCTCTGGTTCTGTCTTTATCTTAACTTTAGCTCTCTTTCCACATTCGACTTACTTGACTTACTCCTGAAAGTTCCCAGGGTGCATAGGCCACAACAATGTGGCACCATTTTAGTTTTTTTAACAAGTTTTCCGGGACTGGGTTGTTAGCCCATTGCCTTATCCCCAACCTGGAGAACCAGGGATCGATTGATTGATTGATTTGGTTCAGGTTTTACGTGGACACTCGCCTCAAGTGATATGGCCGACGGGGATAACCATCCCAGGGAAGTGGGGGAAGGGGGACCTATCTAATCCTATACCGACACCATTAGAACAACAATGATGTTAAGATGGGACAGTGAGACGGCCAGTGTAAATGTAGCGCACTCCGGGATTCGAACCCACAACCATTAGCATGTGAATCCGATTCTCAAACCAGCTGAGTTACTGGGGTCCGCGTAGGGTATAGCTCTTTGTCTGGCTTTTATCCTTGACCTGTCTGGCTGTGGTGGTCTTGCCAGAAGCCGAAGCTTCTGCCAGCATAGCTCTCAGAATCATTGAGACGCACATATTTCCTGACCATGGCAAAGTGTCGAACCACAGGAAGGCTTTCTGCTTTGCCTGTCCTTAATTGTCATTATTCCTGCTATCATCTTTAGTTTTATGTTTGTTTTTGTTGTTGTTTTTTACCTTGTTTTATCCGTCGTTGACAGTATCTTCTGCCACTTTCATTCTATCTTTCATCGCTATTCTTCTTGTTTCTATCTTCGTCTTTCTTCATGTTGCCACCTTTGCCGTTCTGTTGACTGTCTTGTTCCTGTTCTCACATTCATCTAATTTTAATTTGTGTTTATTCTACGTTTGGTATTATTATTACTTTAATTTGCTTTTACTTGTGCTTCCACCTTTGTCTGTCGGTGGTATTATTATTACCTTAAATTGCTTTTACTTGTGCTTCCACCTTTGTCTGTCGGTGGTATTATTATTACCTTAAATTGCTTTTACTTGTGCTTCCACCTTTGTCTGTCGGTGGTATTATTATTACCTTAATTGCTTTTACTTGTGCTTCCACCTTTGTCTGTCGGTGGTATTATTATTACCTTAATTTGCTTTTACTTGTGCTTCCACCTTTGTCTGTCGGTGGTATTATTATTACCTTAATTTGCTTTTACTTGTGCTTCCACCTTTGTCTGTCGGTGGTATTATTATTACTTTAATTTGCTTTTACTTGTGCTTCCACCTTTGTCTGTCGGTGGTATTATTATTACCTTAAATTGCTTTTACTTGTGCTTCCACCTTTGTCTGTCGGTGCTTTCGCCATATTTCTGTCTTTACCTGTAATTTGCCGCGTATTCCTGCGACCATTTTGTTTTCACTGAATTACCTTTACTCCTGTTTCCAGGTGTTGTACCTCTAATTGGCGTTCTCTCTAGAATCCCATTTACTTTCCCCCTGTTAAATTGCCGTTATTTCTGCTTCCAAACAGATCATAGGCTGCGCAGCCCTCGGGGTGGGCGTGTGGCTGCTGGTCACGGACTTTGGTGCCCGCAACGTGACGCCCATCGTTGGTAACGACCTGTACGAAGTAACCACGTACCTGCTGATCGCGGGCGGCGGCGCCGTTGCACTGCTGGCCTTCTGCGGCTGTTGTGGCACGATACGAGAGGACAAGTGTGTTCTGTCCTTTGTAAGTACTTTGTTCCTTTGATTGGTTTGTATTTTTTTCTTGGTTGGTTGGTTGGTTGGTTTGTTGGTTGGATTGATTGGTTGATTGGTTGGTCGGATTAACGATTATGCCGATGGTAAATGGAATCTCTCTCTCTCTATCTCTGTCTGTCCCTCCCTTTCTCCCTCCCTCCCCATCTCTCATTTTTGTGGATATATTGGGTTTTGACTCTCTGAAAAATAAAACAAATTCAAAAAAGGCAAGATAGTCAAGTCATTTTAACAGTCTCCCTGTTTAGGAATGACGTTGTTGGTTTCCACCATACTTCTCATTGTCACTATAACTTTGTAGACGCAGTCTCCCTTAAAAGCAGTTTTGGCCCTTTTCCATCCGTGTTATAGAAGCAAGCACACACACACACACACACACACACACACACACACACACACACACACACACACACACACACACTCTCTCTCTCTCTCTCTCTCTCTCTCTCTCACTCACTCACATCACACACACACACACACACACACACACACACACACACACACACACACACACACACACACACACACACACACACACACACACACCCTCCGATCAGTATGACAATTTCCATTCAAGAAGTCAGTGGGGGGTAGGGGTAGGTTTAGACAAGAAGGGAAAGCAGAAACAGAAGAATCAACAGAGAAGAATTACAAAATAGGGGAAAAGACGACAACAGTGTTTACGCCAGGCCGTTCAGACATCTGGGTATTAAAATGAAGAGGCCACCGGCACGTAACGCATTTGTGGTGCAGGGCCGGGTGCATTCAAGAAGGGGCGAATGCCCTCATTGGCACGGTCGTATGTCTTCATTTGAGCCCCCGGTGGAAAGGTTTCTGGTTGATTTGTGCCTGCGGTGTGCAGTCGCTGCTTCCCGTTTGCTCTCAGTTCCAGAGGCTATGCCTTACCTTGTTAAAATTTGTTTGATTTCTTTGTTTCTACTTTGTTTTCTCTCTGAAAATGTACCTGCCTTTGTGTAACAATGGCAAGGAAGATGAAGTACATTTCCCTTTTCAGTGTGTTGCTTATACGATTATTTGTTCCAAGTATGACCTGGTTTTGCAGTATTTTCACCAAACAGACATAAACGTAGTGTTTTCCCTGCTGAGAGCAGACGATGACAGTATGATTCTTTCCGTGGCAAAATTTGTCTGGACGCTTCGAAATAGAGGAATTCAAGCTTGATCAAAAGTAGATTGGTTGCCCCTTACAACGAATAATTCGAAGTGTTTGTTATAAACGGTAAATTCTTATTCTCGGCAGAATCAGAGCACCATTCCATATTGTGATCCATTTAAGTTTGTACAAATATCAAGAATATTAATTTCATGTTGTTGCATGTGGATGGGGGTGTATATGTGGGTATGGGTGTGTGTGCGTACATGGATGCACCTTATGATATTGTAGATAATAAATTGCGTGCTTCTTTAGTTGCGTTAGGATTATAGATTTGATCAGGTAAATGAACTGCGTGACTGTTGTTTGACTTATGTTATGGTTTGACTATTTATGTCGTGGTTAACGTTTCTGTACCTGAATTTTGTTATTTTCAATGTTATTCAAAACAAGTGAGACTGCCCGCGTTCAAGCAAACAGGAACCAGAAAGAACACGAAAAAAGAGTAAAAACGCGTATTTAATACAAGACAAGACAGGCACACATTTTCGGCGAACTGGCCTTTGTCAAGCGTAAGGTCACAAACAAACAAACACCAGATACAAAAACTAGGAGAAGAAGACTGAAACTTCCATGCTGCTCCGTCCAGTGTTCGAAAAGGAATTTCTCCTAATTTTTGTAACTGGTGTTTGTTTGTTTGGGATATTATGCTTGACAAAGGCAATTTGCACCTAATGTATTAAATACGCGGGGGGGGGGGGGGGTCGTGTTTTTTTTCTGGTTTCAATGTTGTTGTTGTTGTTTGTTGTTGTTTGTTTGTTTTTTTAATCTGCTCCCTGTCTTGTTTGGGCAAAATGCTGTAAACAGTGTTAAAATCATCAAACTGTCAAAAATTGTTCTCTCGTTCTCCCTCTCCCCTCCCACTCTCACTCCCCTCCCATTACTTCCATCCCTCTCTTACTGTGTCATCATTTAGCTTACCTCAGGCGCATGTCTGAAATGAACCTAACGTTCAGAAAGCGTTGTTTCCAAGTCAAAACCTGTAATTAAAATCAGTCGGTCGGTGGGCTAGATGTGTCAGGAAAAGGTCAGTGTCGTCATTGAGCAGGACTCGTATGGCTCCATTACAGCTCCTGTGGAAAGGTTTCTGGTTGATTTGGCCTAAGGTGTGCAGTCGCTAGTCACTGCTCCCTATAATAGCCATCTGTTCCTGTGGCTGTACGTATTCCTTTCTTGGAGAGATTAACAGTTTTTGTTCTGCTCCTGTCTGTCTGTCTGTCTGTCTGTCTGTCTGCCTGTCTCTCTCTCTCTCTTCTTCTTTCTCTCTCTTCTCTTTCTTCTCTCTCTCTCTCTCTATCTCTCTCTTTCTCTCTCTCTTCTCTCTCTCTTCTCTTTCTCTTTCTTTCTCTGTTCTCTCTCTCTCTCTCTCTCTCTTCTCTGTCTGTCTGTCTCTCTCTCTGACTTTCTCTCTCTCTCTCTCTCTCTTCTCTCTCTCTTCTCTCTCTCTTTCTCTCTCTCTCTCTTCTCTCTCTCTCTCTCCTCCCTCTCTTTCTCATTTCTCTTCTCTCTCTCTTCTCCTACCCCCCCCCCACCACACACACACTTCCCACCTCTCATTCTGTGTATGATCATTTAGCATATGCCACATACATATTTCGAACAAGTCAACCGTTTGAAAGGCGTTACTTTGAAATCAAACCTATAGTTAATATCTCTCTCTCTCTCTCTCTCTCTCTCTCTCTCTCTCTCTCTCTCTCTCTCTCTCTCTCTCTCTCTCTCTCTCTCTCTCTCTCTCTCTCTCTATTCTCTGTCGTCTTGCTGTCCTCCTGCATTTCACACTTCCACCTCTCACACTGTGTATGATCATTTGATATGTGTCACACACATATTTCCAACAAGCCAGCCGTTTGTTAGGCGTTACTTTCAAGTCAGACCTGTAATTAAAGTCGTTATTTGAAACGTGGGTGCCAGCGATGAGTCAGTGTGAACGATGGTCATCATCTTTAGAACAAGCAGTCTAATTACAGACAAGAGGCGTTTGTGAAGTGCAAAGAATGGTCGCTCTTACACCAACAACAGTAACGACACCAGGTTTTACCCAGATAGTATAGTCCCTTTTTTTACGTATGTGAAGAATGCATTCAGTGAGCTGTTTAAAATATTTGTACAATAGACAACGTACACTTGAATGCACATGGATGGGCTGTCATCAAAAGTTTGTCTTTCGTTCAAAAATGTTCAGTGTATTCTTTGAGAAAAACAATCGGAGGATAGCAAGAAAAAGTAGGGGCGTAGCATATAGAATGTGTAAGTGACTCAATATTTTAGATATCAAAGCTAACGGGTTGTCGTTTTTTTGACGTGGTATTAGCCCTGATATGGCTCTAGTAGTCGGCTGGGCTATAAGCAATATGAACTGAACATGTATCAAAACTCATTGCAGTCCAGAGGTTGTTCTCCTAACAGGCTGATCAGATTTAAGATACAAAGTCCATACGTTAGGTAGGACCCCAAGACCTTACCAGAGCCTCAGGCTTATGTGTAGGCTTGAGGCTTATGCCATGATCATTTTTGGATCTTCTCCATCACGTGGCATCAGCAGCGTCAGTGTATATGGATTTTTATTCCGAGTGGGAAAAGGTTATCTTAAGAAACTGAAACTGACACTCCCAATAAAGACAACAACGACCCCAGCCTCTGCCACCTCACCACCCAAGGCGTCATGCCCCCACCCCCACCCCACCCCACCTCCGTTTTCTTTCTCCTTTTATTCCAGTTCAGTAACTGACGATGGAAGCAGTATAACTCGCAAGCTGCACGAGCAAAAGACGGGAGGAGTTAAATCATGTTGACCGTTATTGTGAAAGGATTCCAGGCACACACACACTGACCAAGCAGAAATGAACGTGGGGTGCTTTGGCACTGTTCGTGTCAGAAGGTCTGCTTCTAATGTTTCCAGAGGAAGAAAGGCGTACACAACGAGCTGGCGTTGTAGATGCCGTGAGGTCTTAATGCACAATACCTTTGTGGTAGATGCTTCAGGTCTTAATGCGTAATACCTTTGCGGTGGATGGCTTCAGGTCTTAATGCACAATACCTTTGTGGTAGATGGCTTCAGGTCTTAATGCGTAATACCTTTGTGGTAGATGGCTTCAGGTCTTAATGCGTAATACCTTTGTGGTAGATGGCTTCAGGTCTTAATGCACAATACCTTTGTGGTAGATGCCTTCAGGTCTTAATGCACAATATCTTTGCGGTAGATGCCTTCAGGTCTTAATGCACAATACCTTTGTGGTAGATGCCTTCAGGTCTTAATGCACAATACCTTTGTGGTAGATGCCTTCAGGTCTTAATGCACAATACCTTTGTGGTAGATGCCTTCAGGTCTTAATGCACAATACCTTTGTGTAGATGCCTTCAGGTCTTAATGCACAATACCTTTGCGGTAGATGCCTTCAGGTCTTAATGCACAATACCTTTGCGTGATGCCTTAGGTCTATGCACATTACCTTGTTAGATGCCTTCAGTCTTAATGCACAATACCTTTGCGGTAGATGCTTCAGGTCTTAATGCACAATACCTTTGTGGTAGATGCCTTCAGGTCTTCTTCTTCTTCTTCTGCGTTCGCACGTTCACAAGGTCAGTCCAGTCAGGGAGACGAATGTTGTCGTGTCCTCCATGTCCTGTCGTCAGCCATAGAGCTTGGTGCGGAGGGGAGCTGCCGTCGGCCACACTTGTTCCCTCTGCTCTTGGAAGAGGGGGCAGATCTGAAGGATGTGTTCTGGTGTCTGTTCTTCCAGACCACAAGGACAGATAGGTGATGGGGCCAGCTTCATCTTCCTGAACAGGTGGGCATTCAGGCGACAGTGACCTGTTCTGAGCCTGAAGATCGCCACCTGCTGCAGACGGCTAAGGAGATGGTATGGATCCTTTGAGGTTGTTCTGCAGAAGGCTGCCTTCACAAGGGTCTTCTTCTCCCTGAAGCTAAGGCTTTTTTCTGGTTGTCTTCCTTTGGCTCCATCTTTGGCAAGCTGGTCTGCTGCTTCGTTTCCAGGTATCCCACAATGGGCCGGAACCCACTGCAGGACCACACGTCGATGCTTGGCGACATCTTGCAGCTTTTCCATGAGATGTGGAAGTTTGTCCCCTGCAAGTGCTTACAATACAGACTTTGCATCGGAGAGGAAGACAACTTGGGTGCAGTCGCTCTGAATGTCATGAATTAGAGCCGCTGCCTTCATAAGAGCCTCCACTTCTGCTGCATAGTTGGTGCAGTGTTTGCCAGTGGGTATCCCTGCTGTGATGACGTGTCCGTCAGGAGAGTTGATATGTACGCCCGCTCCTCCATCTGCCACAGCATTGGTTGCCGAGCCATCCGTGCTTCAGGTCTTAATGCGTAATACCTTTGCGGTAGATGCCTTCAGGTCTTAATGCACAATACCTTTGCGGTAGATGCCTTCAGGTCTTAATGCACAATACCTTTGCGGTAGATGCCTTCAGGTCTTAATGCACAATACCTTTGCGGTAGATGCCTTCAGGTCTTAATGCACAATACCTTTGCGGTGGATGGCTTCAGGTCTTAATGCACAATACCTTTGCGGTTGATGGCTTCAGGTCTTAATGTGTAATACCTTTGCGGTTGATGGCTTCAGGTCTTAATGCGTAATACCTTTGCGGTTGATGGCTTCAGGTCTTAATGCGTAATACCTTTGCGGTTGATGGCTTCAGGTCTTAACGCACAATACCTTTGCGGTTGATGGCTTCAGGTCTTAATGCGTAATACCTTTGCGGTTGATGGCTTCAGGTCTTAATGCACAATACCTTTGCGGTTGATGGCTTCAGGTCTTAATGCACAATACCTTTGCGGTTGATGGCTTCAGGTCTTAATGCACAATACCTTTGCGGTAGATGGCTTCAGGTCTTAATGCGTAATACCTTTGCGGTTGATGCCTTCAGGTCTTAATGCGTAATACCTTTGCGGTTGATGGCTTCAGGTCTTAATGCGTAATACCTTTGCGGTTGATGCCTTCAGGTCTTAATGCGTAATACCTTCCTTTGCGGTTGATGGCTTCAGGTCTTAATGCGTAATACCTTTGCGGTAGATGCTTTCAAGTATTAATGCATAATGCCCCTGCGGTAGATGCCTTCAGGTTTTAATGCACAGTGTCACTTCAGTAGATACATTCAGGTATTACTGCATAATCCTTTGGTATGTGTTCCTTGTACCTATCACAGATGATTTTGTTTGTTTTTTGTTTTGTTTTGTTTTGTTTTGTTTTTAGCTGTAGTAAATTCACCTCAGTGAGTCATGATGAGTTGTTCAGGAATGAGAAGTTGACCAGTCATAAACCAAAATTCAGGATGTGTGTGTGTGGGCGTGCGTGGGGGGGGGGGGGGGGTGCGTGTGTGATACCTGTAATTTGAACAGTGCAATTTTGTTTGAGAACTGTATTTCATATCCTGTCGGCAGTGTTCTTCGAACCTTGCCAGCATTTAAAGTTTATACCAGGTTCACAGTTTATGTCATGATCATTTTTTTTTTTTTTTTCACAGACTGTCTTGAGAAAATGTGAAACTGTACAGCAGTTGTGATAGTCTCTTCTGTTACATTTGTACAGAAGACAGTGTATATTTATTGAAAATGGATTTAATGCCTGAAAATATGCCCAAGTGTAAAGCAAGTTTTTCCGGTGTATTCTGTAACTATAAAAAGTCTGCATGACTCGCAGACTTCGTGTTAATGCATCAAACGCCATCGGATACCATAATGAAATACTTTATACCTCTGTCGTTTTCAAGTTAACATCAACAACCGTAACCACCACAAGTTTATTAACACAAAACATCAGGTTCTCTCTGCTTCCTCTCCCCTGTAGTTCTATAAAGTGGCTGACGAAGATGAAAATAGTACGCGAATTAGTTGCGTGAGACAAAGGATGAAGGGGAGTGAGCTCATGATGACAGTACCTGTTTGAGCCACGTCATATTTCCACACATGTCTGACCAAGCAGGAAAATGGACGTGGGGGGCTTTTGGCACGCTCTATGTCAGAAAAGCTGCTTCTGATCTTTGAGGCAAAGAAAGAAAGGCGTAAACTTGTGAGCGCGCGTCGGTAGATACACTAAGATATTACTGCAGAAGTGTTAGTGCAATGTCTTACTGGGCCCCGTCATACATGTTGTTGCGATTGTGTGCTTGTCTGTGGTAGATTCAGTCTCCAGTAGCGCTGTGCAGCCGGTCATGATCAGGTGGTCATTGGACCGGGAAGGGCTTGGGTACTGGCCAAAGACAGATTAACCTTTTGACTCTCCTACCCTGTTCACCATCTGCAAAGACTTGTCCCTTTGACTCACCCTCATCCTATCCACCGGCTTCCTGCAGCAAGCTGGTGGATAGGATGAGGGAATCAAAGGATTAAGTTTTCGGTTTACTTGCACGGCTGACAATGCGGGATGTTGGTGCACAGGGTGTGGGAGTCAAAGGGTTAAGGAGTGAGAAGAAGCGTAGCAGTACACAGAGAATCTAGATGAGAAGGGTGGTTTGGTGTGTGTGTGTGTGTGTGTGTGTGTGTGTGTGTGTGTGTGTGTGTGTGTGTGTGTGTGTGTGTGTGTGTATGAAACTTTATCATTCATGTTGAAAATAAAGTGTATGTAGGATACGTGAAAATGCAAAGTCTTTAAACCTTCTTCCAAATTGTATTAAGGACAAATTGTACGTCAAGTTTCCACAATGGTAGATATGATGCATGAAAATGTAAAGTCTTTGAGTTTTCTTACAAAGTGATACATGGACAAACTGGCCATCAGATTTTTAAAATGTGAATGCAGTGCACCGATACTAGCAAACTTAATATTCGCAATTTCAGTTTCAGTTTGCTGAAGTGGACGTTACCGTGCATGGATGAAAACAACGTGTAGACGTACCTGTTATTGCAATGTTTAATCAGTACGGAATTTTAACATTCTTCTTATGAGTATTTGCTTTTATATTTGATGTTGTCAACAAAACTATTCAGTGTACTGGTTACACTATTTAACAGTTTGATTACTTTTACCGTATCAATGAATAAAGTACAGATATGTTCGGAGGGAGGGAGGGAGGATGGAAGGGAAAGAAGAGAGAGAGAAATATGAAATACTCTTTTATTTTACGTATTTGCTTCTTACGATCAAAGCTGCTTTTCCGGCACTGTTGATTCCTGCAGAGCTGTACACACAGTATGCGGACTATTTTTTCCCCGGGACATCTTCCCTCTTCACAATGTCAAGCTATGGAATCTTTCATCTCGTTTCACAATATCGCTGGATGCAGCTAGAGGGAATTTCACGGCTTAAAAGCTTGGCAAATTGACATAGAAGGGGGCTTGAATCTTGTTCGATTGGCCTCAGTTCCTTTTTTGCTTTCCTCTTGCTGCTTCCCCTGTCTGTCTCTTTCTCCTCGTTCTCATCATCCTCTTCATTTTCGTCCTCTTATTCCCACTTCTTCGTCATTTCTCTTTCCTTCTTCTTGAGGAAATGGCTCTGTGTCATATCAGTGCGGTCCATTATTATGTGGGTCTTGTATAAGTTAACAAAACGTGTTTTCTTCGATGACTGCTTCAAAGTTTTTTTTATAATTTGTACTCTTTGATCACGTCGTATGTATGGCCAAAGGAAAATTTGAAAATGCTCCAGTTTGACTACTGGGTATTGCCCAGTTTCAAGATCACAGAAAAACAAAATATTTGTTTGTCACTTTAAATCCTACAGCGGATTCTTCAGTCATTACAAAGCTGCTGGGTGTTTTGATATCACAGCAACCCAGTCTTTACGTTTTACTGAAAAAGAAAAGAAAAAAGAAACAGGTAACAATGTTCTTAGTTCTTCAAGAATAAATCGGTCTTGGCCCGATTCAAAGCGTTGTTTTCATTCAGAATTGTTCTTCCGTTTGCCGTCTACATGGCCAGGCCACATCTGGCAGTGAATGTAGCCTGGGGGGAGGGAGGGGGGTGTTCCAGTTCCTGTCGGCTGTCACGGAGCTTGATGGTCTGATGTTCCCTCAGAACGAAGTCACGATTGCAAGGTCCTCGTGACAGTGATCGGTGTTAAGAGTACCCGTAACAGTTGTCCTAACAGAATTAACCGTTCAGGTGTTGGCTATACATTTTATATGCATGCGTGTTTTTGTCTGCACAGTTATTGTTATTGTTGTTATTGTTATTTAAAGCCCAGCCGACTGCGCAGAGCCATATCAGGGCTATGTCTGCGCTGTAAACTAACAACATTGACAGAATATTGAAAGGTACGAAGAAGGAAAACTCTAATACTGGCTTGACTCTTTCAGTAAAAGCGATGAAGATAATATGGAATCAGCAGAAATTTGAACACGACGTCCCGCCCACCAGCGCTTTGCCTTCCAGCACTCTTACACCATACATTTACTTTGAGATTTCAGTGAGTTTTGCTTTTTTTTTTTCCTTCAGAAACGCAACTTTGATAACCTGTGGCGACTGGTCCACTTTCCATAGAAAAAGAACCAGGGACCAGAACATCGATCGTAGAAAGAAAGCAAAAATTGATAGATAGAAAGAGAGAGAAGAAAAGGGAGGGGTGGCTTGGGGTTAAAGGCAAAGAAATAAGATGAAATCGGTCGAAACATGTAAACTTGTGATGAAGTTTTATTTACGCTGCTGCTGTGTTCACTTTGAAAAGAAAAGTCAATCAGAACATGTTAAAAAAGAAGAAGAAAGAAAGCTAGATAAATAGAAGGGAGGGGAGAGAGGAGTCGAAAATTGGAATTCACAAACTGGTTGCAGAGTTTACTCAAGTTGGAGATGCAAGCTGGAAGCGAAAAGATAGTAAAGTACAAATACCGACGTGAAAGATTTCGATTTTTTAAATGGTTAAATTTTATAAGCTTTTTGTTTTGATTGTTTCTTTTTTTTTAATCCAGTAGTAGAAGATTAATTGGACACAAAAATCAAGCCATTAAGCGACAGCTCAAACAGCTGTGGATATGAAATGATAGCGTTTTTCGGTCTTGGTTCTGAACGATCAGCGCACTTGATGCCCTGCATTGCAGTGCTGTGTACAACACCACACACACACACACACACACAAAACACACACACACAAGCGCAGCACAACACACACACACACACACACACAACACACACACACACACACAAGCGCGCACACACACACAGCGCACACACACACACACACACACACACACACACACACACACACACACACACACACACACACACACACACACACACACCAAAACTGAATTTTTGATTCACGCAGAGAACAGGAAATGGTGAAGGCTGTTTGACATTTATCCTCCTGATTTATCCTCCCGGGAACCGAATGGCAGGTTTTTTGAAGAATGTCGGTGAAGAGACATCAGGTGGACTCTATCAGTAAAAGAAAAAGAAAAACCTACTAAGTTACTGCAGTGTTTGTTTGTTTGTTTTTGTTTTGTTGTTTGTTTGTTTGTTTGTTTGTTTTGTTTTTCGCTGGTAACTGTTGGACCTAGTATTTGTGAAGTGAAATATTTTTGTTGTACATTTCAAATTTTCGGTATCTTTTAGGCATCCAAAAGAAAAGGTGAAATTATCAGTCATGCACTTGGGTTTCTGCTGGAAGTGGGTAGATCGTGTAAGAAGACAAAAGAATGATTGTAATTTAGATTGAAAATTCATAGCACAGCCCACCAGTACAAACATGGATGTCAGTTGAAATTTCACATTCTTGCAACATATTGATGGATTGGATTCAGAGATACCGATCGTTCGTGCTGCGCTGTGTTAATCTTAATTTACAGTTTAGCCTTTCAGAGGCACTGGGGACTTGCTGTTGATAAGAAAATAGAAATACTTCTGTCCTTAAAGTTTGAAGATCTGTCGCCAGATGTTGAAGAATTGTTCTGTTAAATTTCGTCTTGTGAAGCAAGAACTTCACCATAGAAGTGTTCATGAAGACAGAGCAGGTGGCAGTGGCACGAGCTGAACGTAAGAAATCTTCCTTAATGAGTGGATGGGCTGGGAAGGGAGAGAGCGACTGTACTGTTGATCGGGTCTTCGGAATCTGTTGGGATTTGGGAGTAGTAAGTGGAAGGCATGGGGGTAGGGTTGATGAAAATGGAAAACGAAAAACAAACGGAGAATAAGAAAAGGTCAAGATGTAATACTGATACGGTTCATAAAACGTCAGTAATTTGTTTTAAGATAGAAGTGAGAGAAAGGTTGTAATAATGAAGTGTATGTGTTCAAGTCTGACGCAAGGAAGGCAATAAGGAATGTGGAAGACAAAAGAAATTCATGAAATATTCTCCCTTTAAAAAAAAAGTATGTATGGAGAAAGAGGATGGATTTTAAGCACCATAAATAACAGTGTAAACTGACGGTGCTGTTAGATTTGTAAAGTCTCGTTGAAGGAGAGGCTCGTGAGGGAGTACATCCCCACCCCAACACACACCCACACACTTGTACAGACACAGAGAGAGAAAGAGAGAGAGAGAGGGGGGGGGAAGAAAAATGTCTCAAGGTCTGAAGTTGTAATCAGCGCTATTGGACAAAAGTTTGTTTGAACGATTCTCTTCTTTAAAACAAGTTTATTTTGAGTTTTTCAAGTCCAGGTGATACCTGACCGAGTTTTACATTGTCTTCTCTCTGCTTGTGACGTCTTTTTGTGAGGAGATAAAAGTTTACAGTCAGCAGCGAACTGAAGGATCTGAAGAAGAAGAATACCGTGTGATGTAAAGATCTGCTTCGCACCCTGAATTCATCTTAACCCTTTGACTCTCGCACCCAGTCCACCAGCATCCTGCATTGTCAGCCATGCCAGCAAAACAAAAACTTAACCCTTCAACTCCTGCAGGAAGCTGGTGGATTGGGTTAGGGAGTCGAAGGGTTAAGATTTTGTAATAGATGGAATAGGGTGCGGGAGTCAAAGGGTTAATCTGCCTGTCGTTTTAAATCATTTCTCTTTTTATCATCAGCTTCTTGGCTAACTGGTGGAGTTCCATTCAAGTCAGATGACCAAACCACTTTAGTCTGTGCTGATGAGATGTGACAAGAAGTGGTTAATGTGTGCCTTGTGTAAAGATTTTATGCTGGTAATGGGTCACCGTTACATCATCCGTCATCATCATCAGACATCAGA
>CM060315.1:57884134-57986634 GCA_030674185.1 Monoplex corrugatus | reverse complement strand
TATATGAAAAAGGAGCATGAAGTTAGTAGGTATAGCTCAAAGCCCAATATATGAAAAAGGAGCATGAAGTTAGTAGTATTAGCTCAAAGCCCAATATATGAAAAAGGAGCATGAAGTTAGTGGTATAAGCTCAAAGCCCAATTATGAAAAAAGGAGCATGAAGTTAGTGGTATAAGCTCAAAGCCCAATATATGAAAAAAGGAGCATGAAGTTAGTGGTATAAGCTCAAAGCCCAATATATGAAAAAAGGAGCATGAAGTTAGTGGTATTAGCTCAAAGCCCAATATATGAAAAAGGAGCATGAAGTTAGTGGTATAAGCTCAAAGCCCAATATATGAAAAAGGAGCATGAAGTTAGTGGTATAAGCTCAAAGCCCAATATATGAAAAAGGAGCATGAAGTAGTAGTAGTATTAGCTCAAAGCCCAATATATGAAAAAGGAGCATGAAGTTAGTAGGTATAAGCTCAAAGCCCAATATATGAAAAAGGAGCATGAAGTTAGTGGTATAAACCCAAAGCAAAATAAAAAAAAGGAGCATAGTAGTAGTATATAGCCAAAAGCCCATATATGAAAAAGGGAGCATGACGTTAGTAGTATCAAGCTCAAAGCCAATATTGGAAAAAGGAGCATGAAGTTAGTGGTATAAACGCAAAGCTAAAAAACAAAACAAAAAGGGAGCATAGTAGTACATGCGCAAAACTCTTAAAGCTGAAAGGGCAGCATGACGTTAGTAGTACAAGTGCAGACCTATTTTCGGACACCAAAGTGCCAGAAATGGAAGTGGGCGGAGACGAATCGAAGGTGAGCTGTTCAGGATCAAGGGAGGAGGGAGACCCAGGTGCTTTGTCTCACACTAATTACTGGCTTTTGTCTAGTCGGGGATGGGGGACGGAGCGAGGTGAGGCTGGGTAATCGATTAGGGGTGTTTCATGAAAGGTGCCTGCCCTGTAGGTCACTGAAATCTATCTATTCTTGCACAGGTTGTGCGCTGAATTTGCACAGGTCAAGCTCATGATTCTTCGACGAGTCTATAAAAAAAATGCAACTAAAAATAAATTGTTTTGAAACGAAGGTGGTAACTGTCGCAATTTGTATGAAATTGTGTACGCCTTTTTTTTGTTTTGTTTTGTTTTGTTTTTGTTTTTTGTTTGTTTTTTCCTGTAGACCTTTCCTCTTTCATGGATTAAACTAAAATGCAGTTTGACGTTTCCAGTTGAGATGTAGACTTAATTTGCGGCGAATTTAAAGACAAGAAGAATGCATGTCGTAATTGTGAATGTGCAACTTAAACAAAGTATATTTATTTGATTGTTTGGGCTTTCGATTAGAACCTACTCTGTATAAGTATTAACAGGAAAGAGGTTCCACTTATTTCTTTCTCGTCTAGTGCATGTTAAGACAAAAACCAAACATTATTGTGTTGTTGTTGTTTTTTTAACCATAGAAACCATATCAGCCAAAGGACATAACTCTTGGCAGTCACGTAGGAATTATCTCCCATGTTGTGGAACTTCTCAAATCTGAGCTTACGGTTTTTGTGCTTTGTATCTGCGTCTATGCTAGCTGAATGGGTAGCGCAAACTATATTAGATTTGAGAAGTTCCACAACATGGGAGATAATTCCTACGTGACTCTCAAGAGTTTTGTCCTTTAGTTGATATTATAAAAATTCTCCCTGCTTCCCTCTTATTTCTTTCATAGAAACCATGATTATGTTAAAAAGAAGTTTCAAGACTTTGCTGGCATGTAGACTTCACGCCAAAGCCTGTGGCATTGTCCATCATCATTTGAGATCTCTCTTTCATGGCTTCTGTGGTGTTGCCTTCCATATGGATTCACGCAAGGTCTGTAACACCGTTCTGAGAAAACTGAAAGTGAACCTTCTTGAACTGTTGGTTTTGTTCTCTAGAGCGTCCCTCGACGCACAGGTCTCAACAGCTGACAAGAAGTTATATTTGTTTTTTTGTCGTGGACAACTTGTTTGATTAGTATCGTTCTGCAGTTTTCTGTGATGTGTCTCCTGCCGTGTGTGATGCTCACTAAGCGGTCAGATTGTGGTTCAGGAAGTTTGGCATTACTGAAACGTGATCAAAGTTCGTCCCAGTTTTTTTTTTTTTTTTCCTTCTGATTTTCTTGTCTACGATCATTTCCAAGCCCACTGGTGCACTACCGCTGCAACTCATCAGTATCGCCTCATAGTTTCGCAACACGATGAAAAAGCCAGACTCTCTCTCTTTCTCTCTTTCTCTCTCTCTCTCTCTCTCTCTCTCTCTCTCTCTCTCTCTCTCTCTCTCTATCTATCTATCTCTTTCTATGTCTCTCTCTCTCTCTCTCTCTCTCTCTCACTCTCTCTCATTCTCTCTCTCTCTCTCATACACACAAACGCACGCGCATTCGCTCGCTCCTCTCTTCTCCTGCCCTCCCCCTCCCAATATCTCCCTCTGTCTCTTTCGTTCGCTCGCCCCCGACCTTCCCATTTTGGAAGAAAAAGAAGACTAAAGTTAACTTTTTCCTTGGTATAACCGTGTCACTTGATAGAGTTGAAGCAAAAAAGAATAGAGGCAATTTTTCCCAATATAACCAAAGCAGACGGATCAAGAGGTCCTGTTTCTTTTGGCTGGGCTGAAAAATAACGATTTTGTGTCTGTGTCCACTTTTCCTCCAGAAGGCATGTATCCTCCAGAGTCGCCTGCGTCCACCATCGCCCTTTCTTTATACGGCATGTGGGTGTGTCTCGGGCAGTATTTTTGTGCTAAGGTAGTAGGAAGGGGTATCAAAGGTGAAGACTTTAAGACTTTTTTCTTTGGCTGTTTAATTGAAAGAGTGGTTGATATCGGACACAAAGATTTCTGCGTTTTGTTTTATCTGGGGTTATAGTGCGTGTGTATCTTGTCTGCTTACTGTCTATCTGTTTGTTTGTTTGTTTGCTTGTTTGTTTGTTTGTTTCTGTCTCTCTCTCTCTCTCCCTTCCCTCCTCTCTCTCCTCCTCCTCTCTCTCTCTTTCCCTCAGTCTCCTCCTCCTCTCTCCCCTCCTCTCTCTCTCTCTCTCTCCTCTCTCTCCCTCCTCCTCCATCCCTCCGCTCTCTCCCCCTCTCTCCTCTCTCTCTCTTTCTTTCTCTCTCTCCTCCTCTCTCTCCCTCCTCTCTCTCCCTCCTCTCTCTCTCTTCTCTCTCTCTCCTCCTCTCTCTCTCTCTTCTCTGTCTCTCTCTCTCTCTTCCCCATCCTCTCTCTCTCTCTCTCTTTCTCTTTCTCTTTCTCGCCCATCCCCCTCTCCCTCACAGTGCTTGATCTTCTTTGTTGATTTGGGTTAAAAATTTCATGAAAATTGATTAATTTATTCTTTCTCGTGCGTGTAGGTTGATGTTTGGTTTGGGTGGGTGGGTGAGATGATTTTCTTCTGCTTAACTGGCGTTGACCCACCAACGTCGCTTAGCTCGGCTCCTCAACACACCATGTGGAAGTCCCAGGGCAAGGAAGCCCAAGGCGAGAGGTTAACGTTAACGTTTGAACAAGTATGGTGTGTTTTAAGGGCGTGTGCCCAATATTTTGTGTCAAGTATAAAACTAACAAGAAAAGTGAACTGATCGGGTAGAAGCAACCAAACGTCTAAAGTCAAACCTTATTATGTTTTTTTTTTTTCTTTTCATGGAAAATTAGGGGAGGGGGGGGGGGGTTCGGACGGGACGAGAAAAAGGTCATTCTTTCATTCTATGGGTACAGGGTTGATGTTTTTTTTAGAGTTCCCACCTTCATGGTTTAACCTTTTGACTCCTACACGCTGTCTACCAGCATCCCGCATTGTCAGCCATGCTAGCAAAGCAAACGTTTAACCCTTTGACTCCCTCACCTATCCACCAGCTTCCTGCAGGCAGCTGATGGATATGGCGAGCGAGTCAAAGGGTTAAGTTTTTTGCGAGGGAGTCAAAGGGTAAAGTTTTTTTTGCAGTTGGTGGTGGATAGGGTGCAGGAGTCAAAGGGTTAATGGTATTGCGTTGTTGTTGCAGTACGGTACCACTCTGGCTGTTGTGCTGATTGTTCTGGGGATTGCCTGTGGTATCGCCTTCTTCTTCAGAGGGGCTGTAAGTATACAGTTTCTTTTTGATTAAAACTGCTTTTTGTGTTGTTGACTCTGTGTGTGTGTGTGTGTGTGTGTGTGTGTGTGTGTGTGTGTGTGTGTGTGTGTGTGGTAGAGACAGATACAGTGAGTGAAGGAGAACAGAGATTTTGAAGGGAGAATCGTTTCAATGGCAGCAGTCTTTCGTCTGTTGGTGGGGAGTGACCTAGAAGATAGTTGGTGATGTTGACGATGTTTTATTGAAGTTATGAACAAACTTTGCGGAAGATGTAGAGGAGAAAATATGTCCTTCATCCATGGGCATTATATATATAGTATATGATCTCTTTGTGTACACACACACACACACATGTATGCATATATGTAATGTGTATATATATATATATACACATATATATTTATATGTATATATGTATATATACATATATACATATACATACACATATATATATATATGTATAGTATATATACTATACTATACATATATATATACATATATATATTGTGTGTGTGTGTGTGTGTGTGTGTGTGTGTGTGTGTGTAACCCACAAGAATTGATTTATGTGCATGGATATAATATATCTGTGCATCTGCCGATGTACGAGCGTTGTGCGTACGCATATTGTGCGTGTATTACCAAATGGGTTTGTAATATTATATTTAGCTGCCTGTTCACAGTCAGCGACTAAAACTTTGGTTTGCTAATGTATTTTATTGCAAAATTGTCAACACTTGGAAGAGGATTAGCCTACATTCTGCTCACTATTCTAGTCTGATTTTTATGTATGCTTTATAGTTCTGTGTTTCCCCCGCAATCCGAAGATGATGAAGGCATGGAAAAGCAGGTGCCTCCATGATTATATATATATATATATATATATATATATATATATATATATATATATATATATATATATATATATATATATATATATCATAAATATATATATATAAATATATATATACATACATATAGATAGATAGAAAGATAGGTAGGTAGGTAGATATAGGTAGATGGATAGACAGACAGGCAGATAAATAAACAGACAGACAGATAGATAGACAGACAGACAGACAGATAGATAGATAGATAGATAGATAGATAGATAGATAGATAGATAGGTAGGTAGGTAGGTAGATAGGTAGGTATAGATATATAGATGGATAGACAGAACATATAAATAGATAGAAGATAGATAGATAGACAGATAGATAGATAGATAGACAGATAGATAGATAGACAGACAGATAGATAGATAGATAGATACTGAGTTGAGACATGCTTCAGATGTGGAAGACGAGCTCATCTGTTTAAATTTTGTAATGTTTCCACACGCCCCAGAAACAGCTGTAGATCTAAGTGCTCAGCTGCTCAGTAGTTAGTGTTGATGTATAACGTGTCATTGCAGTGAATAGTATCATCTTAATGACTGTACAGATCTCAGACAGCATAAAGCAGCGTATGAAGAACTCGCTGACCATGCACTACGGGGTGGACACACGATCTGACGTGGACAACAGAAGGATAACAGAATCCTGGGATGCTATGCAAAGACAGGTAGACTGGCACTCTCTTCTCTGTCTCTGTCCCACTCTCACTCTCTCTCTCTCTCTGTCTTTTCTCTCTCTCTCTCTCTCTCTCTATATATATATATATATATATATATATATATATATATATATATATATATATATATACCAGTCATCAAACATAACCAGATATATATATACATATATATATATATATATATATATATATATTATATACCAGTCATCAAACATAACCAGATATATATATATACATATATATATATATATATATATATATATATATATATATATATATATATATATATATATATATATATATATATGTTGACAGATTATCCAGTTGAGCAATGGATCTACAGACATGCTGATCAACTAGCTATTGACGAAAATCGTACTTATAGGAAATTATTATGATGTTGATGTAGTCAAACAGGTGTTGTAAATCTATTATGTATCACGGATGAATTAGCTTTGGGATTACTCCAGACTGTGGATTACATCGAACTGTAAAATACGCTGGAAATGAACAAAATGCCAGTCCCATCCCCACCCATCCCATTGTTGTATTGTGGCCTAAGGCTGATGTACATTAAACTGTCTGAGTCTCTCTCTCTCTCTCTCTCTCTCTCTCTCTCTCTCTCTCTCTCTCTCTCTCTCTCTCTCTCTTCTCTCTCTCTCTCTCTCTCTCTCTCTCTCTCTGTAATATACCCCTAGCCTAGTTGTAATATACCCCCTTTTTCTTTCACTGGTACCAGCAGCTTAGCCTATATTATTTGTCTTTATGAATTATTGATTTAATCATTTATATTCATACTTACGTTCGTTTCATTTTTCTGGCAATGGATGTATCACAGGAAATTCGGGCTGTTCTTACTGGGAAGAGCACTCGGCTTCAGTGTATTGACACACATTTTTTTTTTCTGTATGTGTAGGTTTCTGTTTACCAATGAAAGTGGATTTCGCTACGGAATTTTGCCAGGGACAACTCCTTTGTTGCCGTGAGATATTTAACGTGCGCCGTATGCTGCGCACGGGATCTGGCTTTTATTGTCTCATCCGAAAAAAAAAACTAGCATGTAGACCATCACTTGAGATCTGGTGGATGGTGGAGAAGGAAAAATCCCTGTCCGATTCGTGATTTGAACACGGGTTTCTCTCGTCATGGGAGGGTATTGAACCACTAGGCCACATAGTAGCTGGTTTAGTTGTCTGTCTCATTAATTGAAGTGTGGTTGTTTTACGTTTGTGATATATTAGGAAAAGACAAGCAACATTTATAGGACATTTTATTAGGCAAGAGATAGTAGAGCACCTGGTCACAACAGGAAAGCTGGAGGGAAAGAGAGCACCAGGTAGACCCAGGGAGAAAAGATTGTTCGAACTTGCAGAGTGGCTGAGGACAGAGAGGGTGGGAGATGTACTTGCAGCGACAAGGGATAGATTCGTGTGGAGAGCCATAATCGTCAACGCCATGCGGCGGGGTACATGAGTGATGATGATGATGATGATGATGATGATGATGATGATGATGATATTAGCAATACGTTGACTGTCGTGATGTGTTTCATTATTTTCATGATTGTAAAAGTAATCGATCACGTGGCTGTAATTGATAGTTTATCCAACAGATCAAATATTTTATTGTATTATGTACTGACTTCATTCTTGCTGTGTGAACAGTTGCAGTGTTGCGGCATCGCGGGAAACACGTCCAGTAGAGATTCCTGGAGCTACTACTCCACCAGCACAGTATGGAAACTCAAAGCGGACAAAAGTAAGTAGATCCAGACCAGAACATTTTGCGTAATGTTCTTATGGACAAGACCCTTGAGATGTGGTGTATGCGAGGCATACGCACAGAAAAACTGAGGAAGCGTTTCTGATTGTATGTAGGGATTGGTCATTTTTCTTTTTTTTTTTTTTTTTTTTTTTTTGGTTTTGTTTGGTTTTTGTTGTTTGTTTTTGTTTTTTATTTTGTTTTTGTTTTGATTTGTTTTTATGTATTGTATGCATTGTTTCATGTATATTTGTGCATGTATATTTAAATTGTCACTATTTATTTGTAATTAAATTGTCAGCGATATTATCATTGTTTTGTTTTGTTTTATGTGTATCGTTTGATGTGCACTGGTATGTTTATGTACAAATTAGTGTCAGTGATGCTATTTATGCTGTATTAGTGTATGGATCTTTGAGTAAATGTCAGTAACATTTGATCGCTGCTTCTCCAGACTAAACACCGTACTGAATTTACAGACTAGTTAGCGTGGCAGACAGAGAGTAAATATAGAGTAAATGTGCAAGTACATATTTGATTACTGTTGCAGCTAAGCTAAATAAACGCCGTAATCCGCTTTCCACTGGAACTGATCTTCCCTTGGATAGGAGTGGGCTGCTAGAGAAGTGGAGGGGGGGGGGATGGAGGCAATTCTGAAGATGGTGTCTATGAATAAGGAGAAGGACAAGATATTCGTGAAATAAAGTGAAGAGCCTTTTCCCGATATAACGTTTTCGAAGGAAACGCATGTAGGCCTACTTGATTTTATTTCATCATAAATGTTGTTTGATGTAACTTCGTGGCTGTATATAGGTACTTCAGTTTATTTTTTCAATCTCGATTTTTTTCTTTTCTTTCCTTTATTTGTTTATGTGTTTGTTTATTTGTTTGTTTATTCGTTTATTTATTTATTTACTCATTCATTCATTTATTTATTTATTCATCTGTTTTTCATTAATTTATCTTTTTATTCACTTCTTTTCTTTTGGCTATTTTTTTTTTTGGGGGGGGGGGGTGTTATTTTTGTTTTTGTTTTGTTTGTTGTTGGGGTTTTTTTTATTTTGTTTCGTTTTTTGGGGGGGTTTTGTTTTTGTTTTTTGTCGCAAGTTTTTTTTTTTTTTCCCGCATGTCTTTTTCAGTCTGTTTTCAGTTTGTCCAAATGACGTCTCCGCTCTTGGAACAAATTCCATATGCTTTGACCCCACTGATAGAGAAGATGTGAAATGATCTTGAAGGCATAATAAGCCGGATGAGTTTCGTTTCGTATCATTGTATCAGTCTGCCATTGGAACAATCTAGGTTATTTTGTGGTGATTTTTTTCCCTGTGGCCCATTAGCTGAGTTGTTAGAGCGCTATGGTCATACCGCAAGGATCGTGGGTTTAAGTCTTGGACAAACCACAGTTATGCTCTAATCAGACAAACAATGGTACTATCTGAGAGTAACGCTGTGCAGACGCCTGCACCGTGGAATGGAACGTGTTTGGGCTTTTCCCGAATCAGAAAATCAAAGAGACTTAAAAGAAATGGCAAAGGCAACTGGAGGAATGGTGATGATGAAATTGATCGACCAAAACTGTTTTATTGTCTTGGTGTTGGTGATTTTGTTGTTGTTGTTGTTGTTGGCGTTTTCTTTTGGTCTGTTATAATTCTTGTGTTTTTGTTTGATTGGATTTTTTGTTTGGTTGTTCGCTTGGTTCGTTCGTTTTGTTTGGTTTGGTTGGGGGTGTTTACACACAAACACACACACACACACACACAATATATATATATATATATATATATATATATATATATATATATATATATATATATGTGTGTGTGTGTGTGTGTGTGTATAATATGTGTGTGTGTGTATATATATATATATGTGGTGTGTGTGTGTGTGTTGTGTGTGTGTGTGTGTTGTGTTGTTCGGAGATGGACTGTAGATGTTGGGATATTGGATGCGATGATTTAATTTTGCTGGTGAGCAGATGGAGGCTATGTATGGCGCTGGTCCAGGGTTGATGTTTATGGTGTGATTGTATAGGACGTTTAACCCAGGGGCTGGCTGTGTTTTTGTCCATTTCCAGGTTTGTTTGTGATTTGTTTGTTTGTTTTGTTTGTTTGTTTGTTTGATTTCAAAACATTACAGATTGAGATATGCATGTTCTTTCAAACTTGGAGATGGCATTTGTGATCGACTTAGTTATAGACAACATAATTGACATCTAAAGAGTTGTAAGTAGGCTAAATGAGAGTTTTGATGTGTTTGCAGAGAATGATCGAAAGAGGGTGCCAGAGAGCTGCTGCGCTAAGGGGGATGTACAGCTGTGTACAGGCCTGACGGAGTTTAAGGGTCCCCCTTTGTTCTTCGACAGTCACCTGGTCGAGTTCCAGAATGTCAACCCATACCTCTACACCACCGTGAGAACATGCTCTTCTTTATTTTGTTTGCTTCTCCACATTCCAACAGCTTTACTACATACGAGTGATTATAGATCTCTCCCAGTGTGACACGTCTATTAACCTTTTGAGTCCCACGTCCTGTTCACCAGCATCCTTACATTGTCAACCATGTTAGCAAAGCAAAAACTTAGCCCTTTGACTCCCTCACCCTATCCAGCAGCTTCCTGCAGGAAGCTGGTAGACAGAGTAAGGGAGTCAAAAGTTATTGTTTTGCAATTGGTGGATAAGTACGGAAGTTAAAGGGTTAAACATATACTACATTCTAATTTCCCGACGGACTATTTCTTTATATTCCTTTAAACGTGTATTCACATATGTGCTTTTAGACGAGTTGTGTGTGTGTGTGGTGTGTGTGTGTGTGTGTGTGGTGTGTGTGTGTGTGTGTGTGTTGTTTTGGCTAAACTGTGCCTACAGAGCTGTCACAACACACGACAAACTTCTGGTCTATGTAGTGAACGGACAAGTCTTTTTATTTGCTGCATGAAGATAGTCTGCAGGAGACTAATGCACGTCAATTTTTTTGTTTGTTTGTTTTTTGCTGTTATATTTTTTTTAATAGTGTACAAGCTATGTCTATAGGCCGTAACGACAGACTATCTAGCTGACGGCAAGTTTATACTTTATTTCATGTGTGTGGCTGTGTATGTGTGTGCAGGGCTGTTATGACAAGCTGGTCGAATATCTCAAAACGTACACTGCTGTTGTTGGCTGTGTGGCTGCCATTGTTCCCGTCTTTCTGGTAAGTGCCTGGCTGTTCTTCGTCTTAATGCCTTCTACCAACACGTAAGCGCTTGCGCACGACCGCTCGGGCAAATAATATCCATACCATAGGAAAATAAAGTTATTTAATTTCCCCCTCTCTCTCTCTCCCACACAAAACACACAAACACACCACACACACACACACACACACACACACACCACACATACACACACACACACACCACACACACACTCACAACACACACACACACACACACACACACACCACACACACACACACTCACGCACACGCAGGCACGCTCACTTTTTCTGTGACTGTTTTGCGGGTATGTATACATATTTTCATAGAAGTTTAGTATGACGCCATTTCAAAGATTGAAAGAAAAAGAAAAGCAAAGAAATAAAATGCACATAGTTAAAAGTTGTATTTTTTTAATGAGAAAAAAAAAGAAGAAATGAAAAAAATAGAAGTAGCGTTTCTGGGTCAGACATACCTTTTCAAGACGATGACATGTATCATTTTTATTGCTCAACTCCTTTTCTCCCGCTAGCACCATGTGCTGTCTCAGACCGGAGGGAGCCTGCTGGCTGTTTTCTCTCTCCGTCTCTCTGTCTGTCTGTTTGCCTGTCTGTATTGTCTGTGTGTCTTTTCCTGCTTCGCTGTGTGTGTGTCTTGTCTGTGTTTTGTTTGCCTGTGTCGTTTCTGTGTCAGTTCGTCTGTCTTGTTCGTGAACAGAGTTTGTCTCGAGAGTTTTCTCGGATATTTTATGGATTGTTTTTTGGGTTTTTTGTGGTTTTTTTTTTACCAACTTTGGACTACAAGCACGGACCAGTGGGAATTTTGATGGATACATATATGTACGCGCGTGCGCGCACGCACACACATACATACATTACATACATACACACATACACTACAACATACACACACATACATACGTACGTACGTACATACATACATACATACATACACACACACACACACACACACACACACACACACACACACACACACACACACACACATACACACACACACACATACACACACACACACATACACACACACACACACACACACACACACATATACATACATAGACATCACTTTTTTCTACTGTGATCCAAATTGTGAAGATCTCGAATAAGGATTTCATCAGCTTTCTCAAAGGATTTTGATCACGTTTTCGTCGTGCTGTCGGCACACGAACGGGTTTCAAGTATGTGAAAGACACTTTAGCAGTATATAAAATCATGATGACGCAAACTGCATCTGACTGCAAGACAGTTAACTGTATCTGTTTAACCCTTTGACTCCCGTACCTCATCCACCAACTGCAAAAAAAATTAACCTTTTGACTCCCTCACCCTATCCACCAGTTTCCTGCATGCGGGGAGCTGATGGATAGGGTGAGGAAGTCACCGGCGTAAGTTTTGGGTTTGCTAGCATGGTTGGCAAATGCAGGACGCTGATGGACAGGGTGCGGGAGTCAAAGGGTTAAACCCCTTGTCCTGGCATTTTCGGTTTCTTCAGCGTCTGTACCATAATCCGCATATGGAGTCTGGTCGACTGAAAGGAATTATTTCATTTTTCTGTGTTACAAGCTTGCGAAGCATAGGTAAAGAGATGTGACTCCCATATGGGCAGGAGTGCGTTTACATAACTGGACAAACTTGTATCACAAATGTGCCGTTCCCAATCCGCTGCCCATCTCAAAATTGCCCCAGTCATTTTGTTGGTGTCAGCTGTGTGTTTTCATAGGTCTTGATTTCCCACCCACACTCTCCCTTCTTGCCATTTCCAGACTTCGACAGCGCAAAGGGTTTTGTGCAGCCTCAAGGAGTCTCCCTGAGAACAGATGGCAAATTGGGTGGAGCGCATATTGAATCATCCGAGCGCCATTGAATCCATTTTCAGTAAACTCTAAACATAGAGAAATGGGGGTATATGACTGACCCAAAGTATCTTGATGCCGCTCCTCTTGTTGTATTCTGTTCTTTCCCTTCTGTCAGAAAAGACAGCTTCCTGGTATGGCTTGACCATTACATCATTATTTTTTCCGATTTATTAAGCACCGTGTCTGATGTAGAGTTTTTGCTATGTTATAAGGATTAATCAAATTTCACGTTTCTGTTGGATTACATACATACATACATACATACATACATACATATATACATAACATAACATATACATACGTACATACATACATACATACATACATACATACATACATACATACATACATACATACAAATGTGTGTATCTGTGTGTATATTGTTGTTATTATTATTTTTATTATTATTATTATTGTTATTATTATTATTAACATTATTATCGTATCATCAGTAGTAGTAGTACAATGCATATATGAATATCGAAGAAAAATTCTATAAATGGCCAAGTAAGGAACGAAAATGAGTCATCACTCGTCTGGACAAACAAAGAAACAAACAAACAAAAAAGACAATAAAGTGGGGGAGGGGGAAGATCTACAAGCTCTCAGATATTGGCTGGATTTCCATAAGTTGTAGAAAATGGAAACGTCAACAACAAAAACCACCACCAAAAAAAGCCATGGAATTATGACGTCATTAGTTCATTACGCACAACCAAACATATGATGAGGGGCGGTAACTCGCGGCGATCATTGCGTGTGCATGAGCGCCCCTACAGACGACGGCTATTATTACTAGACTGAAAAAAAGCTGGGTAGGAAGGCAGTCATAATACGCCAGCTTCTTCCGCCCAAATGATAGCCGCTGCTTATTCATGCAGATCTTAATCGAGCGCGAGACTCGCCTTTCGATTCTGGCAGTCGGCCATATTGAGTTGCGTAGTCAGTCGTGCGCATGCGTGGTCAGGTCTGCCGGGAGTGTTCATTGGAGACGGACTTTGCTGCTGCTCGATTTTTGATCATGACTTGGGGGGGGGGGGGGGGGTGGATGTTGTGACGAAGCTTGAAGGCACTGGGTATATTGTAAGCATCTCATACCAGAGGAATGAATACTTGACTCTTTTAAACAGTCAGAAAAGGATGCAAGACTATTTCTGTTGGTGGTACAAAATGCTTTTTTTTTTTTTTTACATGCATTGGTGAAGCCCTTAGTGCTCTTGTGATAATAATAGTAATTCTTCTTCTTCTTCTTCTTATTCTTCTTCTTCTTTTATTATTATTATTATTATTATTATATTAATGTTGTGATTAATGTTGTTATTAATGTCGTTGCTATTTATTACTATTTTTGTTGTTGTTATCATTATGTTTAGCTTGCCAAAATGTTGGGATTCAGAATTTGTATGATGACTCCATCGTATAGATATTACGACGAAAGAGACAGTACTTATAAATCATTACTGTATAACGCTATTTTCTTCATTTGGATTCACTGTGCATTCCGCATATACAAGTCACAGAGTAAAATACAGAGAAGCATTAATGTGTCACACATATTCACACATTAGAATATAAACTTACTCTCAGATCGTAGTACACACATTCATACACGTACACAAATACGTACTAACAGCGTCTAACCACATTCACATATATACTTCTTGTCATAAACTCATACGGATATGAATATTTCACAGTAACACACGATCAGAAGGTAGACGTGGAAATACTATGTATTGATGAAGGAGTAATTACACCAACAAGGGAATATCAAAACTCTGTAAATCTCTGGGGTTAGAGAATGTGAGCTAGCAGCAGATTCTGCTGGCGTCTCAGACTTCTATCTGAGCCAAGAAGCCTGTTCAGTTGTCTTAAAATGGTTATTGAAATGGGCTGTCCCACTAATGCGTTGCAGCATGTGAGTCTGTCTGTTCCAAGTTTTCGGAGAGTGTTTTGTTGTCTAGTGTTGGAACACAGTCAAGCTGTAAACACCATTTTCACTGACACCACTTCTCCGTTTGTCCCATCGGTTTATAGCTCCTGCTACGTCTGCACGACCGTTTGTGTATTGTAAATTGTACGTGTGTATGGGATTAACGTGTTTTAAGAGAGGTGTGTGTGTGTGTGTGTGTGTGTGTGTGTGTGTGTGTGTGTTCGTTCTTTAATTTAACGTCTGTTCACTATGAGTGATATTAGACGGGGGGGGGGGGGGGGATGGAGGATGAGAGGTGGGCGAGTTGCATTGTGGGGAGAGGGGAGACAGAGTAAAAGACATAAATAAGTGGGTAAAGAGGAAAATGGAACAAGATCTTAACACTAACAATTAACATTAACAATGTGAAGGAAAAATTTAACGCGAAAATACTAACTTCATAAACTTAAAGCAATACATTAACAGGACTGTGAACCAATGATTCTGAAATTTTAACTGATAAAGACTGATCTGAAGTTACTTCTTTAAATGAGTTTCGAATAATTTTCTTGTGTAAATATTTTTGGTAAAAAAGAACGTAGCATTTTGCAGTAAAATAAACAGTGAAACAGTGTGAATTGTTCTCCGCAAATACACTTGATATTTTTACAATATTTTGTTTTTAATGCGTTTTAGCTGAATACGAAAATGAACAGCAACAATCGATCTCGAATGATATATGGAAGAATACTTCAATTTTTTACATACATTTTGTAATGCAGACAGCATTAGAGCGCTGACGAAGATGGCGAGAACGCCATCGAAAGCTACGGAACTGTGAGTAGCGATTTTTACACTGTTGGGAGACCTTGTTCTTCAAAATTGGTAGCATTATGTCTACCCCCAACTGTTGAAACTTCCCCTACGTCTCATTCGCGATTACGATCGGACGATCATCACTACCTTTCGTGAATCAGAGAAATTACACCGCTCCCTAGCGAAGTTCAGGAACCATCTACACTTCACACTGCACTGCAAACATCACGGCGTCTTTCCCACCAGCCTAAAAATCAAAACTTCGATGAAAGGAACAGCAGCAAATAATATCATCAATCAGGCACAACGAGCACTCATGAACGAACGCATCAAGCAAATCAACACCCGCATCACTTGTCTGGAAGGGAAAATCCAAGACCTCGAGGAAAGACTGAGCTCTAGCACACTACCAGATGCTATGCTCTCCGAAATCAAAGAGTGGCTAAACAACACACGACGAATAGAATGGGACAAAGTACGCCAACGCCATCGAAAGAAATTCGAACTTCTAGCACCAAAAAACAACAGGAGACAACAGAATGACAAAAGCGAGATTACACCTGTACCGGAAGAAACAAAAAGAAAGACCAAAGAGAGGTGGGTGATCAATCTATCAGATCGCCAACTCACTAAACCAGAACAGGAAGTACTAGAGAAAGGACTAAATTTCGCCGTAGCCCCTAACAAGCTTCCAGTGGTAGACCTCATCACAAGCATTGAAACAGCTTGCAGGTATATTGGCCCTAATTCAGAAGAAGCCACACACTTAAGATCAGACTGTGTCAGAATCATGAAACAGGCTAAACTACCGAAATCCAACTTAACACCGGACCAAAGACGGGCTCTGGCGGATTTAAAGAACGAACACGCCACGATGATCCTACCAGCTGACAAAGGTCGTGCCACAGTCATCATGCCTAGACCCATGTACTATGAGAAGGCAAGCAAACTTCTGGAAGATACTACAACATATGAACGCCTCAAGAAAGATCCTACTTCCAAGTTTTCCAACAAACTGAAAGACACACTGAAACGCCTGAAAGAGACGGACCGCCTGTCATTAGAACAGTACAGGAAATTATACCCAACTGTGTCCGACGTCCCCAAGTTCTATGGTCTACCCAAAGTCCACAAGAAAGAAGTCCCCCTCCGTCCCTTAGTCGCATCCAGAGGTTCCATCATGTATGAGACGGCTAGATTTGTGGCGGACATCCTATCACCTCTCGTAGGACACACAGATCATCACATCCACAACAGTGCTGACCTAGTGGAAAAACTGAGAAACTACACCCTCGCTCATGATGAACTCCTTGTGTCATATGATGTCTCTGCCCTATTTACCAGCGTACCAGTGAAAGAAAGCATAGAGATCATACGCCGAAGGTTACAAAACGACCAAACCCTCCACCAACGTACATCTCTCACAGTGGACGACGTATGTGAACTCTTGTCCTGCTGCCTCACCACCACCTACTTCACCTTCCAAGGTGAATTCTACCAACAAAAAGAAGGAGCAGCCATGGGCTCCCCAGTAAGCCCAATAGTAGCCAACCTGTTCATGGAGGATTTTGAAGAGAAAGCATTGGCTTCTTTCCACTCCCCACCACGATACTGGGGGCGCTACGTAGACGACACCATGACTATCCTCCCCCAGCAACTGGTCGAACAGTTCACAGAACATCTGAACAACCAACACCCAGCCATCAAATTCACGAGGGAAGTGGAACAGAACAACTCCATAGCCATGCTGGACACCCTCATCACCAGAACTGATGGCATTCTATCCTTCTCGGTCTACCGTAAACCAACTCATACGGACCAATATTTACAGTTCGACAGCCACCAGCCCCTTGAACACAAACTGGGAGTGATTCGAACCCTTACCCACAGAGCTAACACCATATGCAGTACCCAAGAGGCAAAAGACAAGGAGACAAACCACCTGAAAAAAGTGCTCACCATTCTCGGGCTACAAAAAGTGGGCCTGGAACAGCCCGGGAGGCAGGAAATCCAACACCGCATCCCAACAGCCAGTGAAACAACACCAGCGCAAGGGACACATCACCATCCCATACGTAGGAGGTGTGAGTGACGCTCTGTACAGAAAGATCAGAAAACTGGGGGTGGCTGTACATTCCAAACCTTCCAACACCATACGCAGCCAGCTGGTCACCCCCAAGGACAAAACCAGCAAACTCGACAAAGCTGGCATTATATACAGAATAGACTGCCAGGACTGTAACCAACATTATGTCGGTGAAACTGAACGCCCCCTTCAGAAGAGACTAACAGAACACAAGAGGGACTCTTCTCCAGTAGGAGCTCACCTACACGCCGAAAAACATCAATTCAGTGCGGACAATGTCAACATCCTGGACAGAGAAAATAAGTGGTTCCAGCGAGGAGTCAAGGAGGCCATCTACATCGCAGCCACCAACCCCCCGCTCAACAGGGACCGGGGCCGTTACACCCTGCCCCCGGTGTACCATTCTCTGATTCGATCTCGTGAACTGGGTTCATCCCATGTTCGCGAGATCTGAGTAGAGATTCACGCAGACAGCATTAGAGCGCTGACGAAGATGGCGAGAACGCCATCGAAAGCTACGGAACTGTGAGTAGCGATTTTTACACTGTTGGGAGACCTTGTTCTTCAAAATTGGTAGCATTATGAAAGTTTTATCATTTGTTGTGTCACAAACTTTTCATTGAAATGTTCATGAAATCGAATCCATGAGGCTGATTCTAGCAAGTTGCAAGCTTCTTTTACGGAAGTTTTAATATGTAATTCTATAGTGTGTGTGTGTGTGTGTGTGTGTGTGTGTGTGTGTGTGTGTGTGTGTGTGTGTGTGTGTGTGTGTGTGTGTGTGTGTGTGTGTGTGTGTGTGCGCACGCGTTTGCCAGTGTCTCTGTGTTGCTACGTGTTCATTATTTTCCGTGATGATGTTGTTGTTGTTGTTGATGATATTGTAAGTCTTCATTACATTCAGCATACTGTGACAGTACTGTCGGACAAGAACAGCTCATGACGAGATTTGTTCCTCATTTCTATTCATTACATGCAATCACATTATCCGATGACTGATCCACCGTTTTGTGGCAATGTTACTTCGTAATCCAGTTTTGACGACATACACTTTCGGAGCTTTCATTTGATCTCCTGACAGAATGCTCGTGTCCCATATTCGGCACTATTGTAATTTAGTGAGCAGCATCTTCTGTCTGTATACATCTAAACCAAAAATAACTACCATGATTATGAAACTGATGGTCTCCAAGGGAGAAGAGTGGCAGAATGGTTCAGACGTTCGCCTGCCAGTAACTAAGCTCGAGGTTCCAGGGTTCGCTCCCCTAACTACCATGATCCACCTTAATTTTTTTTTTAAAAAGGCATGAGATTCTGGTGTGAACGTTTGTCGTAAACACGAGACAGACGAGACGAAATCTAATGTAAAATTGTCATTTTCAAGCCAACCAAAAAAGTCAGCGAATGAAGTATGTTTCCGATTGTAAGGAAAAGTCAATCAACTGAAAGTTGTGTTCATCAAATGCTGGACCATCTCCGCAAGAACGGCTTTAACGATAGCAGATTTGATTATCAGTTTTAATCAAGACTCTTTTTAACAGAACAACTCCCGCTGTTTCAGACACAAAAGAAAATCTTTAATGTAACTGTTGAGGAGCTTGCTGCAGTTCCTTATACCATGTCTACCAGAGTCAGCCAGGATGGCCAGCTCTAGGTGGGCTTTATACAGGCCTTGGACTTGAATCATGGCAAATGTGGCTTCCCTTCTTTAAGATGTTTCTAATTGTCCCACTTTGTAAAGAGTCCCTTTTTTTTTATCCTTTATCATTTTTGTTGAGGAAGTTCTTTTACTTTAGTTTATTACATGTAATTACAGACATCTTACTGGCACACCCCGCAAGTAGTGCATTGTTATTTCAAGCCTAGCTCTTTGAATTTCAATTTCATTCTGTTTGAAATTGTTTGTCAGAGCATTTCGTACAAAATCAGGACTTTCTAATATTTAAACAGTTTTGCTCCTACTTATTACTATTTCTGCGACCAGCTCCGAATGTACACCCCTGCCTGACCTCTCCGTTCTGTTTCTGATACCATTTGTGTACAAATTCCCCGATGCAGATTGTCCAGAGTCTGTCACGGTTCAGTGTGTGTGTGTGTGTGTGTGTGTGTGTGTGTGTGTGTGTGTGTGTGTGTGTGTGTGTGTGTGTGTTGTGTGTTTGTGTGTGTGTGTGGACCATGCAACTGGAATGACGTTCCCCTATCTCTACGAAATTTACAAGCTCTATTCCTTTAACTTAAGTCTAAATTGAAATATTACCTTTAAGTCCAGCAGTGATTTTCCCCTTCACTCCACCCCTCTTCATCTCACTCTTCTCCTGTCACTCTTTTTTGTTTGCTTGTTTGTTTGTTTATGATTTGTTTTGTTTTGTTTGTGTGGTTGGTAGGTTTTTTTTCTGTTTTTTATTTTTGTTTGTTTGTTTGTTTTTTATTTGTTTGTTGTTTTTTTTCGTAGTGAGTGAACATTTGATTGAACGATGAGAGTGTGTGCTTTGAGGTGATTTATACATGAAGATTTATCTCTTTGTTGTTATCTTTATTGTTATTATTACAATTATTATATTTTCTTTATTATTATCATTATTATTATTATTATTATTTTATTAAGTTGTTGTTGTTGTTGTTGTTACCAACAAACTTCGTTCTCATCGTCGCTTGACAACTTAGTGCCTGCTCTAACATGACATGTTCTCCTCATCGTGTTTCAGATTCTGGGCATCATTGTATCGTTTTGCCTGTGTGCTCGTGTGGCTGGGATATCTTCAGACGAAGAAGTGGAACTCTAGGCATGGCCAGTTCGCTGACACCACCACCACCACCACCACCACCACCCCGTCTGTCACTGTCCTTTGCCAGCCGTCCATGCAGTGCAGTGCCTCTCTCCATCCATCTCTATCCTTCTCTCTCTCTCTCTCTCTCTCTCTCTCTCTCTCTCTCCATCCATCTGTCCGTGTCTCTCTGTCGACGTCCTATCACCTCGCCCTGTTGTGACGTGTTCTTCCTGCAGCCAGCTGTCGTCACGATGACGACATAAGTGACGCTGGCTATACGGTGTATGAACGGCGTGGAGCACAATCACGATTCAGTCATGGCGCCCTCCATAGGCTGGACACTCGCGTAACCTCGTCCATGGTTCTGAATTTTTAGGCTGATGTCAAAGGTAAACGGATACAGAAAAAGAGGCGTTGATGCTGTTTGTACGATAAACGCCACGGAGAAAACGATTGAAAACAGTTTTACACTTACTTTACAATGTATGGTTCCAAAGAAAAGGCCGATTCCGAAAGGCTTTCCAGTCGGAATTCATGCCCAGAATTATGGACTTCTTTAAAACGTATGACTGTTGGCAGTTTATGTATTATATTTTGTCAGCAGACTACAATATTGATACTGCACCGTATTCTGAGAACGACCAGAATCAGACACAGTCTCCCATCAAAATGGACACACCACCTTCAACGTGGATCAGAATCAGCAGTTCATGGACAACGTGTTTATCCGACCGATGTTTGAAAATTTCACGGTGCTTCATACTTTGTGTTGATGGACCCTAGTCCCCTGTTATGACGCTCCTGGTCCATGCTTTGTTTGATATGGAAAACTTTTAATGTTCTCACCGACAGACTCATGCCATCAGCTTATGGCCATCCACACTATTGGGTGATGTAAACTGCCTGACAACAAGACACGCGCAATATTGTTGTGCTGAAATTAATAAATGAACCTGACAACTCCATACCAGTAGGTCGGACTGTTTGGGTAGGTTGTTTACAGTCAGCTGTGATCAGTCTGTACACTGATGTGGACGTCATAAACGTATGTGAGGCAACAAAAAAAAGAAAGAGGTAACAGGGGCAGGTTAGGTGTCGTGTACCTGTTTTCATCATCACGTTTGGTGACTGCTAGAAAAAAGTACTTGTGTCCAATGGTAATACGGGGACTGGAAGAAACAAGTGTTCGTGTTTGATTACAATACTGTAACAGTTTCATCTTGCTGATATAGAAGTAGCCCATCTCTTGAACCCAATTGTAGAGTAGTTTTTGTAAAACTAGTGTGACGTCTTTTTAACTCCCATTCAATCATCTCATTTTTTGCATATGCCGGACTTAAGATAGTAGCTCATTCATTTTCAGACAGTAAACATGGTTGCACCCTGATTGTTTCTTACCCACGGATGCAACAGTTCAAAGACGATACTTCTTTACTTCTGGGAAAAAAATGCATTCAGAAAAAAATATGTTGCTATGAGATTTCCCTTTGTGCATAATTCTGTCGCTTGTGTTTATACGACAACAACAACAACAAAAATGAATAGATAACCTTGATGGTGAAATGCATTACAGTTGATATGAATTCATCCTGTTTGCTTGTGAACAGATTTTCTTTATATATATAATGGGATACATTGAAGAAGCATTCCTTAGACGGAAATTTAAAGAATAGAACAGTAGAGTAAAGCCGCTTGAGTTTTGTCTGATAGTTTGCATGGTAGTCGCGAACAACAGCAAGTGATGCCTCCCATTCGCTAGGACTTGTATAGTTAGTAATGTCAGTAGTGGATTCTAGGAAAGCGGTCAGTTTATGATTTACGTCAATGAACAAACGAACAGTATGCCCACATTACCAATTACCATTTCCATGTGTGAGTGTAGACCAGTATGCATACATCGGCATTTCCATTTGTGACCCTAGCTGTTCGACTCTGTCCCAATTCCTGCTGCTCCGTGGTCTGTTTCTCCGACTTCTATGGATGATCAACGGTGTTGTTTAAAACACACAGCGGCAAACAGACTGTGTATTGTCTTGCTGGGCCATGTTCCGTTTTTCTGCGTTCATCAGATCGTAACGACTTGATTTGGCAAAAAAAAAAAAAGGAACATAAGCAGATTGCCGTAAATGTTACATTGTATCAGAACACACACATAAAACGAGTCAGTGGACAGACTGACTTTCCGTTGTTTGGCCGATGTGGAGTGGTGTGATTGTCCTTGTTCGGTATGATGCAGATCAGGGATTTCATCTTCTCCTCGCCTGTGTGAACATTGAGACGTTGCCAGTGTCGTAACGGACTAGGCTGAATCCCCCGTGTTTGTTTTTCTGTCTGTCTGTTATGTAAGAAAAAAAAGCGTTACTGAATGGAAAACAAGGTTTTGTCTGTTGTTAAACAAGAAATGTGTCACTGAAGGAGAAATTTTTGATTTTGTTTTGTTTTCTGGGTTTTTTTTTGAAGAAGAAATGTATTATTAATATACGAGAAAAATGTTTGTTAAGGACAAACTCGTGATCATGTTTGGATGGAGTGTGTGATAAATATGTGCCCGATTTCTCCCGTGTTTGTTGGAGCGTTAGAACAGGATATTTGTGATGTAACCATGTTTTCCACTGGTTTGTTGACATGGTCTGAGAAGAATGTTTATGATGTGTTCAATATAGAGTTTGTTTAGTTGTTTGTTTAGTTGTTTATTTACTTGTTTGTTTGTTTTTTCCCCGTGTCTTTTAACATGTCGGGACAGGGACTGTGTTATGTATGCATGTGTTAATGGTTTTCTTCCATGGCCGGTTGCCGCGTGACGTTCAACGTACTCCACGTGGCTCGTTGCGTTCTCTTGTGGTTTCCACCCCTGTCTTTTGATTGAAATTGTGAAAATTAATTTGTTCAGCATATTATTGTATGCACACACACACACCACATCACACACACACGCACACACACACACACTCACACACACACCACTACACACACACACACTCACACCACACACACACACACACAACACACACACACATCACAACACACACACACACACACACACACACACACACACACACACACACACACACACACACACACAACACCACTGTATATATGCAGACCCATATACACACACACACACACATTCAAGCACATTCTCAATCAGTTACGCAGTGAGTGACTACTCTGTTTGTTGACATTCGACGGTATTTTGTTCTCCAGGTTATCGTGATTGTTGTTACCTCCATCGTTGACAAATGCGAATTGTTGTGAAACAGGTTTGCATCCATATGTTGAGGGCGGAGGACAGGAATGGACGAGAGGAAAAGTAACGTTAGGTGTGTGTGAAGGAGTAGTAGTTGTTAGTGTGTGTGTTCAATCGTGAGAGGAGACAGTATGTCTATTAGTGTGTGTATGTTCAATCGTGAGAGGAGAAGTATGTCTATTAGTGTGTGTATGTTCAATCGTGAGAGGAGACAGTATGTCTATTAGTGTGTGTATGTTCAATCGTGAGAGGAAATAGTATGTCTGTTAGTGTGTGTGTTCAATCGTGAGGGAGATAGTATGTCTGTTAGTGTGTGTGTGTTCAATCGTGAGAGGAGATAGTATGTCTGTTAGTGTTGTGTGTTCAATCGTGAGAGGAGATAGTATGTCTGTTAGTGTGTGTGTTCAATCGTGAGAGGAGATATGTGATTTGAATGTTGTCTGTTAGTGTGTGTGTTCAATCGTGAGAGGAGATAGTATGTCTGTTAGTGTGTGTGTTCAATTTTGAGAGGAGATAGTGTGTGTGTTAGTGTGTGTGTGTTCAATCGTGAGAGGAGATAGTATGTCTGTTAGTGTGTGTGTTCAATCTTGAGAGAAGATGGTATGTCTGTTAGTGTGTGTGTGTTCAGTCGTCAGAGGAGATAGTATGTCTGTTAGTGTGTGTGTTCAGTCGTGGTCTGTTTGTGTGTGTGTTCAGTCATGGTTGTGAGTCTGTCTGTCAGCGCGTGCAGTGTCGTTATCATTGTTCAACATTTAAACTTGTTACTGATAGTATAACATGTTAATTTATGTGAAACTAAAGAATGGCTGTATGCTTCTGTTCCAGTCAAAATGAGAAAGTGAATGAACATGTTCTCTAGTTTTCGTGAAGATTCTTGTCTTCTTTTTTGCATTCGTCTATCATGATTCTGTGTAAGTTCTGAGTGCCTAACAGTAGACTGGACTGCTATGCCCTTTATTTGGTTTCTTTATGCATGAGCGAGGGGAAAATTTGTTCTTTTCTAGCTCTCTGGAGTCTGTTGACTTTCTGTTCAAACTGATGTATCACGATGTTTGTGTGTTCTTATAGTTGCTGCTCATATGATATGAACTTATTTAAAGCATCATCTGTGGATTTTGTGCTTCTGTTTTAAGATTTATGATTGGGAAAGAGTAAGCCGAAAATGGCTGACTCAAATTATGTGCTGAACAACTGTATGTCGGAGTAAAAGTGTTGCTGTATTTGGAATATTTTTAGATAAGTTAAATTCAGGAGATTTCATTACGTGTTGCGTCTTCTGATACTGTGTGAATTCATATCAGTATGATCTTGCTCTTTGTTCAGTTAAACTTCTCTTTTCGCACAATAACTAACTGATAAAAGCTCTTCATTTTTAACTGCTTAAGTGTGTTCTGATTTTGATTTAAAGTGTTTATTCTATACGCTGTTGATTACTGGAAACCATGCACATTGTATCGTGTTAAGGCCACACTAGAATTGAATGCTGGTGGTGGATGTCGTTTTCCTTTATTTTTCTTTTCTCATTCCTTTTTTTATGTAGATTACAAAAACATAGTTTTCTTTAGGTTTTCAAATGTATTGATTCATGAAACAATACAGTTGCGAGAAAACAAGACACCAGTGTATGACACTGCACTGACAGTTGAATTCGCGAAAGTCTTGTTTGTTCGTTTTTCCCCCGAGGTCATTCGTCGCCGCATGAAAAATATAGGGGGGAAATGTCACTTCAAAAGGTGAGGTGTAAGAAAGGAAAGCATGGCTATTCGGCTCATTCAATGTATTCGGTGGTTTCTGTTTTTAAATGAACTATTCGAAGTCTGTAAAACACAGATTATTGTACTCAACACATCGTACCAGTAAATAAAACATTTAAAAGAAACGCCGAAAGCTCTTTTTGCTTTGGTGCTTAAATGTAATGATAATGACAAATTAAGTGGCATAAGTGTGTCATGTTTTTGTATGTTCGCAGTGGAGAGTCAGTGTGCGCTCAGTTCTCTCTGTTGATAAGATCAGCATGGTAAGATTTAGCCAGACTTCTCAGACCAGTACAATGATAAAAATGTGCCCAGTTTTGCGTGTCTGGAACGGATTTGAGGCATGATCAGCAAAAACGTACCTCAGTATTTACTTAGTGCTGCAGTCAAAGAATAGAAACAAAAAAGAAACTGTAAACTGTATGGGTCAGTTTAGTTTTGGATACTTATGATGGAAGTGAACTGAAGTAACACACAGAAGGAAATATGGCTCCATCGCCTGTGATTATAATTCAGATGTCATGGTCGTGAGTGATATGCTTGTTGAATCTTTGGTCAAATAGACACAGGAAAAGTGGCTGTCGGGTTGTGACACTCTAACGAAAAGAAGCATGCGCTGAGATTTTTCTCCAATGTGTCTGTATGAAAGAGTGAAAGAGAGAGACTTCAAACTTTAAACTTCAAAACACTTTATCTTCAAAACGCTTCATTACCACAGAGAGAGAAAGAGAGAGAGACGGAGACAGAGAGAGCAAAAGCGTTCCTTGACGAACAGCTGTAGGTGTATAAAATAATGAAACCAAAAAAAAGGGCTAAACAAAAAAGAAGACGAAATAGTAGTATTCCAAAGAGAATTATGCAGGACTGTACTTCTCGCCCGTGCTAACAATGTCGTACCTACTTAATGTTTACGTTTACTGGATGTTTATGATGGCTTGTTACTGAACTTGATTACTTCTTTAAATCTTATTTCCGTTTCCGTCTGTTACTGAGCTTTTAATTTCCACATCCATGCGTTATCAAGTCCACCATATTTTGACTTTCATTTATTTTCAGTCGTTTCTACTCATGTCATGTATTTACAGCTTGAAACTTTGACTGTGTTTTGGAAACGACAACGTCACCAATTTAAAGTAAACAAAATGTTTAAATGTTTAAATTGCCATGGAAAAGAAGCTTTGTATGTTGAAAAAAGAGTTAATTATTTGAAGGAGAAAAGAGGCAAAGAAAGATACGTCCTTGTCCTTGTCCGTTTATGTCAAAATTCTTTTGCCTGTGGGAATCCTCCCAACACCAAGGATTTGTTCTGCTGACTATAATGACCTGAGAAATCTATGTATCATCTCTTCAGTCAGTGGTTGGTTGTTTGCCTTCAACGCGTATGCAGTCCTAACATGCTTGGAGGAGAGAAATGAATTACTTTTCCAAGATTACTTATGATGGATTCCTTCCTAAAGCATGCGTACAGTGGTTTAATTTCCAAACGCATGTGTAGAATGGGGGGGGGGGGGGGGGTGTCATCAAAAAGGTGCATATTGATTCCCTAGTTGCTTTTCTGTTCTTTCTGTTTCTCCCACTCTTCTTTTCCCAGTTCCTCTCAGAATATATTATATGTATAATACTGCTTGCTTTCTTTGTTGATAACCATTACAATGAGAAAATGTTGTTTTAACCCGAAAAATCGTGCTGTCCTGTTGACGATTTCCAAGCTTGTGTTTCTAGTTAGCTTTTTTATTTTGTTGTTTCGAGTCCATCGCTTTATATCAGCCTGTCTAACTCAGTCTCTATTTTCTGAATGAATGAGTACTATTATTCTACTTTGAATCGAGCAAAACAGAACACTTAAGTTTCGTTATTTACGTTGGGCTTGACAATAAGCATGTTTAGTTTACTACTCTTACTCAGTCAGTTCTACGCCTTCATCATCACAGTGTACATGAGCACATGCTTTCTTTTTGTCCCGCCCCTGCCCCCCTCCTCACTGAGTTTGTAATCTTGTAACCCTGTGGAATATTCTACCCCAACTGCGCCAGAAAAGGAGCACAGAATAATTTTGCAGTGATGATCTCTCCTTTCCCTTCCCCTCTAATGAACTCGATTAAGAACATTACGGTCAGTGTGGCGGACTTGTCTTGTCTATGGTATTTTGCCTCGAGAGTTTTGTGTGATGTCCTAGCTGACTTATTATCTGCGATTCCATTGGTTGTGTTTGTTTTGAATGTAAGCACGCCCCTCTTCACATTCCCAACGGCGAGTATACCGTACACATTCAGATGACTGCAACGTTGTTCATTTCATCCCCTGTTCCTCTGCTTCTGCTTCTTTTGTCCAGAATGGAAGCATGTAGGTGGATGAATAATTATGTAAACTGCCCTGTTTCTTTTGAATCCTTTACGACTGTTAAGAGTTACAGTCCCATTCTAGAAAAAAGAGTTGAACGTCCCAATTTTTTAGCCAAACACTAAATTACTAATTTTCTCTTAAATATGCCTGGAGTCTTCAAGTAGGGAATACAGGACATCTCTTCATTTTGCTTTCTGACCTTTGTTTTTATCCAGCTGATGATATCAATCGAAATTTTAAAAAAAAGATGTTTACAAATAATTTAAAGTTTTGCAGTCCTTACTTTTATAACTGTGTTTTTAAGGTGACTTAGTTAACCAGCAGTAACGAAAATACTTCTCTGATGGTGGGATCACACAGAAGGGCGTGCTCGCGCGCGCGCACACACACACAGTCACACATGCACACATACAAAATCGAGTTGACTGCTATTCATCGACTACCATATCGCCTGTCATTTCCCCAGACATTGAAAATAATATACATGTAGAGACAAATCTTCTTAATACAGTTAATGTGTGATCCCTCAGAAGACTTCAACATTTTGAATGTGGTTTGTGACTGCAAGGAGAAAAGTGATTTCCGTAGCCTTTGTGTTTATGGTAAGCCACTGTGGATGACATTCATACGTCCCAGGCAAACTTTAACCAGTAATAATGTATGGCATAGTGACCGTAGTCTAACTGTTATTATATTGTTCTGGAACAATTTGGTTGTGTTGGCACTGTCTTCAGATTTAAACTTTTTTGTTTTCATTTTGGCAAGGGTCGAATTTGTGTCCCACTGTACATGAAAGTATTGTATATAGTAAGAAATTTGGTGTGGTGTGTGTGTGTGTGTGTGTGTGTGTGTGTGTGTGTGTGTGTGTGTGTGTGTGTGTGTGTGTGTGTGTACACGATTACGCATACACGTGCGTAGTTTGTGCGTGTATAATATTATGTTTCCAAAAGCTCTTTACCTTTCATCTTGTTATCTTGGTTTGTCGTTAAGGTTGCTTTCTTTAACGTTATTTTGTTGCTGTTATATACTCACACAGATCATGGCATTTACAACACAGACAATATTATACGGAGATGTTCTAGCCACTAAGTCTCAGAATAATACACAGGACAAGACGAGTTTTTACATCCATGTCTTTGTGGTGTAGGGTGGGATATAATCCACTGGGATTTGCTGGCAGATTTTGACTCTGGTACCCTGCTTTAAGGACGGATATACAGGGGGCTGCAAAAGTAGGTATACAGTTATGAAAAAAGAAAACTACTACAATACTCATCGCATTTATCATACAAACAAATGAATATTGCATATACATGTAATAACAAGCACAGCCGTAATCCTCAGACTGCTTGCCGTCGTTTCACACACTCCTCTAATCGAGAGCGGAATTAAGCATTATGATAATAATGTGATACTTACTGTATACCTGCTTTTGCACCCACCCACCCTCCCCCACCCCTGTATTTGGCGGTGCGTGCTTTTCTGAAGAGCTAGTCAGTCGCTTGGTGTTGGTGAATTCATTGACTCCTTCTTACAAGCTGACCTGAGACACCATTTGTGTCGTGCTTGCTTGAGTCAAGTTTGTTTCGTTTAGCAACGTCGAAAACACGGCGTTAAACCTTAACAACTAAACAGCACACGAGGGATTTTTTGTTGTTGTTTTTTTTTTTTTGTCTTTTTTGTTTGTTTGTTGGTTGGTTGGTTGGGGTTTTTGTTTTGTTTTGTTTTTGTTGTTTGTTTTTTTTCTTTCACTATCAACGTGGTCTGACCATATCTGGCCGCAAAGGCTGAACAGCTGTTCTCGTCTGAAATAGACCGTGCTGATACATGTGCGTAGTACTGCATGGTACCATGATATGTTAGGAGACACCAGCAGGCCTGATACATCTGGCTTCAGTCCTCATCGAGGAATGAAACCCAAAGTTTAGTGTTTGTGTTTGGTGTGCTTTCACCCGGAAACAAAATCACTCGCAAAGCAGAACCAAGAGTGTCTGATCTACACGTAGCTGTTATCGATTATTATTATTGTTTTATTTGTATCGGGACGTAAGACGTTCTGGTTGTATGTGTTCTCCAAAAGCTGGAAACAAGGCAGCTTCTTCATAATGTTGACTACTAGTCTTTAGATTATTTTGTCGCTTTGAACGTACCGTTTGTCTGCCCAGTCTCACTTTATTTTGGGATGATTTGAGCCAACAGCTGTTTCAATCAAAATTTCGTTCGCACTTTTACATCCTGGATATGTTTTGGGCTTGTGTTCTGTGTTCTGAATATGCTGGTATTCTAAGCTCCTCCCCCCCCCCCCCCCCCCCAATCATCCGATACAAAATTTGAAGCGTTTTTGACATTGTTTGAGCTTTTTCTCTTTTTTTTCAGTCTTGGTTTGATTGCATTCTGTTTGTTTTGTTTTCATTTGCATTCTGTTTGTTTTCTTTTCTTTTCTTTTGTTTACTACGAATCTTGTTGCTACGTATTCAAGAACTGTGGAAAGGCATAAGCGCATACTCATCTGATTTTCCCCCTTTTGTATCTGTCTATGGTGGGGGGGGGGGTTGGAGTCTTTTCGTTTGGTTGTTTGTTGGTTTTGTTTTTTTATTATGGCCATCTCAGACACGTCTAAGACTTGACCAGTCAGGCAATAAAGATACTGCTTCTTGTTCTGGACGATTTGTTTATTTGTTGATGATTCATTTTGTATTGTAGTTAAGCGATAGTGCTGTTGTGTGGTGTCGTTTTCTTGATTTATAAAGAAATTGGATCTTCTGTTTGCCAAGAGACTGGTAGCATGTTTGTTCGTAGCTTTTCTTGCTTTTATTTGCGTTGTTTTTAAGTGCGGTTTTCCTGATATTTTGTTTGTGTCTGAATCGCTTTGAACGTGCAAAACGGAGCCTGTAATACAGGAAATTATTCAGGTGGTGTTTGTTTTTTGTCCTTCTTTTCATATACTCTTGTATTTTGCTTCACGATTGATATTTTGTAGTAAAGTATGCTTTCCCCCCGTCCCCTGCCATAAAGCATGTGTTTATCTCTGTCCTCTTCTCTCTTCTTCTCTCTCTCTCTCTGTCTCTCTCTCTCTCTCTCTCTCTCTCTCTCTCTTCTTTCTCTCTCTCTCTCTCTCTCTCCTTTTCTCCTCTCTCTCTCTCTCTCTCTCTCTCTCTCTCTCTCTCTCTCTCTGTTCATATGTGTCAGAGAATGTCAGGAGCGATCAACGTGTGTGTGTGTGTGTGTGTTGTGTGTGTGTGTGTGTGTGTGTGTGTTTCAATTATGCTTCTTCTTCTGGCCATGGCTGAAAAATTCAGAGCGATCTGAGAACCTGTTGGCAACTGATTTGTGTTCCACTATTTTACCTTTGTGTTTGCGGGTTTATGTTTGTTCTCGAGCGCGTTTTCATGCGGTACTACGTAAATGAATACGGATAAGGAAGTAAATATATTGTGGTTGTTCGATTGACTTATATTATGCGTCAGGATACGGATACACTCTTGATTTTACACAGCAGAATTTTCAAATTTTGTTTAACTTACATTGAAAAGCATTGCCGTTTGTTTCATTTTTGTAGTTTTTTTTTAGAGGGGAGGGAATGGGGTCCATTTTTGTTCATTTTTCTCGTCTTTTTTTTTTTTTTTTGGGGGGGGATGGGGGGGGGGGGAAGGGGTTCCATTTTCTATGCCAGTTTTATGGCTACAGACTCTGGGACATTTTTTCACAGTGCGAGGATGATGATGACTATTGGGACGATAATCATGATACTGTAAGAGTTCGATTCTGGATTGAGACTCAGTGACAGGGCTATACTGTACGCTTGCTTAGATGATCTATCCTAGCGTCAACCAGGCCCGAGAGCTACAGACATCTGCGGTGATGTTCAGAAAATCTGAGCAACACCGTTACTGATGCCTTCGTGATGTGGATGAGACTCGGCTGTGTGATCTCGGTCTTCCCAGTGAGCCTGTAGCACACACTCGGCTCTGGGTAGGAACAGTTTCAGTTTCAGTTTCTCAAGATGGTGTCTCCGCGCTCGGAGCGAATTCCATATGCACTAACGCCACAGGTGCACGTGTGTGGTGACCGTGGCACATGCCTTAAGCCTGCACATTAACCCATGAGCTGGCCAGGGGCCCAAAAATTCCCACAGTGATTTTCACAAGACTTGAGTAATGGGATTCAAACCCACGACCTTTCAGTCGTTAGTTCGTTGTGTTAACCATTGCACCACGGCGAGAGTGGTATTTTTTTTGTTCTTAATGTTCTCTAACAAATGATCGGCATGTTCGGTTAATTATTTACTGGTTGTGAATTTGTTTAAAACCAAAAATCGTTTTTGATTTTTTTTTTTGTTTGTTGTTGTTTTTTTTTGATGGGTTTTGTTTGTTTTTATTTTTTTGTTTGTTTGTTTTTGTTTCTAACCAGCGACATGTATGTTGAAAACTGAAAGTGTTCAGATGGAAATGAGGTTGAATTGCGTTGAGATGCCTGATCAGGCTTAAATAGTGTATATACCAGTGTTGAGAATATAACGTTCAAGTTCGTTTCCTTTGTCGAAGTTACAAACAGCTTTGTTGTTGTTGTTGAAAAACTTTACTTTCACCTTTGAAAGACTACGCGCGCGCGCGCACAACCACACACACACACACACACACACACACACACACACACACAAACACACACACACTACACAAAACACACACACACACACAACACACACACACACACACAACAACACACACACACACACACACACACACAACACACACACACTTTAGGTAGTGCAGGAATTGGGAAGTTCTTTATAACATTTCACTGGCACCACCACAGCATGCCATGCTGTTGAAAATGCTGCAAAGTAAAAGTTATTATCACGAAAACAGCGGGAGTTTTACAGTGCTAGCGCAAGTAAAATGCAACAGTTGATAATGTAGCGCATACAGAGATGGCGACTGTTACAGAGAGGACGAAGGACAGTTTGGATAACACTTGTGCAGAGTTTTGATTCCTTTTCAGTTTGTTTAACTTGATTCTGTATTGTTTTCATATTTTGTGTGGAATACTTGGCTAATTATTATTGTTATTATACTTGGGTAATTATTATTATTATTATTGTTGTTGTTGTTTATTATTATTGTTGTTGTTATTGTTGTTGTTTTTATATTTGGCTAATTGTTATTATTATACTTGGCTAATTATTATTATTATTATTATTATTAATTATTATTATTATTATTATTTTATTATTGTTATTATTATTATCGTCATCATTATTATTATTGTTGTCGTTATTATTATTATTAATGTAAAGATGATGATGATTACTGTTGTTATTGTCGTTGTTGTTGTTGTTGTTGTGTCGTTGAAGTTTTGCTGATTAGTATTCTTTTCTCTCGGTTGTTTGTATTCTTGTTTTATATTTTTGTTTAGTATATTGTTAAGAAAGATCACTCATTTCTCTGTTAATTTCAGGCAAAGTGTCATTTCTGTTTTACATTATCATTTGTGGCCAGCCATCTAACAGCCAGAGTGTAAGATAAAATTCAAGCTTTGTTTTCATTGTGTTTTCAGTCTAAATGATTACACTATTCTGACGGTATCATCCACATTTCCTTTTGTTTAGTGTCAGTTTATTCAGAACTGTTATGATTTTGCGTGCTGTATTGTGTCAGGTGCATTGTTTTGTTTAATGTTAATAACATGAGCATTCTTTAACAATGTTATGTTCAAATGATTATCAATGAATAACGTAGACGAATGGGTGATAAAAATGTGTTGAGTATGACACAGCGATGATTTTGATTATTAAAATGAATGCGTGGGCTTTTGCATCCTTCATTTTTTTCCCCCTTCCTCATTACCATATCCCAGTAATGATTGTGTATTCAGGATAATCGTGCAGTGTTGGTCAAAAAGTAACCAACAAGTCATTTTTGATTGATTCAGTGCATATTAAAACATGCAGAATAAATGGAGAAGAAGCGTTATGAATAGTTTAACTTTGTTTTTTTTTCCTGCGTTCGATTCTGCTTGTACAGATTATGTAAAACGGAGCGAGTTGTGCTTGGATTTGATGACTGAAAGGTGTTTGATTCAATAAATATTTTGATATTTCGTGGTGGCGTGGCCTTTCTGACAGTATGATCGTGTGTACAGTGAGAGAGAGTACATGAATATCTCAAGAGAATCCGACAATATCATCGGTATCTCACAATGCAACCAAAATATTTCAAGGCTTCTTTGAGCAACATTCTTATAATTAGTCCTCATATACTCTGAGAGTGGTAGGACTTTAAACTCCAACAAACGAAACAAAACAGAGAGACAGACAGAGACAGACTGTGTATGGGCTTTGACTGATTTGGTTCAGTTTTTACGTCGGCACCCACATCTTGTCATATGGCCGACGGGGATAACCATACCAGGGAAGTGGGGGAAGGGGGGGGGGGGCTTATCTAATCCTATACTGACACCACCAGAACAACGATGATGTTAAGATGGGTCAGTGAGAAGGCCAGTTTTAATGTGAGCGCACGCCGGGATTCGAACCCACAACCATTAGGATGTGAATCCAACGCTCAACCAACTGCGTTACTGAGGCCCGTAAATGTGTGTGGGCGTGCAAGCATCGGTTAGACAAGTATGCAAGCAAACCTCACTGACTCACTAGCCAATGTCATCAGTCTAACATCAAATATCATTTCTATGCTGATGACTCCCAGTTCTACAACCGTGCATCTCCCGAAAAAAGTTTCAGTTCTTTGTGAAGTTTCATATTGTGTGTTGAAATACAGCTAACTAGAGATAAAACTGGAGCAACTCTCATTGGCACCAAGCTTACAAAATTTCCGCTGTAACCGTTTGTTCTATCCAACTATGTGAAAACTATTGCATCTCTGATTCAATTAAGAACCTCGCAATTGTTCTTGGTCCTCAACTCCTACTACTGTCGCCGGTATCGTTCAACTGAAAAAGCATCTAAACTTGTGACTACAACTAAAGCAGCATCTAAACTTGTGACAACTAAGCACATCTAAACTGTGACTTCAACTAAAGCAGCATCTAAACTTGCGACTACAACTAAAGCAGCATCTAAACTTGTGACTTCAACTAAAGCAGCATCTAAACTTGCGACTACAACTAAAGCAGCATCTAAACTTGCGACTACAACTAAAGCAGCATCTAAACTTGCGACTACAACTAAAGCAGCATCTAAACTTGCGACTACAACTAAAGCAGCATCTAAACTTGCGACTACAACTAAAGCAGCATCTAAACTTGCGACTACAACTAAGCAGCATCTAAACTTGCGACTACAACTAAAGCAGCATCTAAACTTGCGACTACAACTAAAGCAGCATCTAAACTTGCGACTCAACTAAAGCAGCATCTAAACTTGCGACTTCAACTAAAGCAGCATCTAAACTTGCGACTTCAACTAAAGCAAGCATCTAAACTTGCGACTACAACTAAAGCAGCATCTAAACTTGCAACTTCAACTGAAGCAGCATCTAAACTTGCGACTTCAACTAAAGCAGCATCTAAACTTGCGACTTCAACTAAAGCAGCATCTAAACTTGCGACTTCAACTAAAGCAGCATCTAAACTTCGACTTCAACTAAGCAGCATCTAAACTTGCGACTTCAACTAAAGCAGCATCTAAACTTGCGACTTCAACTAAAGCAGCATCTAAACTTGCGACTTCAACTAAAGCAGCATCTAAACTTGTGACTTCAACTAAAGCAGCATCTAAACTTGCAACTTCAACTGAAGCAGTACCTAAACTTGTGACTTCAACTAAAGCAGCATCTAAACTTGCGACTTCAACTAAGCAGCATCTAAACTTGTGACTTCAACTAAAGCAGTACCTAAACTTGTGACTTCAACTAAGCAGTACCTAAACTTGGACTTCAACTAAAGCAGTACCTAAACTTGTGACTTCAACTAAAGCAGTACCTAAACTTGTGACTTCAACTAAAGCAGTACCTAAACTTGCGACTTCAACTAAAGCAGTACCTAAACTGCGACTTCAACTGAAGCAGCATCTAACTTGTGACTTCAACTGAAACAGCATCCAAACTTGGGATTTCTCATACTTAGTCTCGTCGATTTCTCATACCTAGTCTCGTATTGATTATTGTACCTGTCCTACTCTCTGTCTTGCCTGCTTCTTCTGACACTGTCAGAATATTCAGAATTGTTGCGGCCATCAAGTCCTTCATAAAACGAAGCATGATCATAACACTCCTTTGGTTTAATTCCTCCACTGATTGCCTTTTATTCAAATAATTCGATACAAAACCAATACGTTCTGGCCAGAAGCGTATTAACGGTTTTACACCTACTTATCTTTGCAACCATTTCCAACTGTACACCCCTTCCAGACCTCTCAGTTCTGCGTCTGATACTATTTGTTTACGAATTCCTCGATACAGATGTTCAACAGTCGGTCGCCGTTTACGTTTCGTGTCTGGTCCGTACAACTGGAGTGAGCTTCCCTTATGTCTTCGGCATCTACAGACTCCTTTCTTCATTTAAGTCTTAACTTGAAGACGTACCTTTTTGTCCGGCTGTGATTTCCTCCTTCATCTCATCCCCCCTTCATCCTATCTCCCCCCCCCCCCCCCCCCCGCCTGTTCTCCCCCGCCCGATGTTCGTGTGTTTTCTATCCTTAGGTTGTTTTTGCCATTGTGAGCGACTGTGTGAATAAACGATGAGAGTGTGCGTTTTGATTTGATGTATACATCAAGACTTCGCGCTGTAAAAGTAGTAGTAGTAGCAGTAGTAGTAGTATCATATCATCATCATCATCATCATCCCCATTCATCATTATTATTATTATCATCATTACTACTTCTACTACTACTTATAATAATAATAATAATATCATTGTTGTTGTTGTTATCATCATTATTATTATTATTATTATTATATTATTATTATTATTATTATTTTTATTGTTATCATTATTGTTATCATTATTATTATTACGAATTCTCAACACAGTACACTGGATCTGCTAACACAAACAGACCTCACTTGACTCACTACATATTACTACAAGGGCGGGGGCAAAGGAGAAGCAAGAACTAAACTTCCCCGTCTGCATGAAGAGGAAAGATCAGTCAGTGTTGCCAGAACAAAGGGGAGAGAAACTGCAGTGCCCGGCTGGTGCAGGAGTCTGCCGTGTGTTAGCAGACAGGGGTCAAGATCCCTCCCTCCCAAAGATCCTCAGAGTAATTGGTTAGGGTGTCGTAAAAGAGGGTGTGGGCATAGCCCTCTGGGTGGTCTCTTTCCTGGAAGTTTATGCGCAAGTTAGAAGAGAGACTCGTGTGTGTGACGTGTGTGTGTGAGAGAGAGAGAGAGAGAGAGAGAGAGAGAGAGAGAGGAGGGAGGAGAGAGAGAGAGAGAGAGGAAACGTAATAAGTATTGTACAGTAAATATTTTACAGACACCTCAAACATTAAGAGTACGAAAGGTATTATTCGTGTTTAAGCATTTACGATGCTGTATAAGAACAGACTTGGGTTGACAATAACTTCTCTTCTTCTTCTTCTTCTTCTTCTTCTTCTTCTTCTTCTTCTTCTTCTTCTTCTTCAACTCCCTCCTCCTCCTCCTTCCTCCTGCTACTCTTCCTGCTCCTCCTCCCCCTTTGTCTTCTTCCTCAACTCCGTGAAGAATCATTGGAGCCCCGCACTAAAGAACTGTTCATCAGATCTTATCAGTTGTGAACCAAAGCCTTGGTCTCCGCAAATAGTCCTTAAAGACGCGTCGTAATTGAATTACACAATGATTGTAAATGAAGATCAGGTAAAAAAAAGTATAACAACTCACCACAACTCACCACTTTTTCAATTTTTCAATTTTAATTTCTCAAGATGACGTCTCCGCGCTCGGAATGAATTCCATATGCACTAACGTCACAGGTGCTTTGTGATGGAGAAGATCCAGAATGATCACGGCACAAGCCTTTAAGCCTGCACATAAACCCATGAGCTGGCCAGGTCTGAGGTCCTACATAGATAGTTCCATAATCTGGGGTCGTAGGGGAGTGAGGTGGCAGAGACCTCAACTTTTCCCGGGGCCAGCACCACGAGGGCAGCGCCCATCCCCAATCTCTCGTTTGCTTCAAATTCTTACACTAAATGTTTTCAGTGTTATATAGACCAATACTGTTGTTTGGATGCGAAGCCTGGATAACCAACGCACGAAGTCAGAACAATTTACTAACTCACCACAGTTTGAATAAGATCGTTTTCATTTCAACGTTTGAACAACAAAAACAAAAAAGAGAAGAAAATAAAGAAAGAAAAAGAAAGAAAGAAATGCTGGTTTTATGAACTAGAGCACTCTAGATATAAACTTTAGTTCCATTTCCCATCAGTGGCGTCAGCGCATATGGAATTGATTCCGAGCGCGAAGACGTTACCTCGGGAAACTGAAACTCAACTGCCACAGGCAGCACAATGACGACTGTCCTATATGGCCCAACAAGAGATGTGTATGTTCATGGACCGACCGCAGGTGCTTAAAATACCGACAAACTCTTGCAAAATGTCTGAGACCGACCTTCTTTCGAGACCTGATAACAACTGTCAGCAACTGCCACACGAAGTCAGGTGTCTGTCACATGTAGTCAACCCCACCTGTGGTCTGAAGACGAATGGCATTCCCAGACAATATCGATGCCAGGTAGCTGAGACCAGTTATAATGGCCGTGGTGATAATTGCTGTTCAACAGATGGCTGGAGATACCCCGAGATACGGAAAGAGAGAGTGGTAAAGCACTCTGTAGCATTGTCGTTATATGTATCGTTGTATGGGCCCACATACAGCGCTGCAGAAAACTTGGGGCCGAAGAAACCACAGGTTTTTGTTTCTCTGAGACACATTGCATATGCACAGATTTGACCGTTGGCATCGATCAAATAAGATAATAATCACAAGCAAAGGGTGTAGTGTCCGTCTTTCTGTTCATGTCTGGCAAAACGTTCTGTAGATCAAAGCATGGATGACTTGAGTTAGTAGAGCTATCGTTCACAGACTCTTTTCCCTGTGAATTTCACCGTCCTCCAGAAGAGATTGGTAACAAACAAGCCCACATAAACACACGGACTTAAATTTCGGCAATTTTCATCCGTTGTCTCCTCCCATTGATGAAACATGGTAGGGTCTTGTCACGAAAGGCTGTCAGTGCGTCAGTGTCAATTTTGGCCACAAGCAGGAAGATGTTGATTGGTTCTGGGGACTGCTCTGACCTCTAGTCTGCGTCTGTCACTCGGTGGATTGTCTGTTCCCACGCGCTGTCACACAAGATAGGCCATTCTCATGGCTGAGACCTCGATGGGCGTTGACTAGACCCCCCCCCCCCCCCCCGGCTTTCGGTTCTAACTGACCTGGCTCTATCCAGTATGGCCAAAAAAAAAACAACAACAAAAAAGGAAATTTGCGTATGCAACTCTAGTCAAGTCTACCCATCTGTGGGTATGGTGTGATGTGGTGGTGTGATGCTGGGGTGGTGGTGGTGATGATGGTGGTGGTTGTGGTGGTGATGATGATGTGGTGGGTGATGATGATGGTGGTGGTGGTGGTGGTGGTGATGATGATGGTGGTGGTGGTGATGATAATGGTGGTGTGGTGTGATATGTAGTGTGGTGGTGGTGGTGGTGTGGGTGGTGGTGGTGGTGATGAAGGTGATGATAGATTGGACTCTTTCTTCTGCCCATAGCTCAAGACTTAACTCTCGTTTTGAAGGAAGACATTTTAGGAGAAATACACAAAATAAAATATGAGCAAACAAGTAAGCTACTAGGCTATATAAGTCTATTAATGCTAATTCTATCATACACATGCAGGACGCATGCATATGAACACACAAACACACACACGCACACGCTCACGCACACACACACATACACACACACACACGTACGCGCACACACACGCACACACACACACGCGCCGCACACACACACACACACACACACACACACACACACACACACACACACAGTGACTGCGAGTATTTTGAAACAGAAGAAACTGATCCTATAAGTGCTAAACATTCCGCCAGAAGACTACTAGTAAAGTTTTTAAGTGACAGTGGTTCGTCTTTCACTCAGTCACAAGCTTTGGTAAACCACAAGTCCTCTCTACACGTCAAAATTGATTACATCTAAAATTCCCTCAAGGTCACTGTGAACAATATTCAAGTGTCGCCAGTATGTCCATGATCATATATATATATATATATATATATATATATATATATATATATATATATATGTACACACATATACATATATATATGTATAATACATACGTACATACATGTATATATATGTGTGTGTATATACGTGCATATTATATATTTATATATATATACATATACATATGTATATATATGTGTGTATATATGTATGTATATACGTAGGCCTATGTATATGTGTGTCTGTCTGTCTGTCTGTTTGTGTGCTGAGTGACGTGTGTATATGGAAGGAGATAATTAAAATGGCTTTACCATCAGGCTTTTGGTTTTACTCTTATTAATTTTCAGATGTTCAGTCTTTTGACAGCATCTGTTAGACTTTGATATTTGCTGTGTAATCCTGAAGGGAAGAGATATGACTGGTGAAATTTGTAATTGGGGTTGAATTATGAAGCCTTTTTAGCAAACATTCGACCTATTTTTTAAGGGAGAAAATTGCTTGAAAAATGGTAGCAGGCAAAATTAATACGATTACAGAGAATGATAAGATAAAGAGAGAAAAAAAGTTAATGGGAGAAACGTTATGAGTTTGCAGAGGTTACAATTAAATTAAGACAACTTAACAAGAATGGTAACAGTTCTCTATCAACCAATTCAATACATCAAAATAATTCAGTAAAATCAAGATTTCAAAGCAACACTAAAAAATTGAAAAATGATAACGATATAGATCAAACTGATATACAAAAGAGATGTAATTTTAGATGTTGACTTCATCCACAATATCATAGCCTTCACAACTTTTGAGAGCGAGTCCACCTGTACAAGGGACGCAACACATGGTGCTTATGTCAAGAATACACCTCTATACCGGAAGTTGCTACCTGAACGACGTCACAACTCGAAGGTAAACGAACAATAACATCACTCCAGCCCTTACAGTACCGTCAAAGAAAGGTTAGTTTTGTTTCTAAATCTCGTAGTCAGAAGATGAGTGCATGTGAGACACATTCCCGAAACACCGAGGTTGCATTATTGAAGGAAAATGAATATATGAATTAATTGAAAAGTGTGGTCGGGACACTCGCCCGTAGTCTGTCACAGACTCTGTGCAGACGAGTGGAAGTAGGCTATCGATTTTGTTCAACTGAAATCGGTAGTTGTCGACGATTACATTATTTTTGTAAATTAGGATTTAAACCAATTGTTGCTTGGTGCTGGTAGTTTAAATGTTAAATTGGATGATCACAAGGATGTAAACTACTGCCGTAATGTAAAAAAAAAAAAAAATCTTTTGCTCTGCCGTTGTTGATTTTGTCAGCATACAATTTGAGATCTGAGTCACCATCTGGTTAACCGGTTCTAATCCGATATTTACACAGATCAATATATATCAACTGAACCATTTCGTAATGAAGTGCTTATCGTGTTGATTTGCATATCAACTGAACAATTTCGTAATGCAGTACCTACTGTGTTGATTTGCCCTCTTCTCAATTACTCGTGCAACACACACACACACACACACACACACACACACACACACACACACACACACACCCCACACACACACACACAGTGTGTGCGTGCGCGTGAGTGTGTGCTTGTGTGTGTGACATACACACACATACGCACACAAATATGACACACACACACATAACGCACTATGATTAACAGACATGTTTCTTCATGCATCAAATACAGTTGAATACAGCAGTGCCAGTTCATGTTATTGTTGTGTGTGTAATGGGATTTAGACCTCAGAGAAGGTAGATGCTTTGACCAGTCTTGCGGCTATATGTAGGCACAGCACAGGATTAAATGGAAAATGTTTTTACTATACTGGGTACTTCAGCTGAAAGGAGTCTTTGTGTTGCGGGGAAGTGGCTGTTACTCTTGCAAAATACAGTGTCAGTGCATGTGAACGTTATCTGACTCAGATCGAGTGAGATTTCAAACATTATGTGTATGACCGTGAAAGATGATGTCAGCATTCAAAATCAAACAGTGCTGTTATCCAGGAAATTAATTAAGGCCTCAGTGGTTTACCTGTTGGTCTCGCAGTTCATGTTCAATGTAATGTAAGGTACAGGTCTGTTGCACAATGAACTTTAAAGTGAAAAAATAATGTGTGTGTACATGAATCAAATAAACTGGAAGAAAATTCTTTTAATTCATTCTCTGAGAATCTCATCTCTGTCTGTCTGTCTGTCTGTCTCTCTCTCTCTCTCTCTCTCTTCTCTCTCTCTCTCTCTCTCTCTCTCTCTCTCTCTCTCTCTCTCTATCTATTTGTTTTTCAAATGATGAGCACTTAAGTTAAGTGGGTAAACATTGGGTCTTTATTCAAAAGGTCTGGGATTCAGCCCACCTGTCAAGACACCTTTCTCAGGTGGGTAAAGGATGGACATTTTTTTCGTCTCCCTTCAACATCTGTGAGACCTGCCAATGCCAAAACCTTCTTTGTGTTCAATGCTTGCAGTATATTAAAATATGCATGTTAAAAGTCAAGTAAATGCAGACTATCAAAGTATGCTCTTTAAAGATTCTGTAGTGTAAGTCCTGTCCATGGCTGGCCTTTAAAAACATAAAAACACCCATCATGTAAGTAACTGCTAATTTGAAAAACTGGCTGGCTTCTGTCTATGGAAAACAAAGTACTGTTATCATTATCTGTACAAGTGAGTTTGCATGAGTGGGATAGGGATATATTCAGTAGAGATATTTTGGTGGTGGTGGTGGTGGTCATGATTTAATATGTGACCCCACCATGAAATCAGTCTTAACTAGCATTTTGGGCATTTTGAGAATATACATATCACTGGAAAGTGTACATTCTGCTGATTATTTTGGTACTTGAATAAAGGTTGTACTCAAAAAAATGTAGTAGTTATGTATGTTTAACTAAGTCATTAAGTTGTATGACGGCCATTTTGAGAAAACGGCCTCTCAAGTTTTTGTGTGCTGTCCTACACATTTTCCATAAATTTCTATATTTGGTGGCTTTGACCCAGTTCCTAATTTTCGCTGTCATTATCTGAAAGGTGCACCAATGAGCTTTCCATCAGTATATTACATGTGCGGGTACTGCACAGGTTACGGTTTATAATAAGAGACAAAAATAGGTACTTTTGGTAGGAAATTGCGTTCTTTCTGCTGCGATCAGTGCATTAAGATACCATTTTAAATTGATTGATAGTATTTTTTCAAGAAAAAAAATTTCTGTGGGGGATAGATTATAGTCTACAGAAATCAGTTTTGAGAAAAAGTCAAAACACCCCAGATAGACCGTCAGTCACCTTTTCAGCTCCTAGTGCTGTTCGACTGACTGCGAGTTAAGACTGATTTCATGGTGGGAGGTCACATATTTGCATTTTTGTGTGAAAAAGTGTGTGTGATTAAAACTTCACCTTTAAAAAAATATTTGTGAAATTTATTTATTTCTTTATTTTTCTTTTATATAAAGAGTTATGTTGTTGTTACCTAGCTAGTGTCTAGCAAGCGTGGTTACATCATTGAAAATAATGTCTACCCCTTTCTCCCTCCCTCCCTTACAATTTTTCATGTGCAGCACTATGCATGGTGCTGGTATTTTTTATCTCCATTTCTAAAAACTTGGATTGTTTCATACCAACTAGATAGAGATTCTGTGTGTGGTTGGAATGTGTGTGTGTGTGTGTGTGGTGAGAGAGAGAGAGAGAGAGAGGGACTTGGGGGATGGATTGTATTCTCATGAATAAATCTTTTATCAGATTTGGACTGCACTGCAGGTTACAATTCAATTAACTTGTAATGGATATGATTCATTCTTTATGTCAATGGATAATGAAATGAGGTTGTAGAAATGTTTTTTTTAGCTATTGATGGATGGGTTTTTACCATGTTGAGTCTGATTATAAATAAACTTTGAGCTGTGAAATGTGTTCCAGATTAGCTATTTTCAAGACTACACTTAGAAAATACTTAAAGATGCATGACAAAAAGATGGTAGAATAACTGTGATTATATGTATGCCTATATGCATGTGTGTGTGTGTGTGTGAGTGAGTGATATCAGGGGCATCCAGGAATCATGACCTGCATGCCCGGCCCCCTTAGAGTGTCAGGAGTTAAGGGCCGAAACAGTTGCTTGACAGGGGTTTCTCCTCTGATGGCCTTCTGCTGTCCGGCTTTCCCCAGAGTTTCTTACTACTTAGAGTATATCTCTCGTGAAGCGATGTAATTTTTGGTGTCCTTTCCATCATCATGTGATAATATACACAGGATTAACTGCTAAGAATTCCAGTCAATCTGTTACGGGTAAATTTTGTCACTCAAAATTCCCTATCTGATTTTAATGTTCTTTCATATGTAAGTGTAGTTTGATTAATCTATCATTTAATTAACTGATTTGCATCATAACAAAACTTGTACAGAAATAACTATGACGTAGGTCTGATAATTGTAAGTGAGCTGTGGCATATGCACTAAACAGTTGAATCTTTCCTGTATATGATTGGTATTCTTGAAAATGATGAAAAGGTGAAAAAAATTGTTTAAAATTAATAATGAGTAAAAATAGCAAGCTGTTTTATTTAATTGTCATTACTTTTTATTGCCCACATTTATTTGTTAGTGTCTTCCACTTTTTTCCAGCGATGCCCATTAGGTAGTTTCTTGGAGGAATGCACCAGCTTCTTTGTTGGAAGATCTACCAAGTCAGGAGCAGCTCAAACAAACGCCTGTGATACCTATTCTTCAGCATGGATTCCGTGATGCGAAATTACCTACAGCCGGATGAGGACATCCGTGAGCTGTATGGTGGTAATTCGCATTCTGATAAACACCAGAAATTGCTGAAAATGGTTCTCATCTCTTTCTTGTGTGTTGTCTTGGTAAGTATAAGTCATTTTCTGATGTTATTGCTGTTTGAGTATAATTTTATCTCACAAGGGACTGTTAGAATATTAGAGTACCAGAATTTGATCGGTTTTTAAAAAACTGTAAATTAACTTAGGACATGTCATGTGAGTACAGAATGGCATAAATTTCATTTCCTCCTTCTCTCTTTCTCTCTTAATGTCTTATTGAATATCTTATGCACATATTCTTTGGAAGTGCAGTGAAAATTGATTTTGACATAATCTTTGGGGATTTTTCCAGTGTCATAAATTTCATTTAGGAGGACTGTTATTTTTTCTATGCCAAATTCCTCCAGGGCTTCTGTAGTAATGTTGTCTGGTCCTGGGGCTTTTCCTGGTTTCATCTTTTTCAGTGCTGCTCTAACTTCATCTTTCATTATGGGTGGTCCTTCAAAAATCCTTTTTATAATGTGTTCTTCGTTTCTGTCATCCTCAAAAAGGTCTTTAATGTACTCTCCCCATCTGTCCAGTATTTTGTCTTTTTCCATGATAAGCGTGCCATCTTTCGATTTTAAGAAACCAGTTGATGTGCATGTATTTTTCCTGTGGACAATTTCTTCAGTTCGTCTGTACATACCCTGAGGATCCATTTTGTGTCGTTCTTCTCTCTCTTTGCATTTTGTGTTCAGCCAAGCTTCCTTAGCTTCATTGCACCTATACCTGATTTCTTTGTTTATCTTCCTGTATATCTCCTCATTTCTCTTTGCCCTCCTCCTTTCCTCCATCAAGCCCAAAATTTCATTAGTCATCCAGCTCTTTTTTGCTTTTCTATCTGCCTTAGGGATTTCTTCACAAGCTTTATTTATCGAACTTCTCAATTTTGTCCATTGTTCCTCACTGTCACACACACATCAAACACAAACACACACTCACACACACACACATCACACATCACACACACACAACACACACACACAACACAACACACACACACACACACACACACACAACCACACACACACACACACACACACACACACACACACACACACACACACACACACACACACACACACACACACATACAACACACACACACAATACATGCACACACACACACACATACAACACACACACACACAAATAACACACACACACACACAACATGCACACATGCACACACACACACACACATACACACACACACACACACAACACACACATCACACACACACACACACATACACACACACATGCACACACACACATACACACACATCACCACACATCACACACACACACACACACACGCATACATACACACATATCACATAGTGAAAAGACTTAACAAGCAACGAACAACGAACATACACACATGCACACACACACACACACACACACACACACACACACACACACACACACACACACACACACACACACACACACACACACACACACAAACACACACACACACACACACACACACACAACCACACACACACACACACACATCCTGGACAATGGCAGGAATAGATTGTATCTTGTTGCATAATTTATGGTAAATGGGGGACATGCTCTGAATCAATACTGTTAGCCATGATCAGTATAAAGTTGCAGGCCTGCTTGGGCAGTCTTCCTACAATAACAGTATTATGTCTGTAAAGCTGCTGTGAACTTACACATCTGATTTATAGCTTTTAAGTTTTCATTTTAAAGTAATATGAGATTTTGTCTACAACCTGAGCAGTTTTGGGGGAGTAAGGTTTTGGAAACATATGGGTGCTAGCATTATGAGCACGGTCCCTTCTGTGGACCCTAACTCCTTTGCATTCTCTGTCCTTAAAAAGAGGATAGGCACCCTTTACAGCTGTGTGGTATCTTGAAGGTTAAGGTTAAAGGTTGTCCCATAACCCTGAGGAGAGTGACATGGTAGAGTCCGTAACTCTTCTCAGGCCCAGCATTATGAGGGTGGTACTTGTGTCCTGTTCCGTGCTGCCATATCTGCCCCCAGCTTTAAAGAAATCTGGTCATCTGACTTAACCTCTGCTTTAGGGTGCAAATACTCTGACTGTAAACTCTGCTTTCCCCATTTGTACTCAGTATCTACTTGATAACTTGAGTTAGACCATGTAATCTTTTTGTCTGATGTTTCATACAATTTCTCATGTTTGTTATAACTTAAGTTACGCTGAGTTTAAGGGTCAAAATAGCTGTCAGATTTGCCAAGTTTAATACTGATACATTTATGTTAATGATGATGATGGACACTCTACTGATTCTACATGGGAAGAAGCCTTACAGCCTTGGGTTCTGTTTCTATCAGTCCATCTTCTTTTGAATAGCAACTGTTCCGTGTTGTTCAGATGTGACTGTGTTCTGTGTGTACTACTGTTGTCAGGTTGCTCTGTTGTGGGTAATGTTGTCTTTGTTGGTGGTGTTGATGCCACTGCAGATGAGACTGGCTTTCAGAGTATTCTTGTATTCTTGGTCTTCCCTGGTCATGGTATCCTTGCTTTAGCTCTCCATACAGAAGCATCTTTGGGATGTTGTTGTGTTCCCTACAGACATTTGTGTAACCTGTCCAGTGAAGCTGGCACATGGTGAATAGATGCTCTATATTGACAAGCCACACTGGATGCTCTATACTTGCCACACTTCTTCAGAACTTAAAGACTGGACACATGAACTTGCCCTGTGGTGTTGCAGATCTTAAGCAAATATCTCTGGTGGAACCATTCCACCTGATGGATGTAGGTAGTCCAGGTCTTTTCACCAGTACAGCAGGCTCACTCTTGATCTCCTGTTTATTGATGACAGAAGTCCAAAACAAGTGCGACTGCCCATGTTTAAGCAAACAGGAACCAGAAAAACACAAAAATAGAATCAGAACGCGTATTAAACACAAGACAAGACAGGGCGCAAATTTTCATCCTACTGGCCTTTGTCATGTGTGAATGTAAGATCACAAACAAACACATTATGATTTCATTTAGTCCTCTTCTCCCAGTGGACCAAGCAGCAGGGAAGTTTCGGTCTTTTTCTCCTAAGTTTTGTATTTGGTGTTTGTTTGTGACCTTACATTCATGCTTGACAAAGGCCTGTTGGCTGAAATTTGCGCCTGTCTTGTCTTGTATTAAATACATGTTCTGCTTCTATTTTCGTGTTTTTCTGGTTCTCGACAGTCAGAAAGATGAAACATCAGAAACTTGAGATGGTTGAAACATATTGCCTGTGTCTTGATGGGGCTAATTGTAAAGCTGAAGCATTTACAGGCTGCGTCATATTGGTCAGTAATGCATTGGATGTCCTTTTGTGAACGTACAGCCAGTGCAAAGTCATCTGTAAAAAGAAATTCCCATAGGACAGTTTGAACACTTTGGGCTAGGTGACTTTGCAGTTGATGAGTTCCACCTGAGTGGAACCCCCGTAAGTTTCTGAATGTATAGTCATTATTGACATAAAGAGGATGAAGAAGAGTGTGTGTGCTACAACACATTTGTACCTGTGAAGAGTGTGTGTGCTAGAACACATTTGTACCTGTGAAGAGTGTGTGTGCTAGAACACATTTGTACCTGTGAAGAGTGTGTGTGCTAGAACACATTTGTACCTGTGAAGAGTGTGTGTGCTAGAACACATTTGTACCTGTGTAGAGTGTGTGTGCTAGAACACATTTGTACCTGTGAAGAGTGTGTGTGCTAGAACACATTTGTACCTGTGAAGAGTGTGTGTGCTAGAACACATTTGTACCTGTGTAGAGTGTGTGTGCTACAACACATTTGTACCTGTGTAGAGTGTGTGTGCTAGAACACATTTGTACCTGTGTAGAGTGTGTGTGCTAGAACACATTTGTACCTGTGTAGAGTGTGTGTGCTAGAACACATTTGTACCTGTGTAGAGTGTGTGTGCTAGAACACATTTGTACCTGTGTAGAGTGTGTGTGCTAGAACACATTTGTACCTGTGTAGAGTGTGTGTGCTACAACACATTTGTACCTGTGAAGAGTGTGTGTGCTAGAACACATTTGTACCTGTGAAGAGTGTGTGTGCTACAACACATTTGTACCTGTGAAGAGTGTGTGTGCTACAACACATTTGTACCTGTGAAGAGTGTGTGTGCTACAACACATTTGTACCTGTGAAGAGTGTGTGTGCTACAACACATTTGTACCTGTGAAGAGTGTGTGTGCTACAACACATTTGTACCTGTGAAGAGTGTGTGTGCTACAACACATTTGTACCTGTGTAGAGTGTGTGTGCTACAACACATTTGTACCTGTGTAGAGTGTGTGTGCTACAACACATTTGTACCTGTGAAGAGTGTGTGTGCTACAACACATTTGTACCTGTGAAGAGTGTGTGTGCTAGAACACATTTGTACCTGTGAAGAGTGTGTGTGCTACAACACATTTGTACCTGTGAAGAGTGTGTGTGCTAGAACACATTTGTACCTGTGAAGAGTGTGTGTGCTACAACACATTTGTACCTGTGAAGAGTGTGTGTGTGCTACAACACATTTGTACCTGTGAAGAGTGTGTGTGCTAGAACACATTTGTACCTGTGAAGAGTGTGTGTGCTACAACACATTTGTACCTGTGAAGAGTGTGTGTGCTAGAACACATTTGTACCTGTGAAGAGTGTGTGTGCTACAACACATTTGTACCTGTGTAATATTTTTCTTTTTACACGCTTGTTAGTACACGTAAGACACTCTCTTGGCTGTAGGATTTTGTGATATTCTAATACAGCTTGAATCTTACTTGCACTGAAATGTGTCCATAAGCAAATTGAAAACTGATTCATGGAATCTGTGCAGGTGGGAGGTCTGGCCATCCTGGGCATTGGGATCTGGACGTTGGAAGCTGAGTATGGTAGCAAGCAGCTGTCCAAGCTGATCAATGAGGACCTGTTCAGAGTGGACTCCTATCTCATGATCATCACTGGTAGTGCCGTCATAGCCATCACCTTTCTTGGCTTCTGCGGTGTCTTTACTCGCTACAAATGTATTATGGGACTGGTGAGTTGGGAATGGAGGAGGGAGGTGGGGATGTTAAGAGTCTGTCAGATAGAACAGAGTAACAATTTTGTGTCCATAAGGCGCATGCATAACGGCGACTGTGACATATGGAGCTGAAACATGGAACCTGACGAAACGTCAGCTCCTAAAACTGCGAACCAAGCAAAGGGACCATGAATGGATCATGATGGGAATCACCTGGAAGGACCGGAAAACGGCAGCATGGGTAAGAGGAAAAATGAAGGTCCAAGACATACTAGACACAGTTTGTGAATGAAAGTGGAACTGGGCTGGTCATGTCGTTAGGAGATCTGACAACAGATGGACCACCAAAGTGACGCACTGGATCCCTCGAAGCCAAAAAAGGAACAGAGGTCGCCAGAGAACTAGATGGCGAGACAATCTAGAAAAGTGGACCAGAACAGCAGTTAACCGGCAACAGTGATGTGCAATGAGGAAGGCTTATGTCCAACAATGGACCGAAACAAGCTGAAGTGAAGGCAAAAAAGATTGTTTGAAGAAATTCACATCCTAGCAAAATATTTTTAACTACTAACATCAGGTAGATCCAAAACAAGTTTGACTGCCCGCGCCCAAGCAAACACAAACCAGAAGAACAAGAAAACCAATGTAAGCACGTATCCAACGAGACAAAACAAAACAAGCGCAAATTTTCGGCCAACTAGCCTTTGTCAAGCGCGAACGCACGGTCACAGACAGATCACAGACACCAAACAATGGATAATCAAAACAGGACTAAAAACTTCCCTGCCGCCTCGTCCAGTGGGTAAGAAATGGAATCAGGTAGATGTTTTTATTCTCTAAGATGCAGAACTGTGTGCTCAGAATCCAGCTTTATCCCAGAATCTCTTTGTTTGAATCACAGTCAGTGGAACAGTGAAGAAATAGAATATGGTTGTAGGCTGAGAGCGTGTTTGTGCTTGTGGCAGTATATGTGTGTTTGAGTGAGAACGTGTGTGTGTGTGTGTGTGTGTGTGTGTGTGTGTGTGTGTGTGTGTGTGTGTAATGATAAATCATATATTTTTAGAGTGATGATTATGTGTTTTAGAGTGATAATTGTGATGAATGATGTTCATTTCAGATGTTTTTTGCCACAAATTGTTATTACTATTTCACTTTTTTTAATTGTATTATCATTGTTTTAGAATTCTATGGAGGACTAAGGAGAGATGGAATGATGTATTTTAGGGGTGTTAGAAATGTAAGGAGGAAGATGCTACCATTTCTTATTGCATATTTTGCTTTTCCATTATTTGTTCTTGTTAAGGGTAAAGGGGTGTTGTTGTTTTTTTGGAACTTGCTTGTCATTGTACTGTATGTTGGGTTTTGTTTTTGTTTTTTCATTTACTGAATTGTGCTTATGTCACTGAATTTTTATCTGTTTTCAGCACTTGGGACTTCTGGCATTCATGTCAGTGATGTTGTTTGTCGCTGGCATTTTGGGATATGTCCTGCTGGGTGAGGTAGGACATTATTTACTGTCATGACATGATGGCTTTTAATATCTTATTTGCCACAAATTCTGGTCTTGTGACTGCCACAATGTAATTCTGAAATAATATGACCTTTATAAAATAACTGTTGCATACTTGTGATGTGAAAATCATTTTATTTTGAGGTGCTTTGTTCTGTGCTTCTTGGATTTTTGTTTCTTTAAAAACTGATGTATTATGTTCATGCTGGTTTAGTCTTACATGTAAATGTGACTATTGGCAATCAGGAACATTAAAATGAAAGGGAAAGTAATGTTGATTGACTCTGTTTACTCATTGCAAATAAGCATAGTGCAGACATCTCAGAACCGTTCTACATACCTTTGCCTGAGCAGTGTCAAGGTGCCAAATCTTGATCCCGTAAATTAGTTTTTCTGTCCTTTACATGTTGATGATTATAGAAGACACAACTCTACCAGCTTCTTTGTTCTTATCTCAACAAAGGAAGAGTGTTGTTTGAGCAATTCAACTAGTTTTATGCAGTTTTTAAAGAACTATGGCCTTCTTAACAGACAATGTTCACTTCCAGGCAAGTTTGTCAGTAAATATTTGGTGCCTTGGACAGTTATATCTGAACCAGAAAGTGACAGAATTTGTGAGAAATACAGGTAAACATTGGAGGAAAGAGTTTCTCAAAATAGAACCCAACAACACTAGGTACAATTTTGATCTTGAAACAGATGGGACAACTAGGCTATCTATCTTAACTGGTTTTTAATGCTGTGTCTAGACCATAAGAATTCATCATAATTATTGAAATCCATGCTGCATATAAAACTTAATTTTCAGTTACATTGAGAAATTGGGTGAAATTACTGGAATAGTTTATGAATTATCTGACCTGCAGGGAAGCATCCCTCCATTACAAGTAGCGTAGCCAGTAACAGTTAAGTTAGGAAAACTGGCCAGGCTGTAAGTTTTGCATTGCGGATAGGGATAAGTGGATAGTCCCACCTGTGTAGTCACATTCTTACCAGAACCTGTAGCACATTCAGCTCTGGATCGGGGCTGGCTGGGACCAAAAAATTCCTCAATCATTTGGACTGACAGTATTCGAACCCTCAGCCTCCCAGTCATTAGTCTGTCACTCTAACCATTGTGCCCTAACAACTGGAAGCATGGATTGAGTTTGGAGGTAGAGAAGGGGAAGCATTGGATTAACACTGTAGTTGGCTAATTTATTCTTTAGTAGTTTACCTGTATTGGTCCACTTTGACACAGCAAAAATGCTGCTTAGCAGTACAGTAAAAGCAACATTTGTCTTTCTAGAGTTTTGCAGGGATGGGAATTCCCCTTGGCTGCACAGATTTCTGCAGCAGAAAGAATCAGTTTCCTCACATTATGTGGGCTCTTTCCTCAGAAAAATAAAGTCCACAGAGTTGAGTTCTGAAACTACCAATTTCACAGACTACCTCCCTGAATTGTGCCTGTTCTCATTTGGTGCATTCTAGTAAGAGTATGTAGTGCATTGAGGGACAATGTCAACAGCAGACATGACTGTCCAACAAGATATTGTGAAGTGAGGACAGTTCAAACTTGACGAAAGTAGCATCAAAAATACTTTGAGGTTGGAATGGATGGAAAAATAATCGGCAAAGATATCACATCAGAATCAAAGAGAGATATATGCTGCAACATAGAGAACCTGTTTAAAGTCGGTAACAGCACATTCAGGCTCTGGAAAAGCAACTGAGCCTACACCTTACAGCAGCAAATCAGATCATACTCCAGGAAGCTCAGGAAGAAGGTCTGATCCTACACCTTCCTGCAGCAAATCAGATCAGACTCCAGGAAGCTCAGGAAGGTCTGATCCTACACCTTACTGCAGCAAATCAGATCATACTCCAGAAAGCTCAGGAATATCCAGTTTCTTTTTTTTTTTCTTCAAATTATTAGATTAAGAATAATGTATAAAATTTGTGATTTGATATGTGCACATATAGAAAATAAATAATGCAGAAAGCACCTTTTTTAAGTAATCTGAATGCCTGATTGATGCCAGAAAATGCACCAAAAAGCATAGATATTTTGACAAATTTTCTGGGGGATTATGCCCCCAAGATTTCCTCTTTTTTCCTTTAAATCAATTCCCACCCCTGATTTTGTTTTTGAATTTTTTTTTGTAGCATAGGACTTATGTTCAGTGACTTTAACTAATGCTATGCTGCAAGAGGGTAAAGTTATGATACACAGCAGTATATCATATCTCATGTGTTTATGGTTTATGTGATGTCTTTCCTGCTATCACTGCATAGGTTTTTGTATCATGTACATGGGGCAGCATTATGATGACGATTACTGATGTTATTGCTGTTGCAGTTGGAAGACAAGGTGAAGGAGAAGATGGAGGATATGATATTGCATGAGTATGGCATCCAGGACCACCACAATCAGGGCAAAAGCAAAATCACTAATGCTTGGGATGACATTCAACAGACTGTAAGTCTTTCCTCTGGTCAGTCAGCACAAATAAAAAACAAATTGCATAGAAATGATAAAGCACTTCTAGATAGCTTTGTTATGCTTCTGTGCATGCTTCTATGTGTTTGTGATAACTTACAGAAATCAATTTTGATGAATAAATAATAGGTGTACAAATCTTTAATATCCCTTTTATCCTGTTTGTTATTGTCTGAATCAGGTTCCCATTCATCATCATATGGTCAAAGCCACATTCACTATCATTGCCTATAAACAGTTGCTCAAGAACGTCCCAAACTGACAAGTTTCTTTGATTTGCCATCACTTTTTGTATGAAACACATGCTCGCATTTAGTGCAGGAAGTGATGACTTATTTCCCTTTGTTAAAGGCAGTTATCGAGATAAACAAGTTTGTGTCCACTAGAACGAACACATGCTGACATTTAGTGCAGGAAGTGATTACTTATTTCCCCTTGTTAAAGGCAATTATCGAGATAAACAAGTTTGTGTCCACTAGAACTGAAAGTAAGGGTTCAAGACAAGAGTTCCTTGTTCTGTGGCTTCTGTTAGTACTCACACATCAAGAGTCCTTCATGATTCAGGATGAAATATTTTAATCTATCTTCGAATGCAGATAGACATTTTGATGCTGTACATTAACATTTACTGGTACCATGTAGCTACCAACAGAAGTGACTTTAAAGGAAGTGAAAAAACTCAGTATCACATTGTAGCAGAATTGATTTTGATGTTCTGTGGCATTTTTCTTTCTTTCTACAGTTCTCTTGTTGCGGAGCATATGGCACGGCCAATAGTACCACATCATGGGCACTGTACAAGACAAGTGAATGGTACACTGGAAAATACAACAGTAAGTTCACTCGTAGCATTTCTCTGTCAGTGGGTATGGTGTGGGTGTGGTGTGCTGCTTTAACACAGGTGTGTAGTGATGTGCAGACACCAAAGTAATTTCATGCAGCCTCAGTTCTCTAGCATTATTTCAGTACTGGTTATCTTGGAGTGTACTTGCAATTTATATCAAAGGGAAGATTATTTAAAAACTTCTTTTAACCCGTTAGAAAGTCAACAAAAACAAAGTTAACATGAAAGAGAAATGATGTTATGATTGAAAGTTACAAAAGAGATGGCCTGTTAACAAAAAGAAAAAAAGAGAAAGTTTAATAGGCTATCAACTCAGTGTATAATTTACATATATATTGTTAATGCTTCAATAACAAGTGTGATTTCAACGCACATTGTCAAGAAAAGTGCCAATCTCTGTAATCAAGATGAACAGACTCAAAAGCTCTGTCTGCACATACATTTGGCTTATCTCAGTGTACATTCTTTTATCCAGAGTAATGATATATTTGCAACTATCTTTGTGTCAACGCAGAAAATGGCGAGATTTTGCAGTTATAGTGCGGTCTTGCTCAAGTCACATGCTTGCCCCGTTTCTCATTGATACAGTTGTGTATAAATGTTTTTTTCCTTTTTGTTTTGCTTAGACCACAGCTTAGTACCGGAGAGCTGCTGCGAGGCTGCGCCACAGTTCATGGATGACTGCACAGGGAAAAACCCAGGGGTAGGCCCCCCCACCCATGGTCCTCCAATCGACTTTCCCTTGTCTGCGCTCAACTACACTATCTACACCACGGTGAGTTTTGGCAGGACAAAGTGGCACATATCTCCATGGGGATGCCGGGGGCTCTTTCAGTATAAATAACATCCCCACCTTCTGGAAATTCTGTGCTGGATATTTCCTCTTCTGAAATTGTCTATGTCTCGGCCTTGCTTCACTTTCTGTCATTTCTTCTTATCATTTTTTGCCTTGCTGGACCATTCATGTTTATGACTGTGTTCGATAAAATCTTACTTTCTCTTTAAGATTAATAATTAGGTCAATATATCTGTGCATTTTTTGGCTTTAAAGAAATGTGATGAGCAGAAGCAATTCCGGGTATTTAGGCCGGTTTGTATACATGTTTTATTGTACATATTTATGTTTAAATTTGTATTCAGGTGTGTGTTTTAAAATCCATTGGTGATAAATTGGACGGAGTGGTCAGTGCCAAGATCATATTCCTAGATTACATGCATGAATGCATTGATATAAGTGCTTCATTTTCTTTTCTTCGTGGTTTTTTGTTGTTGTTGTTGGTGGTGGTTTTTATTCAGTGAGGTATGGTGCACTTTCTTGAGATGATTATAGGCCTGATATGGCTCTGTACAGTCAGCTGGGCTTTAAACAACAATAAAACAGTCTAGTAAGGTGGTGCACTTTGGGTTTGGGGTTTTCCCAATGTCTCCCTGACACACACACACACACACACACACACACCACCACACCACACCACACACACCACACCACACCACACCACACCACACCACACCACACACACAACACACACACACACACACACACACACCCCACACATGCAATGACGTATTGGTGGTGGTGATGGACATGTGGGATATACTTGAAAAACATGACCAGCGATTATATAGATTATAGTGACACAGTGCCAGTCCCATTAAAACAAAAACATCTGAGTGTTTTGATTTCTCAGAACAAAGCAGAATTTCAGCCTTTTTCAAAGCAAAAACAAAGACAGATAGAATTCATAGCACATTTAAAATTTCCTTTGAAATTCTTCAGCTTTTTGACTGACTGGTTTTTGTTTCAGGGTTGTTTTGATAACCTGGAGAGGCAGCTCAAATATACAGGGGTTGTGATCGGCACCTGTGCCATTGTTGTGGGGGTCTTCATGGTGAGTGAAAAAGGCTTTCCCACATGCAGCATGCATGCATAAATGTGATGTGCGCACACATACACAACACACAGACCACACACAAACACACACACACACACACACACACACAACACACACACACAGACACAGAACACAAACACACACACAACACAGAAACACAACACACAACAAAACCGACACACAGAAACACAGACACACACGCAAACACACACACACACACACACACACACACACACACACACACAACAAACAAACACACACACACACACTGCATATCATCTGTACCCACTCAGGATGATTGGAAAAAGAACCAGATTTTCAGCGAAATATCGTACCAAAAGTTTTGAGAAGTATTTCTCATTTTCTGTAGTTCTGTTCACACTGGCTTTCATGTTACACTGGGGGAGAGAGGTTTATTGGTTTATTTGTTTTTATCATATACATGTGTTATCACAGGTGTATCACAGATGATTTGGCAGTAAATTACTTCTGTGTCAGGTAGTCGGTGCTTCGTTTTGTATCTGGTGTTAGTTTGTGGAAATAAATCACCCCCAGTCCATTCTTTTGTGATACCAGTCCATTTTCCCTGTACATTTTCCACTGTATTTTTTTTCTCTTTATTTGATTTCTCCCACTTTTCATGAATGACAGTGTTTGGTAGATCTGCTTCTGTTGTACTGTGGGCATACTGTTTATCTTTTATCTTTTTGTTGTGGAGAGATCTTGAAAGGGTTCACGTAACCAGCCAGATTTTGTAAGTGTCTTTGTTGATTCCTGTACTAGCTGTGTGGACTGAAGTTGCAGAGGATCTTTCAGCAGCATGTTATTTCTGGTGCTCGAGTTTTGCTTGATTTATATCAATCCAGCTTTCAGATGCCTTCAGCTAGACTTGACAGCATGCAAGAATGAGAATTCTCTTCCATTTGGCAGATTTTCATGGCAGAAAGAATCAATTTCCTCAGATTATCCCTTCGACTCCCACACTTGTCCACTAGCATCCTGCACTACCAACCATGCTAGCAAAGCAAAAACTTCCTGCAGGAAGCTGGTGGACAGGGTGAGGGAGACAAAGGGTTAAGTTTTTGCAGTTGGTGGATTGGGTGTGGGAGTCAAAAGATATATGGGCCCTTTCCTTGGAAAATCCATATCCAGCTTCTATTTTTCAAATTGTACTTTGTGACTTAGTTTGTACTTGTATAGAAAATAAGTAGTGCAGAAAATACCTTTTAAAGCACTCTTAATGTCTGATATGATGTCTGAAAATTACACTGGTTTTAATCACTGAACTTTTTTTTTCCAGGAGAGCATACCCATGGACCTCCATAGATTTCCTGTTTTTCTATTTTTAGCTGTTCCCACACCCTGAGTATGAGCGCTGTTTAGTTTCATGTTAGTGTGTTGTTGGTACGCTACCAGTTTATTGTGATTTAGCAACAGATTCATTAAAGTGTGCTTAATTATCATTTCAGCTGGTGGAACTGGTGTTGTCAATATGCATGTATCGCACAATGCTTGACCGTTGAGCTCCAGCGGCAGTGGACATATCTTGGTCCCACAAAGTTGATAATGTTCTTCACTGTTGATTCTACACGCTGAGGCCTCTTTACTGTGATCTGCACACATTGCTCTGCTGCATTCCGGTTTGACGTTCTTTGGATGAAGTACAGTTAGCATGTCACTCTGTCAACCCATCTTCCAGCTTTCTGCTCAGCCTGTTCACAAGCTTCCTGCAGGTAAAGGTCAGTAGGGTGAGGGAGTGAAAGGTCAAGAAGCAGGTGGTTAGGGTGAGAGAATGAAAGGGCAAGAAGCTGGTGAAAAGGGTGAGGGAGTGAAATGATTGGCTTTGCTTCATATTGGGATTTTTTTTCTTTCATTGCATTTCAACACTTATTTGCAAGGGTGCAACTTAGAAAAAGTCAAAAAACAGAAAGGGGTCCAGGGGCTGGTAGGCTCTTGGCAGAGTACAGGGGCAGCGCCCCGTCTGGGGGGGGCTATACCCCCCAGACGCTGAAGCTTTTGTAAAAATAAAACTTAATCTTAAGTTTTCTCGTGCAATTAGATTCAAGAAAAACAGCAGATGCTTTTTATCCTATTTCAGACAATTTCAAGTATCTTTATGACTGCTGTCGATTTTCACACACCACAGGCCACGGGAATTATCTTTGTATCTTTCTCCTCTAGCCATTCCAGACGCCATATATTCTTGACAGTTGTGTCAATTAAGGCGACATATTTGCCTTCTTTCACTGCTGGCATCATGAAGTTCACTCAACATGCGAAGCTCGAAAATGGCGGCGATTTCACGGAAGTTGATGCGAGATTTCGCAACGGAGCATGCGCATTGACTTTCATAGCTTCCCTCACAAAAAGAGTGCTTCCGCTTTCCTTTCTACACCGGAGAGTAACCGTCATGAAACATTCACGTTTGATAAATGATTTTAGACCACAAAAAATAAAAAATAAGAAGAAGAAAAAAACGACCCTAGCTCAGCGATTTTTTTCAAAAAACGGATTTTCCGTTTCTGACTCATTTGAAAAAACGGATTCCGTCGTCAAACGGAAAAAGTTGCACCCATGTATTTGCAAAGGAACCTATTTGTACCAGTTTAATGTCTCGTGTTGTGCATGGTAATGGTTGATTTTATCATCTGCATTGTTTGAATATCATCCTCATTCGATTTTTTTTCAGTGTCGGTGTTGAAAGAAAAGTGATATGTTTTCGGGAAATTTTCGTTTGCTCTCGTTGTCACGTTTTTGTTGCATTTCATATATATATATATATGTATACAAAGGATTCTTCTCTTTTTTTCATGTGTCATTCAACTGAATTACTGAAATGATTACAGTGGTCAGCAATATTACGAGTAAGTGGACAAGTGTTTTCAATTTTTATGTTTTATTTTTGTTCATAGATATTTCTTTATCCTCCCTGTTCATTTAATATGCACGAGTGGTCATGAGATTATATTTAAAGGGACAGTTGATATGAATGTGACTTTATGGTCATGGAAGAGCTTGATTAGTTGCCTATTGTACAGTGTGACTGTGAGCCAATTACTCCAGAGTTTGTATTACGTCTACTCTGAATTTGATGGCTGGCCTTGGTTTATTTCATTCCATGATTATTTTGCATTTCTCGTGTTTTTTTGTAAATTAGTTTGTGATGAGCCAGTTCTTGTTGATGTGTTTTTGCTATGGCAGTTTGTCATCATTGTGATTTGTTATTATTATCCCCATTACCTTTGCTGTTATTCACCCGTACAGTAATGGGGAGAGAGAATGTGATTAGCCAGAGGATTGCTCTGTCTCTTTAACAAGTGTGTCTACAAGGTGGTGACTTATGAATGGACCTTGCCTTATTGGGAAAAAGCGTTGGATCTAGGAACTCGAGCAGACCTTTTTAGGAGTTGCAAAGATACATGTTTTAATGGGTCTGATTCAGCATTTGAATGTTGCAGTTTTAATGCTTAAAACCCTTTGACTCCCACACCCTGTCCACCAACTGCAAAAGCTTAACCCTTGGACTCCCTCATCCTGCAGGAAGCTGGTGGATAGGGTGAGGAGTCCAAGGGTTAAGATTTCGCTTTGCCAGCATGGTTGGCAATGCCGGACGCTGGCCAGAACGCGGAGTCAAAGGGTTAATACGTCATTGCGGATTTCTTTGCTGTTCTGAACAGACTACCGAGTTATCTGAGAAGTGATGCCCCCCTCCACCTCCACCCTCATTTGGTAATATTGCTTTAAAATTTCAGTTACTGCATATTGCATTTTTTAAGGCACAAAGTAATCAGGGCTCGACTTTTTTCCTCCCCCAAAGCACAGAAAGTAGTATCTGTTTTTCTTATCCCTTTTTTTCTCATTTAGTATCATATGACTTTTTATTTTCTCTCAGTATTGTTCATTGAAAGTTTGCTCATATTACATTATGAAAAAAAAAACAAAATCATTAAGCTGTCTCCCCTTTAATGAGATTATGGTGAGGTCTAGTGTGAAGCATATGAGCTATTCATACATGAGATTAAAAGGTAGCATTGCTTATGTAGTAAAAGTTTGAATCACATCAACTTATGAATATTCCCTGTTCATTGGAAAATGTTGTTTTGGCCTTTAGTCATGGCCACGATTTGCCATGTTGAATGTTCATACAGCGCTTAAGTTGTTTTGGGGATGTATTCAATTTCAGATTAATGTGATCATGTGCAATTGAACGTGGAGGGGGCAGATCTAAAAGTTCAGTGACTGTTTTTGGAAACTTCAAAGCAAGCACAAATTTAAAGTACAATGTTATTCCTTGGATTTGGGTCATGTATATTGCAATTCACACCCTCCGACCCTCCTGTTCCAGCAGGGTTTGTAGTAACCAGTAAAAGGGATTTTTTTCATCATCTTTCCCTCAAATGTTTTTTTTTTGAAAAAGGAATGTTTTTAACAGGAGGGGGGGGGGGTTGACAAACTAGTGAGGGTTAGTGCTGTACTTACTGTATAAACAAATTCTTCATTTGTACATTTCTTTATGAAACCATCTGTATCTATCTATCTATCTATCCATATATATATATATATATCACATTCTTCATTTAGGTACATAATATTGTGCATTTCAATTAATCTTCAGTTTTACAGTGCTCTTAATCTTTGATTTCTAGTTTTCTGTTTTCTGTCTGATAACTGTTGTAATTTGAAAATTTTAGTGAGGCATTTTGAAAGTGAGAGTTCTGCATTTGAAGACCAGAAGTACTTGTTCTCTTTCAATCTTTTGTTAATTCTTTGAGTTGTGCTACAGCATACCTCATACACACATCTGTTTGTTACTCAAGTATGCTGTAGTGTACCTCAAATTTAAACATTTTCGGTGCATGGTTCAAAGGTTGTGTGAAAAACCAAATATTACAGTTCTGTTCAACAATCATCCTAAAGTGCAGAAGTACCTGGTTTTGAATGTCTTTGTTTGAGCGCCATGTGTGTGAATGCTATACTAACAACCAATATGGTGTGTACATGAGTGTGTGTGTGTGTGGCCTAGTCACATTGATACTGATTCTTTGGGTAAATATCCACTGAGCATACACATTTCCCCATTCCACTGGAAGTGTGTATGGATAAAAAAAAAAAAAAGCCTACATTTAAAAAGACTTCTACTATATGAGATTATGCTATCCTCTTTGCATCAAGTTGTTGAAAACAATTGATTTTTTTCAACAAGTGATAAATCGGCCAATAATAAAGTGAGTGCACTCAATTTTTGCAGTATAATTATTAGTCCATTCTGTTGTCCATATTACTACAGAATTTCAAGTCTGTATGTGCTTGCATTCTTTTCTAGAATATTTTTGTTTGTAATCTGTACAAATGGCCAGTATAAGAGTTTAATGAAGGAACCAGCCAACCGGTATAGAATGAGTTAACAAGGAAATGTTTGAGAGAAAAAGTCTCAGTTTTAAAGGAATCTATTTTAATAATGAATACCCAGTGTATTATCTGAATTTAACCAGTTCTTATTCGCCAAACTTTATGCACTCATAAAATGTCTGATTTATCTTTAAATTGTATTTCTTGATTTTTGTGCACAATATTTTTTTCTCCCTATTTTGTACTAGATTTCAAGATTTACATCAAACAGAATGTGAGAAAACAAATCTCTCCTTTTCCTTTTAATGAGAAATATGTTTTGACAACAGCCTTATATCAATTGAACTTGAGAACTCTTTCTTTTTTTTTTTTTTTTAAACTCTTAACAAGAAAATTTAGAGGAAGATAAATTACGTAGTTTATTATTACAGTTTTCTGCCCAGCGATATCATCTGACGCAAAGTATTAGGACATGTGTTCACAAAGTGATATCTACTTAGAAAAATTAAAAAGCTTTTGATGCAACAAGTACATGGGAGTAGAGTGATCGGGGTAAAGCTATTTTGTAGTAGAATGCATTCCTTTGTTAACCATGTAAGTGTAAAACATTCCTTCATCAGCGGTTTTCTGGGAACCATAAAGTGCTCATTTGCATACACTGAGTGTGATCTTGTACAAGACAATATGTAAATAATGAATCTTGCTTTGTAAGTGTGTGTGCATATCTATTAGAGAGTGGGTGTATATGCATGAATGTGCTTGCAAAGTTTCATGGCCAAGTAATATGTGCTGAATGCGCTTGCAAAGTTTCATGCCCAAAGTGAGAGAGTAATATTCATATATGTGCGAAAGAAAAACATTTCGTTGATACATTTCAAATGGTTCTCGGATTTGTAAGTTGAACAATATGCATTTGAAGTGTTTTTCTTGAACATGTGTTCAGCTGAACTCCAGTCCGTCCATTGATAACCAGATGTTTTGCATCACTTAAGCTGACATTCCATTTACCTGGTTGTGAATTCTAAAGGAGAAAAGTAATTGTACAGTCTGTTCATTGCTTCATCCAAAGCAATCACTTGTGGCAATGGTAAATGTACAGTAGTGTTTCAAGTTGTGACGCTTTCTTGTCACAGGCTTTTGTGGATCCGAGGTTTGAAACATTTCAGTTTGTATTTCTGTTCACTGTTCTCCTGTTTGATTTTACTATGTTTTCATAAATGTGAATATCTTGTTGATTTTACTATGTTTTCATAAATGTGAATATTTGTTGATTTTACTGTTTTCTTAAATGTGAATATCTTGTGAATTGTAATTTTTTTTATACTATTTTTGTTATGTGACCTCATAAATATTTCAGAAAGCATTTTTGATCACTGTTCTTCTGTTTGATTTTACTAAATGTTGTGAATATCTTGTGAATTGTAGGGGTTTTTTGTTGTTGTTTTTCTTTTTTTGTCATGTGACCTCTGTATGTCATTTTTTAATGTCATTTAATTTGGCATGTGTGTCAGGGAGGAGAGACAATTGTGGATGTGAGAAAAGGTTATTTCTAGTTCTGGATTTTGTTTCAAAAACTGCATGTTTGAGCTCTCCATATGTACATGGGTATAAATTTGGACAAAGTAATCAGGATTTACAGCTTAACCATAGGATTTTTTTCAGTGAGAAATCTGCTACAGCTTGTGTTTGTGTAGTGTCTTCTACTTATGTCCTCATTGTGCTAGGCAAAGTCTGCGAGTAATTGTTCAGCTGGCAACATCTGCACATATTCTTGGATGTTGAGGTGATCTTTGGCAAGAATTGATTAAATTTTTAGTTGGCACTTCTGGAAAATGAAATATATTTTACTCTGTTTATAGAGTGGACCTTTAACCCTTCGACTCCCGCACCATGCCCACCAACAGCAAATACTTAACCCTTTGATTCCCTCACCTTGTCCATCAGTTTCCTGCAGGAAGCTGGTAGATAAAGTGAGGGAATTAAAGGGTTAAGTTTTTCCTTTGCTAGCATGGGTGGCAACGCAACATGCTGGAGGAAAGGATGCGGTAGTCAAAGGGTTAAGAACTAGGTACATTCAACATGGATTCTGTTTACAGAGTGGATCTTGAAGAACTAAGTGCATTCAGCATTGATCTTATTTACAGAGTGAATCTTTAAGAGCTAGACATATTCATCATTTCCAGTTAACACAATAGAGCTAGATACATTTCTGCGGACTAATTGACACCATGCAGATTCCATCACAGAACAGGCAGATGGTCATGGGAAGCTGGGTACAGTTCCTTGGCTAACTACTGCAGTGTATTGTGTGTCTACCAATGCCGTCTATCAATTCAGTGTAAATTCAGAGTCTTTTGTGTTCTATTGGTAAACTTTCCTTCTTCAAGGTGAAACAGGACCGTGATTTTGAGAAGTCTTGCTACTGACCTATTAGCAGCAGTTTCAGAATAAACAGTTTGCATGTCAGCAAGCATATCTCTTTTTCACTCTGGCAAAATGTACTGTTCCAAGTTTTTGCTGGAACACGAGAAATATTTTTCACATCGGGTAATGGAAAATACTGCAGTTGATGTCGTTTAGCTGTGTTTTTATCATCACGTTCCATCTCAAACTGTGTGGCAACAATTCTTACAGTACCTTTGTCTGTCTGTCCACATCTCCCTGTCCCCTCTTCTCCTCATTTATTACTTCACTGTGGATCTTAAAGCATGTTGTCATCAATTCTATCTGCCATTCCAGAGGATCGTGATTTGATTTATCCATGTTGGTTCTTTTCAGATTGCTGTGGGATTAATTGAAGGTTTCCAGTTATTTATTACCAAGTTAATAGTTGTGTGGATTTGTTTTTGTCTTCTGTTTTAGTGCCGCGTCTTTAATCAGAAATAAAATGTGGAAATTTTCTAAGGTATTTGTGTGGTAATCTGAAAAACTGGTTCATCCTGTCTTAACTTTTAAGCTTGTCAGACCTGGCATATATTATCAACCGACTGTGTAGAGCCATATCAGGGCTATAACCATTTCAAAACATACATAATATTTCAAAAGAGAAAAAACAAGAAAAGAAAAATTAAGTACATGTATCCATGCATTTGTGCACATAATCTTAAAGAGATGCCCCTGGCGTTGACCACTCTGTCCAATGAATCGCACAGGGGGATTTAAAAAAACATACCTGTACGCAAATCTAAAATTAACTAAGGAAACTAAAACATATAAAAACAGGCCTGAATTACCTAAAATTGCTTCCATATCTCATTTCCCTACAGCCAAAAATACACTGAATACGTTAATGTTTGGGGTTCCTCTGTATTGGTTAGGTCCTTTCTTCCAGTCCAACCCACAGGACTGAATCTGGCTTGACAAAAAATATGCCTATGTATTTCCACTCCACCTAACTGGATGGCTCGACCGCAGCTCGGGAAAGAAAAAAAAATTTGGGTGGCACTGTGGTGATGTGTTTCATAGGGGAGAGCAGCCCGAGTTTCACAAAAGAAATCAATATGAAAAGAAATCGATATGAATATGGGTCTTAATATGGGTCAGAAGAAATCGATACGAATATGAATAATGCTGGCTCCAAGCAAAATGAGATCTTCATGATCTCACTCTCCTGTGACCTCAGGGTTATTGAACAACCTTTGCGTACCTCTTCGGGCTGGATATTTCATGGGTCTTGTACATATGTACCCCAAACAGAAAAGGAACCATTTAAAAACATTTCCTCGTTTTTCACTAAAATGCTCATCTACATGATGCTTGAAAGTGTCGCCATGCCAGAGAGCTAACTGGCCACACTAACACGCACGCACATCTCCACTTTAAAAAAAAAGTACACATGAGAACCTCATCTCAATCAGATTCATGTACAAATACAATTTGTCGCGTTGCTTGGAATGCAAAGTTTCATAAATCATTATTACAAACATTTAGTATGAAATCATATAATTTTTTATAAACACTGTTCATGAAAATGACAATAGAAGAAAACACCAGTAAGGTACCCAAGTCGGATTTCTGGCACAACTATGCATACTACAGCATCTCAAAAAGGCTGACAGAAAACAAATTTCAAACATTCTTATATCACCCTACCCACCCACCCCACTTTCTAAACTAAGTAAACAGTGTAAAATGCATTCAACCCTCCAAAACATTCTGAGAAACTAAAATATTCCAAGCAAATTCAAAATTAAAAACAAAAAACAATTCCAGACACTATGTAATTACAACATTTTACCAATTCTATCGTATTATTTCATCAAGTCTGTTTCATCAGTTATTATTAGAACACGACAGTCAGATCCTACCTGCACCCCTTGATGGACTTTTGTTACTGACTGATGGACTTTCATTAGTTACTGATCGATGGTCTTTTATGAAATCCCTGCTGCTGTGCCCAAACACATTTCTTACATTGGACACAGCAGCAGGGAAGTTTCAGTCTTTTTCTCATAATTTTTGTATCTGGTGTTTGTTTGTAAACTTACGCTTGACAAAGGCCAGTTGGCCGAAAATTTGAAAGTGTTTTGTCTTGTTGTATTACATACACGTTTGTATTCTTCTTTTGAGTTTTTTCTGGTTCCCGATGGACTTTTGTTAAAGTTACTGACAGTGACTGATGGACTTTCATTAGAGTTACTGACTGATGGTAACAAGGAAGAAAACTTGTATAAACCATGCTGCATATGTTTCATTAAATTTAACTTTACAATTCAAGATAAGGATTACTTCCCCCACCCCAATGTGAGCACGGTGTCATAATCATGGCACATATGTTAAGTAAAATAAATCCATTTCCCCTCTCCTTTCCGAAATAGCCAGAAACATCTTTTCTGCTGTGGATTCTTAAGTACATATTTTTATAAAACGCACCACCACCACCACCCTTTCCCCCCCTGGAGTACATAATCTTCAGCAAATTCATCATATCATGTTTTGCTTTTAACATCTAGTGAACACCACAACACTGTTATGTGCCTTTTTTCCCAAAACAAAACACCTGTATACATGTAGAATGTCTGATTCTTTCATAATCCAGTGAATTACTCTACAAAACTTTGCGCCCAGTGATATTACAACAAAATAGGCAAAGTACTATCATAACAAGACAGTAAACTGTCATCAACTTGCTAGAAAATCAAACCTGAATGCTATCAAAAAAATATCAAACTGCACACCAATGAGCATGCACACAAAAAGTTCAGAAGAAATTTGTGTCCTTACGATTTTAAATGCAATGCCTGACAAATTGAGCATTTTCCGTCTGTTTCAAACAACACTCCCTCTCAGTACTTTCTTCTCAGAAAAACAAAGGTAACAATTTATCTACAAAACTACAATTTCAGTTGAGGGATGAAAATGTGCTTCCAAGCTTCAGAACAGGACAAACAATAAGACCATTCAAAATTTATACTCCAAAGACACATACATACTGGTTGGACAAAAGATTTAAGATTTCAAGTTCAAGGCTACAGTACATAATAATTTAGAAACTGGACACAAAATGTAAGATTTCAAGGCTGTAGTTCATAATAGTAATTTGAAAATTGACACAAGATTTAGGATTTCAAGACTAGTACATAACAATTCTTTGAAACAAGGAATACACAAAAACAGAATCAGAACAAATATTTTAATGTAAAACAGGCACATATTTCTGGCCTTTGTAAAACATATACAAAAGACAACAAAGAGTTAATACACAACTTTTAGAGGAAAAAATAACCAAAAAAAGACCCATGGCATATCATACCATTTTCTCCTACTCACTGACTCACCAGGGAAGTCTTTTTATGACTTTTCCATTCAGCATTGTGCATTTATTCTGTGTTGCTTTTTGTACAAGTTTGACAAAAGACGGCCAAAATTTTGCACCTGTCTAGTTTTGTTTTATCAAATAGCTTACTGATTCCATTTTTGTGTATTTCTGGTTCCTTTTGCTTGAACCTTGGCAGTCACTCTGATTTAAATTCAACATTTTGAGAAACAATGAAATGATTAAGTTTACAGAATCAGTGGGCCAAGTCACTTAATTGTGATAATCTATAAACAAAAAGTTAAAAGAAACACACAAAATTGACGGACACACTCATCATATAAACTCTGAAACCTGCACTTCAAACCATTCTTTTCGAGAGACTTCAACAGCAGTTATCTGTATTAAATTCTCTTCCAGAGATAACTCTGGCATTTCCTAACTGCATGATTTACTGTAAAACAGCTTTCAAAAATGCAATATCTGAGCAAAGCCATGTATCAATGCAAATACCACTTTCAACAACACTGAGCTTGTCCTGAGGAACAAATTCCACCAAATCTCAATTACTGACACTTGATTTAGATTGAAATCTTACTGCATTCTTTGCCAACAATCGATACTGATTATCATAATTTCAAAACAACCATGAGACCACAAAAACACAATCAGTCCATGCCACTTCAGTAAAGAAGACAAATCAAATAACGTCCCTATCTAAACGTTCATGCAGCATCAATGAGCTTCTCTTGGCTGAAAGCTTCGTAAATATTGGCAGCGAAGTTCTTCAACTGTTCCAGCAACAGTAATTCCTGTATCAAACAGACAGAAAAAAAAAGAATTAAAACAGCATGCTATCACTGTGCTAAAATTGCAAATAGGTTACAATGACAAGAAAAAAATTGTATGCACTTCTGACTCTTTTCAGATAAACAAACATGGGTCTTCTGGCTAAAGTTTCATAAAAAATGTCAAAACAACCTTATAACAGAGCTAAAACTGTAATGGTTTACAAAACTGGAACATTTCTCTGCACTTCTCAAACCTTAACAAAAAAAACAACAATTACAAAAACCCCACATATCAGGAAGTTATGAGAAAGAAAAGGAATGATTAACCACACACACACACACACACACACACACACACACACACACACACACACACACACACACACACACACACACACACACTATACACACACATTCACACTCTATTCTCTTACTGATCACTTTAGCAGTTGTGCATGAAAGAGCCTTTGTGTGAAAAAAATTATCTACTATCTAGTCAAATTCGGTGACTTTAACGTTGTACTGAAAACACCAAGGAGAAGCTATAGAGATTTTCCTGAGAAGTTATTTACATTATGTGATAAACATTGGTCCTATAGCCTAATACAATGAAGCACCAACATTCATTTTGTCCAAAGAAAGCCCTGTGAGAAGACTGAAAGTTTACGGATCTACAAGTAACAGCTTTCTTTTTCATTTCTGAGTATCCCATGATGATGTCAGTTGTTCAAATCATGAACAGAAATGAGAAAGAAACTGAACAATGACAGTCACATACTTTATTAGATTTTTGAGCAAGAATAAGAAATATAAAGTACTGTTCAAACACACAATCAAACACATTCAGTTATAGAACTGATCTTTTGTGTAATTAACAATGCAGTTCTACAACTGTGCAAATTATTACCTGAACGAAGGAATTTGGGGCATCACATAACAGCCGAGTGATGACAACATCCACAACAGGCAGAACTTTAGCACAAGGCAGCGTTACTTCATGCAAACTGAAACATAAACAACATCATAAACTGGTCAACTTGTTCATTCAAGTATGGAAGCTTTCACGAGCACTTGGGGTTTTTTTGGCCGCATGCAGGCTGAGCATTTTCATGTTTCCCAAAGCCACTGAATACTGACCTGCCATTTTCATATTTTGCAGGCCTATGCATACAAAAGGTGTTCAGTTAGGGGCATACACACACAAAAGTAGGCCAGAGAGATTGGAAAGAAATTTTCACCCCTCACTCACCACACTTTAAACACACCTGTAAAAAAATTTGTTTTAGTGACTGGAAAAAAAAATTCTCCATCCTTTACCCACCAGTTAACAAAGCAGGGTTTAATCACCATAAAGGTACAATTACATCAGACCTTTTAATATAACAGATACAATTATACCAAGATATCTGTTTCTTCCAGAACAGTAAATATCAATACTGTAACTACTTCATTTTTCAATCAATATATGCACTGATTTTGAAATGAGAATGTTTTATGTGTTATTTATACTAAAAAAAAGTTAACCCCCTTGGCACAATAGATAATTAGAAGTTTGCTGCAAGACAATGGCATAAACTTACAGGGACCAACTTGTCAACAGGTAATAATTGCTTTTAATTTTTCCTGCTCTCGTGTAAACATTTCCTAGAAAAGTATACATATATTTAGAAAGGAGAAATCCTAAACTGCATGATAAAAGAGAAATAAACGCCCGTTTGCAGGAGAAAGTAAAATTACAGAGTATCAGAATAATAAACACATCCGCGCAGGTGCCATGAGAAAAAAAATGTAAACAAACCAAACAGAATGACAACCCACATCCCATTAATGACTGATGTGCTAAGAATACCCTTCATCATATGCTCAAACCTCTCTTGTCCATTTAGAACCAAAAACAAAGTCTATTTACCTCAAACTCATGGCCAGAGTCATTGTCAACCAGAGTCCCAACTTGTCAACCTCACGGTCAGTCCCAATCTCACTTATTTTTGTACAATAGCTTGCAGAAATCAATCGAAGAACAGCAAAATGGCAACCGTGTAAAAGGAACAGGGCAGAGGCAACACAAAAGAAGCCTTCTGATTGGTCAATTTGTATTCACTTAACAGATTGGACAGTATTCAGGGGGAGATACGAATGAAGCCACGGTTGTGGCTCATCGTGTTTGGATGGTAAAGCCAAAATCATGGCTCATCGTGCCAAGCGGGTTAAACGCTGATACAGTTCTGTTTTTCTCCGTCCACTGTTCACTCATTCTACTAGCCATTTTCTATCTCAACTGAGTAAACACTCAACTAATCATATATTAATCACCATACAACCTTCTCAATTAACAAAACATTCAACTATTTATACAGAAATTATCAAACAATCTCACAAAAAATCTTTTTAATGATTGTTGCTATCAATCTTTCTCAAGGATAAATATAATCTGTTCCTATAACAGTGAACAGTTAGTTGTGTTTTTGAGAATAAGAATTTTTCTAAGATGTGTGTATTATTTTGTTTTGCCCACACCGTGCAGGCAGTATGTCACAGTCTATATACTAAGTCTTTTCTTTGGACATGGTTCGTTGATGTGTGATTATTGTACAACAAAAACATATTTTGAAAAAAAATTCATAAAAAATTGTTCATCGTGCTTGGATCTCAATGTTCACATTTAAAGCTCCAATGTATTAAAATATCATTAAGTATATTCTGTACGTTATTCATATATCATTTTTTTTCTTCATATGTATATGATCTGATATCATTTTTCATAACCAAGTTGTATGTTTGATGTCCATTTGTTGTAAAACAAAAAAATGCATAAAAATAATGTATATTTTTAAAGTTTTTCTCTGGTGGATGTGCTGGATGTCTTCATGTTTCCATAAACCATCTGACACTGAAATGACTTACGGGATCTCTAACATGCATATCTGACATTCAGGTCTCAAAGTACAGTATTTCTACCAACATCAAACTATCCCAACACCCAATACGTACATGCACTTTCAAACAGCAATTGCAGTATACTTAAAGAGAAAACATTCAGATATACACAAATTTAAAATTAGATATCAACCCTCTGACTCCTGCACCTTCTCCACTAGCATCCTGCATTGTCAACCATACTAGCAAAGCAAAAACAAACCCTTTGACTCCCTAAGCTGATGGACAGGGTGAGGGAGTCAAAGGGTTAAGTTTTGCGGTTGGTAGATAGGGTGCAAAAGTCAAAGGTAAGCTCACAGTGGATTTGTAAACTTTGCGTATCATTCCATACTCTCGCACCCACCCACCCCAAAAATCTAACAATGCAGAAACAAACTGCACACAAATACACAACACACACACACACACACACACACACACACACACACACACACACACCAAAACACACACACGCACACGCACACACACACAAACACACACACACACACATACACAATCATACCAAAAATATAACTAACAAACTCACCCCATCTGCGGCTGGTCAGAATCCATTTTCAGTCGATAGTGATCAGCTATGGTGTCCATCAGACGAGCAAAGCCACGATCAAGAGACTCTTGTAGAACCAAATGAAAGTCTGGACTGTTGGAGGAAAAAGACAATAGTGAATACACAGATTTTGATCTATGCACACCATAAAACTTCTGAAATATAAAAACTGTCAGACTGTCATGTAGGCAACAGATATCTATAGTATCTGGCCAAAATTTTGATACAGTGCCAATTCCTCTACCCTGCTACTTTTCCCCCCTCATGTGTGGAGTGCAGCTCCCAAACATTCTCGAATACATGAATGGGTTTTTACGTGTACGGCCATTTTCCTTAATCCGACCATTAAAAGGCAGCAATATTCAGTTTTCATGGGTGCGCTTGCAAGGCGTTTTCACGTATCCATAATATTCATTGAATACTGACATGGCTTACAGGATCTTCACATTCATATTTGATGTTCTGCATGTATACACACCCAAAGGGGGATTCAGAACTAGCAGGTCTGCATATACGCTGACCTGGAAGATCAGAAAAATCTCCGCCCTTAACCCACCAGGTTGTATCCTACCAGGTCTGAATCCAGACCTTCCAAGCTGGAAGACCAGCATCCTAACCATTCAACTATCACACCCCTCTATCATGCTGCTTCACCTTCACCTTCACCAACCTTAAACAAGATCAGGTACTCAGCCACTGCTGATGAACTGGAGGCTAAATTTATAACTAGAGTTTTGTTGTTCTTCTTCTTGCTAATGCTTTGCTTTTTCTCTTTTTTTTTTTCACTCATTTTTTGCCCCTTTACATGAAGACAGGTCTGAACCCATGCGACACACTGAAAAATGAGCCTCTAAAGCTAAATCCTCTTGACCATGGCATACATCACTGAGTTTTTAACAAGTGATACGATATGATAACCACAGAAAGTTCAAAATGTCACCCATTCTCACAAACTCACCTGTTGACCACGGCATACAGCACTGAGTTTTTAACAAGTGATACTATATGATAACCACAGAAAGTTCAAAATGTCACCCTTTCTCACAAACTCACCTGTTGACCATGGCATACAGCATTGAGTTTTTAACAAGTGATACTATATGATAACCACAGAAAGTTCAATATGTCACCCTTTCTCACAAACTCACCTGTTGACCACGGCATACAGCACTGAGTTTTTAACAAGTGATACTATATGATAACCACAGAAAGTTCAAAATGTCACCCTTTCTCACAAACTCACCTGTTGACCACGGCATACAGCACTGAGTTTTTAACAAGTGATACTATATGATAACCACAGAAAGTTCAAAATGTCACCCTTTCTCACAAACTCACCTGTTGACCACGGCATACAGCACTGAGTTCTTAACAAGTGATACTATATGATAACCACAGAAAGTTCAAAATGTCACCCTTTCTCACAAACTCATCACCTGTTGACCATGGCATACAGCACTGAGTTTTTAACAAGTGATACTATATGATAACCACAGAAAGTTCAAAATGTCACCCATTCTCACAAGCTCACCTGCAAGTTGCATTTAGCACATTTGTAGTTTTTGCATACCTGAAAACCTACTGAGTCTGCAGTTAACTCCCTTGGCACCATACATAATTAACCTCTTCACTGCGCTGTTGACGAGTGACGATCGTCATAGAAACCGTCGTCTGCAATGCTCTGTTGACGATCGCGGATCGTCCCGTATCAAACACTCTTTCTCTTTTCGTCTAGCACATGACAGAATCGTTCTATTTATGATTTGATTAGGTCCCTTGACAATCTTCGCTCTTTGAGTGCCATTTGTTCAAGTTATTTAGATCATTTGCATAATTTATCACGATCGATTGGCAAGGTGCTACGAAGTTGAGCTTTCAGTTTTTGAAGCGCTATGGCTGCCCCACAACGAACCTACACAGTTGCAGAAGTTATTGAAGCGATTTTTCGAGATCAAGACAGTGGAGATGAAGACTTCAAGCCAGCTGGCTTCGAACTTCGTGAAGTTGATGCCAACGACCCAGATTTTGATGTGGAAGAATCTTTGGGTGACTGATTGTCTGAATCAAAGTAGGCCTATGGAGATCCGATTGTTCCAGATGCAGGTAGGTGTATTTGAGAGCTTTATTCATTTTATAACATGATTGTATTGCTTTCTTCTCAGTATATTTATAAATAGAACAGCTAAGTGTGTGTATTGATGGCTGAGCCCTTTGTTTGGGCCTGGTCAGCGAGCGAGCCAGTGACCGAGTGGGCAGTGTGTTCGACCTGTGGGCGTGTCACTCGTCGCTCGCTCGTTACACGCTGTGTGTGTCGTTGTGATGATTTGTTTTTCTGGTCGGCCTCTGCCCTGTGGTATCTCCCTGGCCTTTGTGTGTTTGTGTGAGGAGTAGGCTACTATCTCCATGGCCTGTGTGTGTTTATGTGAGGGGTAGGGTGGGAGCAGAGGGGTGTGCGTGTGTGTGTGTGTGTGAGAGAGAGAGAAAGAGAGACAGAGAGAAAGAGAGAGAGACTGTTGGTGTGACTTTTTATAGGAAATTGAAAGCATTCAGTGATAATACTGACAGAAACAATGTTGTAATGAAGTCACTTTGGTAGAAGCAGTACTCACTGGGTTTCTTTGCAGTGTTTGCTTGAGGAAAATGAAAGGGGGCGTGGCATCGGGGAGTAGCATGCTACCTATGTCAGTGTGTGTGTGTGTGTGTGTGTATGTATGTGTGTGTGTGTGTGTGTGTGTGTGTGTGTGCGTGTGTGTGTGTGTGTGTGTGTATGTGTGTGTGTGTGTGTGTGTGTATGTGTGTGTGTGTGTGTGTGTGTGACTTTTTTTATTTCATAAAATATGTGGAAATTTGAATCCTTGCTTTCACTGTGCTACAGGTATGGTAATGCAGCATGGTGATGATGTTCGGCCTGGACCTGCTGTTGCTGGACCTGCTGTTGCTGGACCTGCTGTTGCTGGGCCTGCTAGAAGGGGAAGGGGAGCAAGAGGGGGAAGGAGAGGACTGTGTTTAGAAGACTGCTTCCAGAACTACCACACTCAGAAGCGTTTTTACTGGGGATAGACACTGGGAGATAAAACCCTTTCATTTTATGTGTGGCTAGGCTGTGCTTATATTGTGGCTGGACACTGCTTTCTGACCTTTGTACAGTCTATATCTTCAAATCAAAGTGTGCTATAAACTGCTTGTGAGCTCCTGCATCACTTGATTACATCATCATTGACTTTAACACTTTTTTTTATTGCATTTCAAAGAGTACATGTGACACTCTGGTACATTATTTCATTTTGAAATTGTCATAAACACAATCTTCATTCAATTTCCTTTCATTTGATATATACTTTTATGTATCTATCTTCAATGCCTTCTGAATTATAAGCAATTGAAAATAATAAGCGTGATTTTTGTCTGTTTCTGAAACAAATCTTAGCATGTGTCTTAGCAAAACATGATAGCAGCGAAAGGGTTAAAAGTGCACAGTAAGATAATGGCATACACATAAGGGAGCCAATTTGTCAACAGGTACTAATTGTTTTAAATTTTTGCTGCTCGCATGTGAACATTTCCTAGAAAAGTATACATATATAAGAAAGGAGAAATCCTGAACTGAAAAATAAAAGTAAAATAAATGCCTGTTGGAGAAGAAAGTGAAATTACAGTGTTAGAATAATAAACACATCTGCACATGTGCAATGAGAAGTACAATGTAAGCAAGCCAAACTGAGCGACAACCCGCATTCCATCAATGACCGATGTGCTAAAAATACCTTTTTTATAAGCTCAAACCTCTCTAGTCCATTAAGAACCAAAAACAAAGCCAAATTTACCTCATAATCATGGCCAGAGTCATTGTCAACAAAAGTCCCAACTTGTCAATCTCATGGTCAGTCCCAATCTCATTCATTTTTGTGCAAAAACTTGTAGAAATCAATTGAAGAACAGCAAAATGGCGACAATGTGAAATGAAGAAGGCAGAAGCCACGCAAAAGAAGCCTTCTGATTGGTCTATTTGTATTCTCTTTACAGATTGGACAGCATTCAGTGGGAGATGCGAATGGAGCCACGATCGTGGCTCATCTCGTTTGGATGGTCAAGCCATGATTGTGGCTCATCATCCCATGCTGGTTAATACTGATACTAATTTCATTTTTCTCTATTGTGAAAATTGATGGAGATGTAACTTTTCAAAAACTGTATATGAAGATCTGGCCATTCTGAGAAGACAAGCTTCAAAGATTTTGATCACACACCTGATTGAAGCCCTTAGAAACAGGTCTACATCTCAACTAAATTCAATAAAACATCATAATTAAATAATGTGCCGTATAATTTGTAATTTTCATGCATTTGATGTCGTTTTATTTTACACTACCATGATAATATGACGGCATATACAGAAAAAAGCAAAATCAGCCCAAAAATCATCTTTTGTAACATTAAAATTTATTCTTTTCAAAAGATGTGGATGTGAAATGATAGAACGGAGCTCAAGCTGCACAAGTCCCAATTTTCACTACCTGACCCCTCATCACTTTCCAGACCTCTAGTGCAATTCGGCCTCTGTGACTTACAGGTGTTTTGTCAGAATGGGTCACAAATATAAAAAATAGAAGATTAAAACTACCACTAATTTTTTTCAGTTGAACAAAAAAGCATATTAAGATACTACACTGCTTACTCTATGATTAATGAGAGATTTGTTTTTTTATGTGCACAAAACCAAAATAACATGAACTCACCTTTCCAAAATATCTCTGGTTTCTTTCACCAGTTTGTCTAGCAACTCTTCTTCTGCAGTTTTCACTTCCTGTGAAGGACAGAACAACACTGTATTAATCAGCATGCCATGTTCATCCATCAGATGATATACACAAATAGCTTGCCATAGATCTACTAACGGTTGTGAAGTGAAGGTCACTGTGAATTCCACTATTTTGTTTATCAGGTATTGGAAGCAAAGGCAGAGAAAGCACATAATTGCCTTCTCCCAATAATGTTTGTTTTCGTAATTTCTACTTTAGCTATTCAAAAGAACATTGTTAATTTGATACAACTCTGTCAAATACTTAATATCCAAACCGCCAAGTTTCATGGCTTTACTAGAAGACACCATTCGCAAACTGAGAGTCAGCTCAATGCTGAGTGTTGTTTGGCCGGAGGACACTAGCCATCCATTTGGAATAGATCAGAAAAAATTCTGAACGGTTGGGTTAACCCTTTGACTCCCGCAGCATATCCACCATCTGCAAAAGCTTAACCCTGTGATTCCCTCACAGGAAGCTGGTGGATAGGGTGAGGGAATCAAAGGATTAAGGTTTTGCTTTGCCAGCATGGTTGACAATGCAGGATGCTGGTGGACAGGGTGCAGGAGTCAAAGGGTTAATTAAACCTAATACCTTGGACCGTTTGAGACATATGTTTACTATGACAGATGATCCATTTCAGCTCCGTTTGATCCCGTCCTCTCAAAACATACGGTCGAAATGGCCTGTATGTTAGTACCCTAAGGCTAATTGCACAAATTTCAACAAAATTCTTATGGACGCTGGAAGAAGTTTCAATCCTGAAAACGGAGCTTTTCTGTAAGATTTTGCAAGATATCTTGGATTTGGATGCTTCTAAGAATGACAACAATGGCAAAGCTATATTAGTAAAAATAATATGAGTACAAAATCATAAACCTGAACTTTATATGAAAAAAAAAGGGGGTGGGGAAACATTGTATTATTTGAAAAACTTTACTGCATTGTACTTGTAGAAAAATACCATTTAAATCAGTGCACACACAATTTTTCTTTATTTGCACGAAAAAAATCTTAAAGTAGTAAGAGTTTAAGTGAAGGGCTAATTACTGCTCATGCAGAAAACCACAATGTGTCAGGCTGGGATGTTTGCTCATGCTATAATCCTGGCAGGGCTGAAAGTGTCTTTGTATACCTGTGACCAAAACCAAACCAATCATAATCCTGGCAGGGCTGAAAGTGTCTTTGTATACCTGTGACCAAAACCAAACCAATCATAATCCTGGCAGGGCTGAAAGTGTCTTTGTAGAACTGTGACCAAAACCAAACCAATCTCATACAAGCCATGGAAAGTACAAAAATGGTACTGGCACAGTAGTCTTTGTGACCAAACATATTCTTCATGCTAAAAGGCAGTTATGTCATACTGTCAGAAATACTGACTTCCCATCCTAAATAAGACCATATCATCACCATTTTTTTTTCACCTCTTGACATTGTGGCTGCTTATATGGCTTTATATGCTTTTTAACTGTTTTAATTCTCACTTCACAAGGCAGGCCCAGCTGTGTCTGACCAAGTTTTTTTTTTTCTCTGGGAACTTTGGTTTTCCCTTCAGCCCCTTGGCTGTTGCTTTAGGATGTTTTCCTTCCAAGGTCAGACTGGATTCATCACACTAGGCACTATCCATTAACATCACCATACCTCTCATTTACTGATCATATTTTTTTTCATTCATTCAATCCTATGCTTATATTTTCTCTTAATTTTATATTTATGAGGGGAAGTATGTGCATCCATGTAAATGCACAAGTGTGTATGTATCTATTAAAGAAAATACATATATATACATACATATACATATTTATATGCATTATTTAACAGAAACATATTTATACTCATACTCAAGAAACTACTCTCAGCTAGTACATCATAGTTTTGGCCCTGGGCCCTCTATAAAACAGTCATAATATGGCATGACCAATTTTACATTGCTTAATTAACTCATCTCACTTCCCCTTAGACACTGTATTTGCCTCCCCTCTTCCCAATTCTTACTATTACTCACCAACACATCACAATTTCATTTCAGTCTTTTTCTGCTATGGATGAAAAAGCAGGGAAGTTTTATTTTTCCTCATGATTTTTGTATTTGTTGTTTGTTCTTTTGTTGGCTTACATTTAAGCTTGACAAAGGCCAGTTGGCCAAAAGTTTGTGCCTGTCTTGTTTGTTTGTATTAAATATGCGTTCTGATTATATTTTCATGTTTCTGTTTCCTCTGTGCTTGAACACAGGCGGTCACACTTGTTTTGGATCAGTATATATAATCTGTAAGTGTAAGATTCTGCCATGTGGTGATGTAAAATACTGTATTCAAATTTACAGGTTCAGTATATTGTCCAAGGCTGATGGTAAACTCATAACCCATACTACTTATTTTTGAAAATGTAGAGTGGCACTATTTTATGCCTTATTTGATGGCCAAAGTATACTCTGAAGAATTTGTTTTAGTTGCTTCTGATTAGCTTTTGACACTCTCATGAGGTCTTCCTCAGACAGTTAGTTGTGCTGCTGACTCTGCTCCCATCAGCTGCCTCTGACAGGCACTTCACCTGGCATTAGCACTTTCTGAAGATGACAAATTTAAATTCAACATCTTGTCTAGAACTATTTAGCTCTTCATGATCTCCAGTCTTTCCCTAATTTTTATTTTTGAAAAGAAATGTTTCTCCTGAAATTACATTAATTAAACATACTTATCATGACTCATGAGTGCTAACAACCTACACCCAAGGACACTGAAGGCATAATAGCCATAGATGTGTATCAGCCTTCTTCTTTCCTCAACAGCCATCTTTGCCTAAGCTTCACATTTGTGTATCAGCCTTCTTCTTTCCTCAACAGCCATGCTAGCCTAAGCTTCACATTTGTGTATCAGCCTTCTTCTTTCCTCAACAGCCATGTTTACCTAAGCTTCACATTTGTGTATCAGCCTTCTTCTTTCCTCAACAGCCATCTTTGCCTTTGCTTCACATTTGTGTATCAGCCTTCTTCTTTCCTAAACAGCCATGCTAGCCTAAGCTTCACACTTGTGTATCAGCCTTCTTCTTTCCTCAACAGCCATCTTTGCCTTTCCTTCACATTTGTGTATCAGCCTTCTTCTTTCCTCAACAGCCATCTTTGCCTAAGCTTCACACTTGTGTATCAGCCTTCTTCTTTCCTCAACAGCCATCTTTGCCTTTCCTTCACATTTGTGTATCAGCCTTCTTCTTTCCTCAACAGCCATCTTTGCCTTTCCTTCACATTTGTGTATCAGCCTTCTTCTTTCCTCAACAGCCATGCTAGCCTAAGCTTCACATTTGTGTATCAGCCTTCTTCTTTCCTCAACAGCCATCTTTGCCTAAGCTTCACATTTGTGTATCAGCCTTCTTCTTTCCTCAACAGCCATCTTTGCCTAAGATTTACATTTGTGTATCAGCCTTCTTCTTTCCTCAACAGCCATCTTTGCCTAAGCTTCACATTTGTGTATCAGCCTTCTTCTTTCCTCAACAGCCATCTTTGCCTAAGATTTACATTTGTGTATCAGCCTTCTTCTTTCCTAAACAGCCATGCTAGCCTAAGCTTCACACTTGTGTATCAGCCTTCTTCTTTCCTCAACAGCCATCTTTGCCTTTGCTTCACATTTGTGTATCAGCCTTCTTCTTTCCTCAACAGCCATCTTTGCCTAAGCTTCACATTTGTGTATCAGCCTTCTTCTTTCCTCAACAGCCATCTTTGCCTAAGCTTCACATTTGTGTATCAGCCTTCTTCTTTCCTCAACAGCCATCTTTGCCTAAGCTTCACATTTGTGTATCAGCCTTCTTCTTTCCTCAACAGCCATCTTTGCCTAAGCTTCACATTTTCAATCATCTCAGTGATTTTCATTTTTACATCTGATCTATGACTGCTTGTATTTTGTCTCCATGTCTTATATATGCCTTCTTCCAAGGGAAAAGTATACACCGACAGGTTAGACAGTATTGCTCACTTGGAAAGCTTCTGTTCGTCAAACAGTATAGCCTCTACCTGTTCAACTTTGGGATTTGTACCACCAAGCCTTCTGTTCACTTTTCCTTTCTCCTCTTCTACTGTCTCCCCTGTCGCTGCTTATGTTGTCTTCCCTGATCCTGCACAGGCTCTGCCAGACCTTCAGCTGCTTCCCCACATAGGTCACTGCTAATCGCCTGCGATTTTGCCATATACTCTGCTCAGTCAGCACTAAGTGACTGACAAGGAGTGGATTGTGCAGGGTCTAGAGATGCTTGGGTCTTCCCTGTCTGTCCAGGCCACTCCTGAAGAGTACAATTTTCACTTGCCAAATTCTGAGGTTTTACTATGAGACTTGGTATCCCGTTTCTTCACAATGTTTTACCACTTCTATGAGTCAGTCAAAGATGAGAATGAGAGTGAAGCTAGCAGCACAGCACACCATTTCCACAGTTAATTAATTAGATGAAATCACTGGTATGTTTTGAGTAATCATTTTCAGTTATCTTGTATTCAGTAAAGGAGTTATGAGTATCCTTCAGCCCTACAGCTACATAACAATCACTTACAATGTCTGGCACTTGCTCTCCAGGAAGCAGATACTGACAAAGGGGGAGGGTGGGGGGTCCAGACAGCTCTGAATTCCCACACTCCACCCTCTCTCTCACAGAGTTCAGCATACTCTGTACATAGTCAATAGACATCTGCTCCTTGAGGGATATCCTGCAAACAAAATACAAGAACTCATTATTAAAGACTTCTATCTTTTTATTTTAAAAAAAATTCTGCTGCTATTGTGTAAGTGAAAAAGGCAGAAAGAAGGAGAGAGACTTCATGTGCCTGCATATGTTTTTGTTTTCGGAGGGGGGGGGGGGGGCAGCAGGGAGATGTCTGCCATTCACTGCTGTTTTTCATCTCATTAATTTTGTATACATCCATGTATATACACACTCAAACACACGCACATGCAAATATGCATTCACATGCAGGTATGCACACATCCAAGCATATATGACTAAACAATGACATACACAGCTAGAGCAAGTGTACAACCACATAACCTATTGCCTTTCCTTACCTGCTTACTTCTTTCTCTGTTGCCTTCTTCACAAACCTAGCTAGTTCTGTTACTCCTGCAAGAGAAACAAACAAAATACACACATTAAACCAAACTTACGAAGGTCCATAGCATTTGCACATTAAACCAAACTTATGAAAGTCCATAGCATTTGCATTGTCAATCTTAGAACACCCCATAGTATTCATATTTCTTTTGACATTTTCACACATAGTCACAATGACAACATAATGTTGTGAACTTACAACTATAGAAGATATACATACAAACACACAGCCATAGCCCTAAAATGGAAAAGGAAACAGGCTCACACTGTGTTCCACACACAGATATCAAAACGAGCACCCTGCATTTGTACACACAAACAGCATGGGTCACTGGCGTTTTCAATACAGTACATGGTATGAAAGATGTTTATCACATCCTTACTACTTCAAGAACTCTCTTAACAAGACTGACAGATTCTAACCCTACCCTAAGACAGAGGCCAGTCCGAGATGGAAATTATAGGGTGAAACAGAATGAAGTAAGACATCACAAACAAATGTTTCCATTTCTATCAGGCAATGCAAGGTGTCATGAATGTGGAAGTTAACAAGAAACACTACAAGGGTGCAGATGGGTCCCAGAGCACCAATGCCCCTGCCACTCTCTTGACAATCACCTCCCAAACTCCCGACGCCACTCAATAATAATTTCATCAAGCAGAAAGGGACTGTCCATGCGCTGCACGACCCACTCGGACCCAGCCATCAGTCACCCCATTCCCAAAATGAATGGCACAGCAGGGAGATGACAAACCCCGGAACATAGCCACACAACATGCACCAACCAGGTCCAGCCCAGCCTCCAGACCAAGAAAGAATAGAAGACCCCTTGCTTGCCACACTCTGGCCCTCGTCTCTCTTTCATGCAGCCTGCCCCGCCACCAGCTTGCACAGCTGCCAGCTCCCTTCCCCTCATCACAGTCTCAACAGTCAGCGGTCTGAAGCTCCCAACGCTGCCCTACCCCAACCACAGGGATTGTTTGAACAGCTGCAAAAATGGCCAGGAATGATGCTCCAGACACAGCCCATTTTGCTGTTCAGTAAGGTCTGCCATACCCTAAACGGGATCCCAAGTTTGTCATCTTTCCAAGCAGCCTGCAGATCTTTCCCAGGGTCATCAGGCCTGTCTCCCTGAAGTCACGGCCAAGCCGCAAAATGAAGTTAACAAGAAAGAGTTAAGATCAAGAAATCAATGCAGACACATGGGTTTGTTCAAAGATATACTGACACACATTTTGCACACAAGAAACATCCACAAATTCATGCAAATATTCTGGCCCAGCATTATCTCGAATAAGCAACTATTCATCCAAAGCAGTCAAGACAGTATGGACATCATCATCGTAAGCAGGAGATCTGTGGAGAAAATGGTTGTATCATCTGAACAGAGCAGGACAACATCACCTGGACACCAGGTGAAAGATACAAAAGATCAAGACCCATGAATACCTGGTGACAAACAGAAGAAGGGATCTCAAAATCCTACAACACACCTGGGGTACCATACAGAAGCTGTCCCAGAACAGACAGCATTAGCAAATCTTTGTTGCTTCCCTAACATACCAATTGCACAATAAACCCAAAGTAAATAGTATACAGATACAGGCATGAGACAACTTGCATTCATCTGAATCCATCTTTTTAATGTTTAAAGGCATACTCTAATAACAGAGAATACACTAAATCAGATATCATTCACACAAAAAAAGCAAAAGTACATTGTATCATTTCTTCCTCCCTTTTATAGGAGTGCACTTGTGACATGAGTAAGACCAAATTGGACGCTACAACTGTGTATACTTAACCTTTCCAATAACACTAGCTTTGTAAGTGGAAACATCTATAACAAGGTATGTAACATAAGCTGAACTATTACAGTACTACAAGCATTTGTCTGGTCATCATCAAATTTCAATTCCCATTTCCTACCCTATCAACAACTTCTCTTCATGAACATGATTTTTAAATTTTTTCTTCATCCATAAGAACAATTATGGTCATCGATGAGTGAAGTGGTAGAGACTTCACTACTCCACGATCAGCCTTCTGAAAATTAGTTCCATTTTTCTCTTGCTGCTCTACCTTCCCTAATCCTGAACAGAATTAGGGAACCACTCACAGCCGCGTGGGCTGGAAATCACAAGCTCAAAGTTCTGCAAGTTCACTCACATCCAAGCAGCCCAGGCTGGATGATCAGTGCTCCACATCTAAACCATCAAGGCCTCTAGACAAACCAGAAACTTCATGTTCTTTTGTTCCAAGGAATGTTTCCTTTCACGCATGTATTGCATGCTGTTTGGTCCGCAATGTTCTGGGAATACGTTTCTACAAAGTTTGTAAACTCTGTCTTCAGTCAGTGTGCACACTGGGTATATTTGTACTTCTATAGGCCACAGAACACCGACATGATATCCAGGATCTTAAAATGTGGAGATCTGGTGTTCTGTGTATCTATACACAAATGGGGTTCAAACATAAGCGGGGTCTGCATATACACTAACCTAGGATATCTTGAAAATCTCCATTATTTACTTGCCAGGAAGTACCCAGGCATGATCGAACTTCGACCTTCCAACTAAAGTCCAACATCCTAATTACACGTCAAAACAAAGATTAAAATGAACAAATTAATAAATAAACAAATAAACCAAACATGCATAATGACAAGGGTCCTGTACCTTCTCCTAACAGATGTCTGACAAGGGAAAGGTACAGCTCCTGCACTGACTTGGGCACCCGAACTTTGTCTCCTGAATCCGAGCCTGGATTCTGGAAGTAAAAAGCGTTGATAAAATAAATAAATAGTAATACATATATATATATAAAATTATAACTGTTATTACTATATGCACAAAATCAATTACAAATCCATTACGGTAAAATGTTTCTCCCAGCTAAACAGAATTACACTCCATCTTTGGTAAAATTTACACACAAAATCCAATATTGTTAACTTACAATCATAATAAATAATTTTAAAAAATGCGCAATATTTTTCAAACTGTGGAAAAAAGTAAATCATGTCACAACGTTCAGGCAATTCCATATGCACTACAAAACATAACACTATATTGCAATGGAGATTCAAAATGATCACATATGTATATATATATTATATGTATCATTACAGATCCTCACATGAATCCCTATAGAAATACCTATGAGAATATGAGTACTACCATATTAGTGACTTCTATTTTTTCCCAGCCCAAGAGCAAGCACTTCATGAAAATTATCTCTGTGTGAGTGTGTGTGAGTGCAGTGTAGTGCATGTGTGGCGTGTGTGTGTGCATGTGTGTGTGTGTGTGTGATTGATGTGTGTGTGTGTGTGTGTGTGTGTGTGTGTGTGCGCGCGTACGTGTGTGTAAGCAGAAGAGATCGCATGGTTGCTGATAAAACTAACTTTGTTTAATAAGCTAAATAAGCTATTGAGAAACCAGATGCAAACAAACAAAAGAAACAAAAAGAAGGGGACACTGTGGCAAGAGAAGAAGAAGAAAAACCGATTAGTACAAAACAACAACAACAATAACAAGGACAACGATGACAACAACAACAACAAAACAAAGACTAAAACATATCTGTAACTCAAGCATAAAAAAACTGGAGTCAGACCTGAAAGAATGAACGGCAGACACATACAAAGAAGAAATCACGAAACAAGCAGAGACTCACCTTATCTATCTTGCCATTGATATGACTGACTGTATCTAAAAACAGGTAGCCTCCCATCACATTCAGCTGTACTCGCAACAGCAGCGTCAGTAGACAGCACCCATACACCCCTGTCACAGCTCTTGCTACACCTGTTACACGTTGTTTTGTAACACATCTTTGTACATTGATCAATTAAAGTAAAATATTATAATATAACAATACAATAATATTTCTCCCACAAACAGTAATTAGTGTTTTCTCAGGTGCAAGTACACACGTTGTGCATCTTCAACAGGCATGCACATTGGGAGTTTTTGTGTTTCCAAAGCCTGCAAACACTGTCACTGATATGGCTTACAGAATCTTTAATATGCACATTCGATATTCTGTATGTGTACACATACAAAGAAGGCGCAGGCAATAGCAGGTCTGCATATATGTTGACCTGGGAGATTTGGAAAAACATCCACCCTTTACCGACCTTGTGCCACCCAGGCAGGATCAAATCTAGACCTTCCGACTGGATGGCCAAACATCTAATCACATAACTATCACATTCATCATCAATTTCAATTGAAACTGATGAGTAAAGTACATGAGTATGTTTAAAAGAATAAATCGGACCAATAACACAGAAACAGAAACACACAAAAAGAAAATAAGAATGCTTATCTAACTGGCAAAAACAATAGTTTTTAACCATTAATTACATCTTCTTTTTCTCTTTTCAAATGATTCTGGTTTTTAGTAACTCTAATACGTTTCTGGTTTTTAGTTACTCTAATGCTAATTTGTTTCTGACTGTTAAACGAAATATTTGCTGAAATATCACTCCACTGTAAAGTTACATACTTCACTCATAATGAAGCACCATGGCTGCTTATATCAAAACACAGTAACCAAAAATAAGCAATGCAGCACAACAAGAACAGATGAAAAAAGATGTGGTTTTTTTGGTGGGGGGTTGGTTAGTTGTTGTTTTTTTTTGTTTTTTTTTAGTTTTTGTTTTGTTTCATTTTGGTTGGGTGGTTGGTCAGCAGGTTGGTATGATGGTTGGCTGGTTGGTTAGTTTTGATGTAATTTCTTTCTTTTTGTCTTTGTTTCTTTCTTCCCTTCTTTCTTCATTGTTTCTGGCCTTGATCACAGACCTTTTAGTTTTAGAATATGCTTACAAAGAGAAAAGGGACAGATAAAGATTATAAGACAACAATCTACACAATGTTATATGAATCTTTAAGGCAGGAATCTCACTATAAGAAGCTTCCAACAAGACAGGAATCTCACTATAAGAAGCTTCCAACAAGACAGGAATCTCACTATAAGAAGCTTCCAACAAGACAGGAATCTCACTATAAAAAGCTTCCAACAAGACAGGAATCTCACTATAAGAAGCTTCCAACAAGTCAGGAATCTCACTATAAAAAGCTTCCAACAAGTCAGGAATCTCACTATAAGAAGCTTCCAACAAGTCAGGAATCTCACTATAAGAAGCTTCCAACAAGACAGGAATCTCACTATAAGAAGCTTCCAACAAGACAGGAATCTCACTATAAAAAGCTTCCAACAAGTCAGGAATCTCACTATAAGAAGCTTCCAACAAGACAGGAATCTCACTATAAGAAGCTTCCAACAAGACAGGAATCTCACTATAAAAAGTTTCCAACAAGACAGGAATCACACTATAAAAAGCTTCCAACAAGACAGGAATCTCACTATAAGAAGCTTCCAACAAGACAGGAATCTCACTATAAAAAGCTTCCAACAAGTCAGGAATCTCACTATAAGAAGCTTCAAACAAGACAGGAATCTCACTATAAAAAGTTTCCAACAAGTCAGGAATCTCACTATAACTATAAGAAGCTTCCAACAAGTCAGGAATCTCACTATAACTATAAAAAGCTTCCAACAAGTCAGGAATCTCACTATAACTATAAAAAGCTTCCAACAAGTCAGGAATCTCACTATAACTATAAAAGCTTCCAACAATGACAGGAATCTCACTATAAGAAGCTTCCAACAAGTCAGGAATCTCACTATAAATAAAGCTTCCAACAAGACAGGAATCTCACTATAAAAAGCTTCCAACAAGTCAGGAACTTACTATAACTATAAAAAGCTTCCAACATGACAGGAATCTCACTATAAAAAAGCTTCCAACAAGACAGGAATCTCACTATAATATAAAAGCTTCCAACAGTCAGGAATCTCACTATAACTATAAAAAGCTTCCAACAAGTCAGGAATCACACTATAACTATAAAAAGCTTCCAACAAGACAGGAATCTCACTATAAGAAGCTTCCAACAAGACAGGAATCTCACTATAAAAAGCTTCCAACAAGACAGGAATCTCACTATAACTATAAAAGCTTCCAACAAGTCAGGAATCTCACTATAAAAGCTTCCAACAAGACAGGAATCTCACTATAAAAGCTTCCAACAAGACAGGAATCTCACTATAAAAAGCTTCCAACAAGTCAGGAATCTCACTATAACTATAAAAAGCTTCCAACAAGACAGGAATCTCACTATAAAAAGCTTCCAACAAGACAGGAATCTCACTATAAAAGCTTCCAACAAGACAGGAATCTCACTATAAAAGCTTCCAACAAGACAGGAATCTCACTATAACTATAAAAAGCTTCCAACAAGTCAGGAATCTCACTATAAAAAGCTTCCAACAAGTCAGGAATCTCACTATAAGAAGCTTCCAACAAGTCAGGAATCTCACTATAAGAAGCTTCCAACAAGTCAGGAATCTCACTATAAAAAGCTTCCAACAAGTCAGGAATCTCACTATAAGAAGCTTCCAACAAGACAGGAATCTCACTATAAAAAGCTTCCAACAAGTCAGGAATCTCACTATAAGAAGCTTCCAACAAGTCAGGAATCTCACTATAAAAAGCTTCCAACAAGTCAGGAATCTCACTATAAGAAGCTTCCATCAAGACAGGAATCTCACTATAAGAAGCTTCCAACAAGACAGGAATCTCACTATAAGAAGCTTCCAACAAGACAGGAATCTCACTATAAAGCTTCCAACAAGACAGGAATCTCACTATAAGAAGCTTCCAACAAGTCAGGAATCTCACTATAAAAAGCTTCCAACAAGACAGGAATCTCACTATAACAAGCTTCCAACAAGTCAGGAATCTCACTATAAAAAGCTTCCAACAAGTCAGGAATCTCACTATAAGAAGCTTCCAACAAGACAGGAATCTCACTATAAGAAGCTTCCAACAAGACAGGAATCTCACTAACTATAAAAGCTTCCAACAAGTCAGGAATCTCACTATAAGAAGCTTCCAACAAGACAGGAATCTCACTATAACTATAAAAGCTTCCAACAAGTCAGGAATCTCACTATAACTATAAAAAGCTTCCAACAAGTCAGGAATCTCACTATAACTATAAAAAGCTTCCAACAAGACAGGAATCTCACTTAACTTGTATAAGATTTAAGAAGCTTCCAACAACTGTGAATAACAGTAAGAACCAGAACAAGCATCCACATCTTTAGGAAGAGCTTATCAAGAGATTAGACTTTTTTTTTTTTAAAGAATTTACTGGAAAGAAAAACAAAAACAAAAAGCACAGAAACCAAATTCCTTTTAAAAAAGTGAATGAACAAACAAAACACAGTGAAGCAAAACAATTAAATAAATGAATAAAGGCTTGTACTTACTGATAATCTTCAGTTCTTCCCACAAGGAGAGTTTGTCTGGAGGACTGAAAACACACACACACACACACACACACACACACACACACACACACACACACACACACACACACACACACACAGAAATGCATCTCCATAAAAGTATACTTCTCTAGGCAAAACACAAGTCTATATTTAGACAGACTGGCAACCAGTACTAATAGCCACTGATATATTGCCTCCCTATGCCCAGGGCTTGCGAGCATACAGAGCTTGATAATGGTAACTGATGTGTAGTTTAACTTGCTTCAATTAAATTTTGTGGCAGATTTTTGTTATTACAAAAACAAAAGACGATAAGCAATCATCCTGCAAATCATTCTCAACCACAAAGTGTATGATAAAAAAGATACCCAAGACAAGCAGAAAACACAAAAGACTTCAGAAAAAAGTCCCACTCTGGTCAATAACATACAAATATATGAGCAACCATATTATCTGCCAAACAACCATCTTTCATTTGACTCAGCGTTATTCTGAGGAACTACAAAAGCTTTAACTCCTTTACTACTGCCTGTGCAAACACTACACAGCTCAAGGAACTGAAGTGACAGCCTTCATAGCCTATAGTTTCAGTTTCTTTCTCGAGATGATGTCTCTGTACTCGAAATGAATTCCATATATGCACTAACGTCACAGGTGCCATGTGATAGAGAAGATCCAGAATGATCACGGCACAAGCCTTAAGCAAGAGCGAGCTCTATTTCTGTGTCTGCAAGGGCTAATGGAATATTGTCTATCCAGATCTTTGTACTGGCCTTTTCTAATCCCAAACCAAAGTAGGGACAGGTTTGTATCATAGACATGTAACATGACATCTCCCACTCTCACACCTTTGAGTAAGAGTTTCTTACATGCTCTGCTGTCGCAAGATAAATCCTCCACAAGCTGAAAATTTCTTGTGCAGCAATGACTGTACCCTGTCTGGATATTTTTTCCGCTGCTAGACACATTTCTAGCCTGGAAAGCCATTTGATATTGCCATATGGAATATCTCTTAGTCTTCCAAAAACAAGTGTCACTTTGTCTGCCATTGTTTACGTCAAGAAGACAACTAGATATGATATGAAACACACTGAACAAGACCATCATCATCATCAGGTGCCCTGCCGCATGGCGTTGGTGATCATGGACTTCCATCTGTCTCTATCTCTCGTTGCCCCCAGCATCTCCCCCACCCTCCAAGTCCCCAACCACTCTGCAAGTCCGTCCAGCATTTTCTCCCTGGGTCTACCCGGTGCTCTCTTTCCCTCCAGCTTTCCCGTTGTGACCAGGTGCTCCAAATCCCCTTCCTCATAAAATGGCCTATAAATGTTGCCTGTCTTTTCATAATCTTCCTCATGAGTGATCTACTTGTGTCTGCTTCCATCAAGACGTCTTGTTTGTTTTCTTTGATGTCCATGGAACTCTCAACATTCTTCTTAGAAACCACATCTCGGCTGCCTCAATCTTGCTCTGGCTTTGCTTGCTGACTGTCCACGCCTCACATCCGTGTAACAGTATTGGTTCTATACAACATTCAAGGACTCTCTTCCTGATTTAATACTGAACAAGATAGCTCAGTAAATGCAGAACTCTGCAAAACATGACTGCACACCACAAGCTCACTGAATCCATTCTACTTTGCTTTTTCAGTCTCATCAATACTGTCATCATTACAAGCTGTTCTTTGACAAAAATTATGAAATTAACATTCTCTTTTGCTTTTCCGATAAATTTGATACATCTATACTGGATGGCAGTTCAAATACCACTAAAGTCAGCACGTCTGCTTTAGGTTTCACACTGAACTTCTCCCTAATGCACTGCAGGCCTCTCCGGTAAAAATGAACCCACTCCTAACAACAATAAAATAAGTAAACAAACTACATTAAACTACAATCTCTCAGCAACTTACTTGCTCTGTAATTTCTCTGTGATCTTCTTCGAGCTGAGTTCCTTATTTAAAGCTTCTCTCAAATTTGGAATCATGGAGAGCACTGGAAAAAAAAAAGAACAAAATAAGAAATTAAATACATTGTGCATATGTACATGTACGCACATATACTTCTATGTGTGCAGTTTACATGTGTATGTGTGTGTGTGTGTGTGTGTGTGTGTGTGTGTGTGTGTGTGTGTGTGTGTGTGTGTGTGTGTGTGTGTGTGTGTGTGTGTGTGTGTGTGTGTGTGTGTGTGTGTCTGTCTGTCTGTCTGTGTGTCTGTGTGAGTGTGTAATCACTATAATGTGTCCATGCTATGGTGCATTTGGTGGGGACTCCACAATGAACTGTGTATCCATGTATATGTGACAGATTACAATGCAACCATGCTATGAGTAGATGTGAGAGAGTGTGTGTGTGTGTGTGGTGTGTGTGTGTGTGTGTGTGTGTGTGTGTGTGTGTGTGTGTGTGTGTGTGTGTGTGTGTGTGTGTGTGTGTGTGTATGTTTATGTTCATGCACACATATGTGCATATATGAAGTACAAGTTTGCTTGTAGAAACATCATAGTCAAGAGGTGTGTGATTTGTCAAAACAGCCAAAACATTCACCTGTCATATTGCACGTTCTCTGGTTGCTATCAAAGTGATGCTGCCGCCTAAAACAGACCAAACAGACCTCAGTAATAACGACAAAAAGCAAATGACTAAAATGAAATACTTAACCTGGTTAATCTTTCCCCAAACCAAAGGAAACATACTGAAATATTTGGTGCAACCTCTGCTTGCATCAGCATTAATCTACAGAACTAACTGAACACATCCTAGTTAAAACTGCACACATACATGCACGCACACAAATACACTCTCTCGAACACATCCTAGTTAAAACCGCACATGTACATGTACAAACACAAATACTCTCCTCTCTCTCTCTCTCTTCTCTCTCTCTCTCTCTCTCTCTCTCTCTCTCTCTCTCTCTCACTCAAATGGTCTTCACAGACAGCATTCAACAAATCAACAGTAAACAGTTCTGAACAGATGATATGACTGAAGGTCTGTGACTAAATAAATAACTGTAATTAATTTCTTACTTCATCCTTTCCAAGAACTCTTTATCCTCTGCCTTGCGCATCTCCTGTACTTTCTGTTGAAGCCATTTGTATGCAACCCATCCTCCTGCAAACATGCACAACACAATATCAGGATACAACTTTCTCATTCTGAAACTTTCCTGGTGTGGGTGGTGGTGTGAGTTGATTGTGAGGTTGTGTTCTTCAGTCATGGGGTTAATGCAGTGGAAGATTCCACACTGATGGCTGGCTGTATAGATCTCTCAATCTTTTATTATGTGTGAGTGGACACTGTATGCCTGAATGCACACGTGTGCGATTTTGTGTGTGAGCACACACTCCAATGTGAGCGTAAGTGCATGCATGCATGCTTGGAGGTCAGAATTATGTGAATCTGTTTCAAGTTGTTTGTGTGTTGTGTATCATGTACGAGATATGTGGCATCCTCATGATCCTGAGCCGAAATTAGATCGAAATAACTAACAAACTAAGCCTGCACTGGCTTGGGCCACTGGCTGGAAACAAGTATATTGGCCACTGAGTTAATTCAGTACTTACTCAGTGTGTGTTTCTGTCTTGTCTTCTAAACTGGTTACCATTTTTGGGATACAATACAGATCTCGGATCATCATCCATTCGTCGCATCGTGACCATGGTCATGGATTGATGGGAAACAACCTTCTTCAAATACCATCGAGAAGAGGTCAGCATCAAACCCTAAAAACACCCCAGCACGGTCGACAAGACAGTCACACAGGGAGACGTATCTCCTCCCTGCCTGTAAAACGAGCTACAGGAAATAGGCCCTACTCATTCTTCCCGAGGACTGTCAGGGACTGGAACAGTCTGCCCCCGAGGTTATCTCTTCAGCCTCGGTGGAGTGATTCAAGTCCCGAATCTGACCAGCCAGCCCCCCCTCCCCATCCTCTATCACCACCACCCCACCCCCAAAGCCAGTTCTACATACCAGCGTCCTAGCCAGCGGAAACCCCCAGTTTCTATACACATAATAGTCGATTAGAACCATCAAAACGATGATGGTGGATGTTCCAAGAAAGAAGAAGAAGAACTGCAAATCAAATGGAAATACCCCTTTGAGGGCCTTTCATCATCATTTAAAGTCAACTGCATGACGAATTAGTACCTCCAAAGAATGCTGTCATAAATATAAGCTTCTTTTTATGCCTTGTCATGCAATTCCAGAGTCTGGAGAACATCGTGCGGCCTTGCCCCGACACACTGCAGATGAAAGTTTCTTTTTGTGGGCAGAGAAGTCCTAAATGTAACAGCAATGGTCTCCCTTGATTCTCCCCAACAGTCTGTGAGCACAAAAGAGAGTATCGGTATATTTCGTTGAAAACAGCATACAAAACGATATGTACGAAATCTAAAGCTTAACGCTTGATATATTACTTCGGAAGAGTATAAATGTTTACATTATGAAAGGTAAAATGCCACGATTGAAACTATAAATACACAATACACCTCTGAAAATTCTTTGGTACAATTTGGCCTCCCAATCTCGACCTACTTTCGGTTTTTACAGTGGACAGTGATACGTTTTTCTGCACCACCAACAAATTATTTGCAACCATTTAATCATTTCGGTAGAAAGTCCTATTTCAATTTTATGTACACTAAAATATCTTTAATTCATTCTATATGAATATGTTTGTGGTGTTTCTAGACAAGAAGGAATGTATATTAAATATCAAGCGGAATTTTATAATTATTTTTGCATGACAATGTGCACTGGCTGACCACCAGTGCCAGTGATGAAATACAGCCCAAATCAGATTTAATTTGCACTATTATTCCTTAGCCCTTCTTGTCAAGAAATCACATATGTGGCTCCTTGAATGCACTAGGTCAACACTAAGTGCAACTGGGGGGAGTTGTTAATCGTGATGTATGGGCTGAAAACTCCTACGTCCGTACCGATACGGCGAAGTACACCGATAAGGCGTTAACAGACATCCCTACACTTAGGCTGCTCACCCCGCCGGACGTATGTTACAACCAAAATGGCCGCCACACCCCGCGCTGGAGCCATCCTATCTGTTTGTTTTTTCACTGGCAGCATGATAATTTCAGCCACGTGTTATCACTGCTGTCATTAAAAACCAACGTGGTGGCACGTTTTGTTGTTGTTGTTGTTGTTTGTTGTCTTTTTTTTTCTTTTTTTTCTTACTGTAATACACATATCATATGTATTGATTCCGTGTTTAGAGACAGTTTAATTGTGTCAAATCGGTTATGCGTGACGAGTGAATAATGTGTGTGTTGTGTGTTTGCGTGTGTGTGTGTATACAGATTTGGATATATGTGTCTGTGCTTGTGTGTTTGTGTCTGTGTGTGTGTTTGAATAGAAAATGATGAAGTAGAATAGAATACAGTATATTCATCATCATCATCAGGTGCCCTGCCGCTTGGCGTTGGCGACCATGGACTTCCAACCATCTCTATCTCTCATTGCTCCCAGCATCTCCCCCACCCTCTTCATCCCCAGCCACTCTGCAAGTCCGTCCAGCATTCTCTCCCTGGGTCTACCTGGTGCTCTCTTTCCCTCCAGCTTTCCCGTTGTGACCAGGTGCTCTAAATCCCCCTTCCTCATAAAATGGCCTACAAATGTTGCTTGTCTTTTCCTAATCTTCCTTATGAGTGATCTATTTGTGTCTGCCTCCATCAAGACTGTCTCGTTTGTTTTCTTTGCTGTCCATGGAACTCTCAACATTCTTCTGAGAAACCACATCTCGGCTGCCTCGATCCTGCTCTGGCTTTGCTTGCTGACTGTCCACGCCTCGCATTCGTACAACAGTATTGGTTCTATATAACATTCAAGGACTCTCTTCCTGATGTTAATTGATAGGCATTTGTTGGTAAGAATGCTTGTCATCTTCTTGAATGCTGTTTTGGCTTGGCCGATTCTGCCAGCTATTTCCGATGTGCCCCTGCCGTCTGATGAAATGACCGTTCCCAGGTATTTGAACTTATTAACCTGTGTCAAGGTTGTGCCATTTGTTTTTATTTTGCATGAGGGGATTTCATGTTTTTTACTGATCACCATGACTTCAGTCTTCCTGCTGTTTAGTTCCAACCCCTTACCTTTGCTTTCTGTTTCTAGTATATTCACAAGGTTTTGTAGGTCCCTTTCATTTTCTGCAATTAGCACGGTGTCATCTGCGTACCGAATGTTGTTTATCATTTTCCCTCCAACCTTCAATCCAGGGTCTTCCTCTAGATTTCTCATGATGTTTTCGCTATACAGTGAAAACAGATCTGGTGACAAAACACAACCCTGTCTGACTTCTCTTTTGATGTTTTGAAAAGAGCTTATATTGTTTTCTATTCTCATTGCAGCTGTTTGTTCCCATTACATATTCCTGATTATTCGTAGATCTTTTCCATCAACATTGAGTCTCTCCAGTTGGTTGATCAATTCGTCATGTCGTACCCGATCGAAAGCCTTGGTAGAGTCAACAAAGCATAAATACAAATCCTTATTCATCTCAATTGACCTCTCTATGATAGTTCTTAGGATGTATATGACATTAATAGTTCCTTTCCCCTCCACAAATCCACACTGTTCTTCTGCTATTTCTCTTTTGATTCTATTCCTTGTCCTCATCATGATTGTTCTTAACAGGATTTTTGTTACATGACTCATCAAACTGATTGTGCGATGGAGTTCGCATTCTATAGCCCCTGTCTTCTTTGGAAGTGCAATGAAAATTGATTTTGACATATCTTTGGGGATTTTTCCAGTGTCATAAATTTCATTTAGGAGGACTGTTAGTTTTTCTATGCCAAATTCCTCCAGGGCTTCAATCATCTCTGTAGTAATGTTGTCTGGTCCTGGGGCTTTTCCTGGTTTCATCTTTTTCAGTGCTGCTCTAACTTCATCTTTCATTATGGATGGTCCTTCAAAGTTCTTTTTTATAATGTGTTCTTCGTTTCTGTCATCCTCAAAAAGGTCTTTAATGTACTCTCCCCATCCGTCTAATATTTTGTCTTTTTCCATGATAAGCATGCCATCTTTCGATTTTAAGCAACCAGTTGATGTGCATGTATTTTTCCTGTGGACAATTTCTTCAGTTCGTCTGTACATACCCTGAGGATCCATTTTGTGTCGTTCTTCTATCTCTTTGCATTTTGTGTTCAGCCAACAGTAGATTATGGTCATGAAAACTTACAATACAAAACAATGTCTGCAAGGTATAAAATTGAGATGCCACTGAAGAGTTCTGTATTTCCTACAGTCTAAAGTGTCAAAGAGAAAAAAAAAATTCTTTTGCATGACATCTGAACACACTATATGTTTTACCAATATTTCCCTGTAACAAGAAAATAAATAAATAAAGAAGAAGAAGAGGAAAAGAAAGAAAAGAAAAGTAAAGATAGAAAAAAGAAAAATATTTCCTTGTAACTGTTCCACTGTAAACAATGATAACAAAAGTTTAATTTCATAAATGAATATTCTAAAGCCATCCAAAGATTGCATGCCCTTTAATTGTTCTGTTGATATTTACTATTTACGTAAATTACGGATGTTCAGCTTCATAATGTGTGTGTGTGTGTGTGTATGTGTGTGTGTGTTTGTGTGTGTGTGTGTGTGTGTGTGTGTGTGTGTGTGTGTGTGTGTTGTGTGTGTGTGTGTGTGTGTGTGTGTGTGTGTGTGTGTGTGTGCATAAGTGACAGAGAAAGAGACAGACATACAGAGATAGAGAGAGACATAGATATGGGGAGAGAAAGACAGAGAGAGACAGACAGACATACAGAGAAAGAGACTGAGAGAGACATGCACACAAAGAGACACAGAGAGAAACACAAACAGACAGATATGCAGAAGGACAGACAGGCAGGCAGACACAGACAGACACAAACAGATTGGGAGACAGACAGAGACAGATCTAGGCAGAGAGAGACAGGCAGGCAGGCAGGCAGGCAGGCAGGCAGGCAGGCAGACAAGCAGGCAGGAAGACAGGCAGGCAGGCAGGCAGACAGGCAGACAGACAGACAGACAGAGATATAAAAAGATACAAATGGGAACAGACAGAAAGATACAGAGAGGAACGGACACACACATACACACACACACACACACACACACACACACACACACACACACACACACACACACACACACACACACACACACACACACAGAGGCAAACAGACAGACATGACAGAGACAAGACAGACAGAGAAACAGAAAAACAAGAGACAGACATAGGATGACTGAGTGAGCCTTGTGAGTGTATGTAAAAAGTGTAAAAGTGTAAAAAGTGAAATCTCACAGCTTCAGACTTTTTCTCTCTCATTTATGACAATAAAGAACATCAGAATTTCAATACAAGAGTGCTTATGCACTCCATCCTCCATCCCTATCTTGATTCCCTGTGAGTGTAAATGGGTGTGGTGTGGTGTGTGTGTGTGTGTGTGTGTGGTGTGTGTGTGTGTGTGTGTGTGTGTGGGTGTGTGTGCGCGTGTGTGTGTTGTGCGTCGTGGTGTGTGTGTGCTGTGTGTGTGTGTGTGTGTGGTGTGTGTGTGTGTGTGTGTGTGTGTGTGGTGTGTGTGTGTGTGTGTGGTGTGTGTGCTGTATATGTACCTGTGTGTGTATCATGTGTATACGTAAGAGAGAGAGAGAGAGAGAGAGAGAGAGAGAGAGGTGTGTGTGTGTGTGTGTGTGTGTGTGTGAGTGAGAGAGAGAGAGAATGTGTGTGTGTGTAAGTGTATGTATGTGTGTGTATGTGTGTGTGTGTGTGTGTGTGTGTGTGTGTGTGTGTGTGTGTGTGTGTGTGTGTAGTGTGTGTGAGAGAGAGAGAGAGAGAGAGAGAGAGAGAGAGAGAGAGAGAGAGTAGATGAGGCATTATTGTCATCTGTACATATTATACATGAAAATCAGTCAGCAGGGTTTGTTGTGAAACGCCACACAGCGTAGGCGTAGCGTGTCTGGAAACTCAACCAAGGATCCAACTTAGCTCCAGTCCTGAATAAGCATGGCAATTCGTCTGTCACAGCATACTCACGACTGGTTCACTTGCCATGTGGCAAACTGAGCGGTCTGTGTATAAGAAAATCCACAGGTCTCTTGCATTGGCTGAGCTTATGTACTTGTAAGGGACCGTATCTCTTTAACATCTACAGAGAACAAGTCATGAGAGATGCTGACGTGGAAGACATGGGCATAAAGATGGGATGAAAAAATCTTACAGACCTGCGCTATGCCGATGGTGCTGGGCTGTTGGCAGACAACATTACCAGCATGGAAAGAATTCTGTACAGGGTGGATGCGGCGGGCAAAGGGGGCTGGTCTAGGCTTGAACGCCAAGAAGACAGGGGTGCTACCACATGTCACAGGCAAAGACATTGAAGGTAATTATTAAGGATTTCAAATAACTTGGCTCTGTAAAAACTTACGATGGGAACCCTCTCCAGGTACATCAGAATAACAATTGGAGCGGCAGAGCAAAAAATGGTCCAACTCAACAATATCTGGAAAGACAGAGGCATATCAAATGGCCTGAGAGTTGGACTTTTAGGGTGTTTGATCTGGCCAGTCATGATTTATGGCTGTGAAGCCTGGATTCTAAGAAAAACTGATTGCAGAAGAATGGAGGCAGCAGAGATGTTGGTTTTGTGGGAGACTGCTGCACGTCAAATGGACAGACAGGAACTGGTGAGGGTGTCCTGGGGGAACTTGATGCCGCCAGAGAATTACTGGCAAACATCAGCAGGAGAGGACTAAAATACATTGGCCGTATGTCACGCAGCAAAAACACGGACCTCATGACAACCAACTTTCAAGGAAAAACAGAGGCAAAAGAGAAGGAGGGCAGACATCCAGTCTCATCAAGAACGTGTCCAACATCAGTGGCCTGAATGTTGAAGAGGTTGTCTATGGGAGTCAAGACAGCGGCCTGGAGGGAGATGGTGGCATCCAGATGTGCGGCGGCCAATACCGAACCCGGTGACGCCGACAGGTGAGACATGTGAGAAGGGATGGTTGAATTATGCGATATTAAATTTGTACATCTGGAAGGTCACGATCATACGTGGGATGTAAGTCAACCAGACTTATGAACAATGATACTGTTCCATACATATTACTCAGGGCCTTGACTGTAACATTACCGAGAAATCTAGCCATCTGTATTGATACCTTATTTCTGATTTACAACTGAATTACTTAAAGCACTATATTCTTATTTGAATGAATAAAAAAAATGTTTGTAACAATTACTTGTGATTAGTTCGTTCTCGGCAGTTTCTGATAGTTTATGTTGCTTTCCGGTATTTAGTGCTTCCGGTGAATGAACGTTTCGTCACGCGTTGCACATGCACACAGAAAAAGATAGGCCTAGGGCCTAAGTCTAGTGGAGAGCATTCACATCCAGTTTGTAACTCGCAAGAATGTCTTCGTCTGAAGTAATTGTTGTTGGCCAGTTTGATGATGCCGATGATACCGACACAGCCACATGGTAATTATTTATAGTTAGGCCCTATCATCGCTATTAATTTAAACAATGTGACTTGAAATTCAGGTGTTGGCCAAACATTTGAAGCACGTGTTTTGTGTTATCGCCTTCATTAGCCTAGATTAGGCTTATCTATAATCTATTATGTACTAATGTAGGCCTAGGTATATTACAAAAAACTTCAGATATTTTTGTTTAATAATAGCCTATGTCATTGTCATCATAATGTCATTGTAAAGAGCAAAACCCAAAGAAAAAACATTTTAAAGTGGTATCGATAATCGTAAGTTTTTTTTTAATTGCCAATTGGTTGTCAATGACGAAAGTTAGATTTTTTGAATAATTAACATTTTGACGTTTTGTTACATTGGAGTACCTAGCAAAAACTTAAAGTTTCAGTTTCTGAAGACGACGTCTCTTTGTTTGGAATGCATGCATATGCACTAATATCACAGGTGCCATGTGATGGAGAAGATCCAGATTGATCATGGCACAGTCCTTGAGCCTGCACATAAATCCATGAGCTGGCCGGGTCCTGTGGTCCTTCCTAGATAGTTCTATAACCCTGGGGTCCTAGAGGAGTGAGGTGGCAGAGACCAACTTTACATGGGGCCAGCACCATGAGGACGGTGCCCATCCACAATCCCACGATTCAAATTAATATTATGTGATCACTTTTTTTTTTTTTTTAACCAAGACTAAAGGCAAGAAGGCTAATTGGTCTTCAAGAGGTGGGACCTGGGAAATCAGCCTCTCTCCAATGTTTTATACCAAGGCAGCTGGGGAATGCCCTACTCTTTAGGATTTTCAGCTGCCGTGGGATCTTTAATGTGCACAGCCAGAAGGCTCATGGGTCAGACTCGTTTTTCATCCCCTTCTGAAGGACTCTAGAGACATTCAGTTTGATTGTCCGGTTAAACTGAGGATCTGTAATATTCACACACATGAATGCATAGGCCTAAACAAAACAAAGAGCATTTTATTGGCTACCCCCTCAAGAGTGCCACTACAACGATGACATTTGTCCACACAATTTTTCATGCACACGCAGTTGCTGATTGTTACATTTATTGGTATAGTGACCTATATCAGTATATTTCATTGAAAACAGCTTGCACAACAAAATCTTCAAAATCTAAAGCTTAGCTTTTCAACATATTGTTTCAGAAGATCAAATGTTTTAAACAATGAAGAGTGAAAGGGCACATTTTCTAAAAATTCATAGGTATAATTTGACCTCCCTGTTTCGACATGCTTCTGGTTTCATCTGCTTTTACATTGGACAGTGATATAGTTTTCTGTGTCCTTGACAAATTATTTGCAGCCATTTTGTCATTTTGGTATACAGTCCTATATATATATATAAAGTCTAATATACGCTAATTAACCCTTTGACTCCCGCACCCTATTCACCAGGTAGGTCTTTAATTGGACTATAGCATAAGCTTTGTTTAGGTCAAACTCCTATATCTTTATTCCATAGACATGGTATTATAGATAGGTCTCTTTCTTGTAAAATATGTACTGCACAGTGAGGCCTAATTAGCTTTGAATACAAAAATAATTTATTGACATTATTGTTAGCCTACATGTCACTGTGTAGTAGGCCTACTTATATCAGTTGTAATAACTAATAATAATGTATGGTCATAACTTTATTGGTGTCGGTGTAGCCAAAGCTGCCGACCTTTACATTTCAATTCACTACATGCTGATGTTTCTCACCTCATGAATTCCTGTGTATATATAATATATATATTCACTAAGTGTTTAAGTAGGATAGGAAAAAAAAAATGCTCAGAAATTAAAATAAAAGTTAATTATTTGAAACTTGTTGGTTTACGCCTTGTTGGGGTTTGATATTCTTATTATTGCAAAAATCATGTTAGGCATATGTACTGGCCAAATTCTTCTTCTGTAGAGTGGTATTCAAACAGAGGTATTTCATGTTTAGCAAAATGACATGCATTGCATGGGACAAAATCAAACTCATCCGATCCTTATCCATTATCATCATCTTCACAACTTCGGACCCCTCATTTCCAAGCATTTCGATTGCATCATGAATGCTGAACAACAGTTCGCTTCGTCTGCAGTATCAACACACTCCCAAGTATCACCATTTTTGTCTTGTTTATAAATGAAGCAAAATTGAGTTATTTTGGAACTTTCTCTGTTGCATGATGCAGAGTATCAACATGAACAGCTAGGCAGTAAAATATAAATAGGTTATGAATAACTCTGGATATCAGTTATCATCTCTTTATGATGATTTTAAGTGTAAAATATGTCGCACAACACGCATTTTGATTATGATCTGCAAATACGAACATCTGAATGCTAAGTTGCATCTGCATGAAATGAGTTAAGTATAATTCATCGTGCTAAACTCATGTAAATCTATGATATAAAAAGTAGATAAAGGTTGTTATGTAAATTTGGAAGGAAGTGAGGTGGTGGAGATTTCACCTTTTCTTGGAGCCTGCATTATGAGTAGTTTACCTTTTCATTGCTTAAGTGATATATATTTTATATATATATATATATATATATACAAACGCCTGTGTAGTTAGACTGGAAGGCAAGTGCACTACTCTGCGTCAACCAATGTTACAGCTCAGCAAGAGTAATTACACAAAAAATAAATCTTATTCGGGCATATGAATATGTGTGTTTGTAGTTTTTGTTAATGTGGTAAATAATGTGCTGGATTACTATCGCATCAGAATGAACTCTCTGGGCCAAGATTGACATGCCCTTTGACCACCTTTTGTTAAAATGAAAAGACAGAAAGGTTTGTCCCCAGAGTAGAAAGGTTTGTCCCCAGAGTACACAGTAACCACTCAAAACATATTCAATAAAAGTATAGACAAGAAATTGAAGAATAAAAGAGTCAAGGATACATATTAACTAGTAAACCACTCAAAATTTATTTGATAAAAGTACAGAGGGCATTAAACCAATGCAAGAGGGGAGTAAACCAATGTACTTGTACATTTTAAAATCTGAGAATAGCCCAGATCATCCATAGTCATAATGGGATGTATGTGTGTTGTGTGTGTGTGTGTGTGTGTGTGTGTGTGTGTGTGTGTGTGTGTGTGTGTGTGTGTGGTGTTGTGTGTGTGTGTGTTTAATTGTGACATTTTGTTCTGTTGATATATTTCAGCTCTGAAGATGAAAGAATTGGTGAAACTGAGGAACGGAAGGACCTGGTTGATTATCTTTCACGTTTA
>CM060315.1:57791634-57879134 GCA_030674185.1 Monoplex corrugatus | reverse complement strand
CCTATAAAAGATATTAAGAGATTTGCTATCATGTAAGATGTTCATATAACGTGTTCATATGTTTTTACTTGTGTGGATGTTCCTATAACGTGTTCATACTTATGTGTGTACTGAGTTTTTGATCTGTCTTTTATTGTGAACATGAGTGAATGATAAAAACTGGCCATTTTTCCTCAAAATTTTCATAAAATTTTAGCAGAAATGAAAAAATTGAAATGATCTGAAGTTTAACACCAATGCATTGATTTATTAGCAAGCATACAACAATACAATACAATACAACATTTCTTTGAATTTCAGCAAGTAATTTTTTTACATAAGTGTTTTATTGGAGACTGTTAAATATTACAGTTTGCTCTCAAAACTTTCAGTCTGGTAGTGCATTTTTCTCTTGTAAAATAGTCAGGGCTGAAGGGGCTAACCCTTTGCCGCCTGCTCCCTATCCACTAGCTGCAAAAACTTAACTCTTTGACTAGTTAACAGAATATGGATTGTCCAGGCAGCAGTGTGGACCAGGTTTAGGTTGCTGCTTTTATCACCACAAAATCAGTCTTGCTCCATTCTTTTTGCAGCATCAAGTTACAAGAACTCAAAATCATCCAGTGCACATGGATCTGAAAATTATTCAATATTATTTTAATAAAATTTGATAGAAAGACTATTGTTGACGCGTGGTTGGGGGAGGGGAGATTTATACAAGCAGTGTCCAGTCCAGCTAGCTGTAAATGGGTACCTGACCCTGTTGAGGTTTAGAGAAGAAAAAAGCAGCAAGGCAGAGGAGATGTGCACAGAATAAAACTGACCTCAAGGAAAGTTGAGGTCTCTGCAACCTCACTCCCACACAACCTCAAGTCTGGTTTTGTTGTTTTGTTTTTTGTTTTTTAGCCGGAAATACATTTTCAGATAAAAGTACACTACACAAACTTTCTCGTTTTACTCCTTGTGACTCTGACTCTTAAGTGACAGCCAAATACGTCCATCATCTAAATATCAAATGTAAAGTTGTATACTTTATGAACGTTGTGCGCATGCATTATTAATGTTTGTTTCCATTTGTCTTTATGATTCCTTTTTAGTCTTGAGAATTTCAAATACCAAGTGAGGTTTTTTTTTTAGTCAAAAGTATAGTTACTAGTGAAGATAAAATGTTAATTTAGCACTGAATTGTCTGTGTTGCAGAATAAAGAAATGACATGTAATTAATGTGCATGCAGTTATTTATAAACCCAAGGGATGTGGAAGGTGATTTTAGGGATGTTGAAGAGAATAGAGATATTTAGGATACCTTTGTGTCGCCATCATTCTATTTTCTCGTCTGCTGTATCTAACACCTGTTTCTTGGTTTTGTTTGTCTCATGTAAACTGCAGACCTCGACGAAAAGACAAATCCAGCAGGGCAACTATTTTAAAAGTGCTGGATGAAAGGACGCTCATTATCCTCAGCAAAATGATGGGACAGAGTGTATTTGACAAGATCACAGGTTCTATCAGTGTTGGGAAGGAAGCCAACGTTTTTCGCGCAGAGAAGAACTCGGAGGAGGGGCCAACAAAATATCTTGCAGTGAAGGTACATTTTGCAAAGCTTATGATTAATACAATGCTTAAAATATTCCATCTGTGAGATAACTGTTCATACATCTAATATCTTAGTTTTCCCATAACAATTGTATTTTTGGTTCTTAAAAAAAACAGTCAACCAGCAACCAACCAACAAACAAACAAATAAACAAAAATAGAGTTAAGATTTAATTCATATAATGAAATGCATTTTTACTTACCATTGCCTACCTTACAGAACTGGTGGAAATAGAAATTGAAATGTGTCAATACTGGTATGACAGAAGTATGAATCAGAAAACTTCCAAGACCTGACCATACTGCAAATTAAGTGTCTGTATCAGATGTAACAAGATTATAAAAGAGGGTGTATAAAACAGATCATACATATAATGGATCAGGCTCATAGAGAGTTTTAAGTTTGTTCAGGAGGGATTCATCACACTTGGACAATTCCATATGTGCTCCACCCAAATCTGCCAGCAATTATCTGGCAGACTGCTTGAGTCTGCACAAAACTCAGTGCACTGGCAAGGTCTTGAAACAGAGGAAGGGGAGAGGGAGCTATGAAATAATAAGCTGACCCCACTAGAATGTTGAAAGGATTAAGAAGGGCAGTAAACACACCAGTTTGTAATGTATAGGCTGATATGTGTTGAGAGAAATGTATCGCTGTAGGTTACGTTCAGACATATATAGAATTTGGCACATTTCCTTTATTTGTTTAGACTTTGATTGATTGGTCTTTCATTGTTTTGAGCCTTGTTGATGGTTTTGTTTTGTTTTGTTTTGATTTAATCCATTTCTGTTTCAGTTTTCTTTTTATTGTGTTGCTTGTTTTATCTCTTTCGATGTTCATGTTGTTTGTGCTTTGTTCCTTCATTGCTTTCTAAAGCAAGTCTTAATAATGACTCACCTATTTAAGCACTGATACTGACTGAAAGCATCTCTGCACAGTCGATGTTTTCTTACATTTTTTCTGGTTTATATGTGTGTTTGTTGCCAGTATAATAGTAATAAATGTTAATGTGACATTATGACAATGACTGGTCTTTAATGCTGTGTGTGTGTGTGTGTGTGTGTGTGTGTGTGTGTGTGTGTGTGTGTGTGTGTGTGTGTGTGTGTGTGTGTGTGTGTCCTTTGTGTGGTCCTTTGTGTGTGTGTCCTTTGTGTGTGTCACATGGTGCGCTTAGAATGACGTGACGGTTGTAAGGTAAAGACAGCATAGTGATGATTATCATGTTGTTTTTATTGTTACTGTTGTTAGTGGTGGTGTTTAATACAGTCTTTTCTGGTTTTCAATTCATTTCAGGTGTACAAAACATCGATTATGACTTTCAAGAACAGATCCAAATATGTGGAAGGTGATTTCAGGTGAGGGTATTTTTTGTTTGGTTGGTTTCTTTTTTGTATTTTTAATTCAGTTTAGAGGGATTCTGCAACAAACTTGTTTAGGTATTTTTATATTGACAGTCTTACTGTAAATGTATAGGCTGAAACATTACAAGCTATAAGTTATAAGTTGAACACAGTTTAGATATAAGACATGGGCAGAGGAAGAATTGGGTGGCAAATATCAAAGAATGGTCCAACTCAGTGCGGGCATGCTGGAACCCCTTGCTGCCACACCCAGACGGAGAGAGAGAGAATCCTGTCTGCTGCTGCGACCTGTCACTTCCCTCGTCGACTGCACTAGCTAAGAGATTAGACTGGTGATGGTAATACTGTAACTTACAAAATTTTACACAACATTTTACCTGCATCTATCCTTGGAGTTTAGAGTTTATTCAGGAGAGATTCATCACTCAAACAATTCCTTATGTGCTCCACCTATTGTGCCATCAGGAATCTGCTCAGAACTGTATACCCTGGCAAGATTTTGAAAATTAGGTTCCGAAAACATCATGAGAAACCTTGACGAAGACCTGGATTAAAGGTTGGAGGAAAAATGATAAACAACATTCGATACACAGATGACAACGTGCTAATTGCAGAAAGTGAAAGGGACCCACAACACCTTGTGAATATATTTTAAATAGAAAGCAAAGGTAAATTGTTGGAACTAAACAGCAGGAAGACTGAAGTCATGGTGATCAGTAAATAGCATGAAATCCCCTCATGCAGAATAACAACAAACAGCACAACCTTGAGACAGGTTGATAAGTTTAAGTACCTGGGAACGATCATTTCACCAGATAAGTTTAAGTACCTGGGAACGATCATTTCACCAGACGGCAGATGCACATCAGAAATAGCCAGCAAAATCGGCCAAGCCAAAACAACATTCAAGAAGATGAAAAGCATTCTTACCAACAAATGCCTATCAATTAACATCAGGAAGAGAGTTCTTGAATGTTTATAGAACCAATACTGTTGTACAGTTGCGAGGCGTGGACAGTCAACAAGCAAAGCCAGAACAAGATTGAGGCAGCCTAGATGTGGTTTCTAAGAAGGATGTTGAGAGTTCCATGGACAGCAAAGAAAACAAACGAAACAGTCTTGATGGAGGCAGACACAAGTAGATCATTCATAAGGAAGATTAGGAAAAGACAGGCAACATTTATAGGCCATTTTATGAGGAAAGGGGAATTGGAACACCTGGTCACAACGGGAAAGCTGGAGGGAAAGAGAGCACCGGGTAGACCCAGGGAGAAGATGCTAGACGGACTTGCAGAGTGGCTGGGACAAGGAGGGTGGAAGAGATGCTTGAGGCAAATAGAGATAGAGACAGATGGAGGTCCATAATTGCCAACGCCATGTGGCAAGGCACCTGATGATGATGATGAGGTTGGGAGTGGGAACGGGACCGAAGAAACACTGACTGAGCTGACACACCATAATGATTGGAGCATTAATTGAAAATGGGCAGCAAATAGGCCAGTTTTGTGTTGCAAGCTGGGATTGAACTTGAAACATCAGATTTTTGGCTCTGTTACAAAAGAGCCAGCCTGCTCAGTATATTCTGTGGCATGGCATGATCAATGAGTAAAAAGGAGACTTGAATCATTATATTAAAAGTCGAGTTAGGTATTTTACGTTTATAAGAAAACAAATATGTAGACAGTTTTGGCAAAACAGGTGTCAATCTAAAAGTTGGTGTTTTTTTCTTTTTCATCAGATACCGAGGAGCCTATGCTGGATCAAATCCTCGCAAGATGATCAAAATCTGGGCTGAAAAGGAAATAAGGAATCTCACAAGGTAAATTTGTTTTCATCCAAACTGTTTGTCATTAAATAATTAGTATGACTGAATAGAATGGAAGATATGGCATTTGAGTTGCACATTGTATACACACATCATTCATTTGTCTTGAAGACAGTTAAAATCTGTAGCTGTAACACTAACAGTTAAGCCATTTTGTTTTATTCAGCAGTTTGTTATTTGACCTGTCTTGCAGTATATGCACTCAACTCACCATTTCCCTCCAGGGGAATGCCAGCGCTCTTTCAGTATACATTGTATCTCCACTGTCTAGAAATTATGTGCTTTAAATTTCCTCTTTTCTTTCACTCTCTTTGTTTCTGCCTTACTTCTTTCTTTGTTTCATCTCTTCCTGTCACTTTTTGCCTTGCTGGTCCATTCATCTATGCATTCTATAAAACCTTTTCGTACTTCTCTTTGGATTGATAATTGGGTACATATATTGACTGCATTTTTGGTTCTAAGGAAATGTGATGTGCCGAAACAATTTTAGGTAATTCAGGCCAATGTGTATATATGTCTTAGTGTCTTTAGTTGTGTTTATATGTGTTTTCAGGTTGTTTATTTTTGAAACCCTCTTGTGATAAAATTCGATGTAATGGTCAATGTCAGGATGTATTCCTAAGTTATATACGCAAGTGCATACACATGATGCATGTGTTCTTAATTTTCTGTGTGATTTTTTTATGTCAATGAGGTGTTGTGCATGTTTTAAAATATAAATAGCTTTGATATGACTGCGCAGTCAGCTGGGCTTTAAACATAAAAATAGTCAGACTGATTGACAGTAAAAGTGCTTGATTCTATATGATGAACTTTGAGATCCAACTCCTAACTTCCTTGCAGCAGCAAGATTGAGGATTTCATTTCTCTGATAGAATCAGAATAAAATTAAGGGGAAGTATTTAAGAAAAGGATGAGTGGACATGATTTGGTTTTTTTTGGGGGGGGGGGGGGGTGTTAATTTGTTTGCTTTTTTTTTACAGTTTAAATATATGAATTTTTTTTATTATTAATTTGTATGTTTATTCATTTTGTTGTTTTTCATAGTTCAAATGTTCTTTTTAATTCATTTGTACATCTATTTATTTCGTAAGTGTGTGTGCGTGGTGGTTGTTTTATGTGTTGAATATTATGTTTTCCTTTAATTAGAGACAGTTGAATAAGTGGATGCTAAGTTGTAGCCGTTTCAAGTAGATATGGGTGCCCCTATTTTCTTCTCTGCTGCATTGCTGATTTATGAAAGCAGTGCACTGCTGCAGAGCTGGTTTGTGTTGTAGGCCTAGTGCTGTACCGCTGATGATTAAAGGGTTAAAGTCATGGAAAAGACGTCAAATTAGAAATAAACCTTTGAGAAGTGCAAGTGTTTGTTTTGGGGTTGGGGGTGGGGAGTGTGCACACACACATGTGTGGCCATTTTGATTACAACAGAAGACATTTTGTGTATGAAAATTGATGGTTGTAGCCATGGAAAAGTGAAAATGGCATGGAACAGTCATGGAGTTATGAAATTGTTAACTTGTATGGACTCTGACGCATATGTAAGAATGTGGTATATAGAATGGGGTGTATAGAATGTGGTATACAGAACAGATGATCACAGAACTTTACGACCTTAACAGTTCGTTAAGGTTTATACACAGGCTGAGGGTATGAAATTCATTTGAGGCAGTCTTGAGAAAAGTATTACTGAAACTGGTAATTGTGAACTTTAACAATTGGGCGTATACCTGGTTCTGTCTTAGTTGATAAATAAGACATACTCATAAAATGTGTTTCCATGATCTGGTGCACTGCGTTTCAGTTGCCTCCTAATCTTAAGGTGAGCCTTCAGTCTCATCACTGGATCCTCGTCAGGCGAGGAAGCACTTGTTCAGATACACTGCTGTGCTGTCTGACTTAAATGTTGAAAAGCACATTCAACTAATCATGGAGCAGAATGGCAGTTACCATTTAGTTTCATTTTCTTTTTTCAAGATGACATCTCAGCATTCAGAATGAATTTGATATGCACTGATGTGCCATGTGATGGGAAAAAGATCCAAATGATCAGTGCATAAGCCATAAGCCTGCACACAAGCCCTATGTGACTGGTGAAGTCTTGAGGCCCTACCTAACTAGCATATAGGTTTTGTATCATTCACAAAAATATGGTAAATTGAAGTCATATATTGTCTCATCAAATTCACAAAGAAAATGCTGCATTGCAATCTCACTTGAGCTTTGTGAAGCACTTCAACTGACCATGGAGCAGAGTGGGTGACACCATTCACAGAATGGTAAACTTAATTCATGCGTTGTCATATCAAATTCACAGAGAAAGAAGAAGAAAAAACATACTAAACTATAATGAGACCAATTTCTATATAATAAAACACAAGGTTCTACATGATGAAATATGAGATCCAACTCCTAACTCTCTTGCATTTGCAAGGTTGAGGATTTCACTTTTCTGATAGAATCAAAGAAAGCAGTAAAGCAAAAAAAAAAAAAAAAAAAAAAAAAAAAAAGATCTGTAGAATTAGTGGACAAAATCTGTGATTTTGTGCAATGAACATTTTCAGATGTTCTGACTGTGCATTGGCAAATACATGACATACATGTTTTTGTGTATGTGTGTGTGTGTGTGTGTGTGTGTGTGTGTGTGTGTGTGTGTGTGTGTGTGTGTGTGTGTGTGTGGGCGACTCATCTGTGCAGACGATGAATTTAGTTGTTTGTCAACAGTGTTGCACAGTTTTATTGCTTAGTTTGCCTGGTACTAATTAATGGATGGATTGGGCACAGTATTAGCATCTATATATTTATATACTGCCACAATGCCATCAGTTTTTAGAACAAAATAGATTGCATCCCTAATTCAAAAAGTGTGACCAGTGCGTTCAAGTGACTTATTTGGGTCACATCATAGGCTGTATTCAATTTCCTATGCATGATGAAATAAGAGATCAAACTCTGAATGGCTTGCTAGAGCAAGATTTAGGATTTCACAATTTTGCTGAAACTGGATCTGATTTTTCAGAATGACTGATTTAAAAACATGGCTTAACCTCTGTAACTAGTGTAAGGGATTTATTTTATGCTTAAATTTTATAGTTAAAAATGTCATTTTAGCTATCACAATTCATGGTGTACCTTATTATGTGGATGATTTTCTTTTTTTCTTGTTTTTTGTTTTGATGTATTTTATCCCAGTACTTAGAAACATGTAGCACTCAGCTGTGTTGTCTGACTGAAGCATTGACAAATAATCATGAGTATTTTGTTTAACTGAGCTCAGACTGTAGACTGTGGCATATGTCGTTCACAGGATCGTAGATACAGGTCATACTTGGCTCCATCAGCTTCTCTGTGTTAAATGTATAATGAATTTATGTTAAAATGTACCTTCACTATGGATGTCACCAGGGCATGTACGTGCGTGTGTGTACCTTATTGATTTTGTGTGTTTTAGTAAATGTGAATGAGAATAAGCTTTGAAATTTATAATGTGCTTATTCTTTTCCCTCAGTTAAACATTTTTGTTTGTTCATGAATTTATTTTCATTCACAACTAACAAAAAGAAAAGAGGGAAAATGTTCCAAGCACATATAACCGTCAATAGTCTTCAGATTCTACATGATGAAATATGAGATCCAACTCCTAACTTTCCTGCATCTGCGGGGTTGAGGATTCCATGTTTCTGATAGAATCAAAGAAAATCACAAAAGCTAAGGTGGTTTTAAGAATGAGTGGAAATGATGTGTTTTCATGCTTTGTGTGTGTGTGTGTGTGTGTGTGTGTGTGTGTGTGTGTGTGTGTGTGTGTGTGTGTGTGTGTGTGTGTGTGTGTGTGTGTGTGTGTGTGTAAGATAATAATTCATAATTTTTGTTTTGACTGCACAATTGTAGGTAATCAGTATATATGTACTAAAAATCATGTGCTTGTATATAGAGGTGTACTTTTACTACAGTAATACTGTTTATTTTTTTGTTGTATTAGTTTACTGTAGACTTTGACAGAACAAAGCCTGTTTGTCTTCACATCTCTGTTGTTAAGTTTGCCATACACTTAGCTTCATCAAATTCACAAAGAAAAGGATGGTGTTGATCATAAATTGATAAAGGAGTCCGGATTTTACATGATGAAATATGAGATCCAACTCCTATCCTTCTTGCAGCTGCAAGATTGAGGATTTCAGTTTTCTGATAAAATCTGGGAAGATGATAAAAAGAAAGTAAAGTATTTAGAATGAGTGGACGTGGTCTGTCCATATTTATGTTTGACTAAAGACCAAGTATTTATATCCCTACCTTTGTGTGTGTGTGTGTGTGTGTGTGTGTGTGTGTGTGTGTGTGTGTGTGTGTGTGTGTGTGTATGCGATTGTGTGTATACGTATGTGTGCATGCGTGCGTGCATGTGTGTGTACATGCATGCACAAAGCAAGACATTTACTGCATGTATCATTTATCTGGCATAGATTTTATACATGAAGTGAATCAAATCTGCACAGTACAGTACAGTTTTACAATTAAATGACAGGTATGGTAGTGGCTGTTTCATGATTATGTAGAGTCATTTATGTCTAGGATGAAAATAAGATGAAATTGTTTAAACTGAAAGATTGAGCAGAGCCTTTAAAAAAAACAAAAACATGTTCAATGATACACTGCACATCAAACTTGAATTCAGTTTCAGCATGATGAGTATGAGATCCAACGCTGAATGGCTTGCAAAAGCAAGATTGAGGATTTCACTATTCTGATGAAACTGTCTTCTCTGGGTCATACAGAATGACTCATACTATGTGATTTACAGTAGGCACAGAAAATGTCAGATTTTGGCTGCATAAAGAACATGATGGAGACAGGTGTGGACTGGTTTTACTTTCCACTAGTTTACTTTATACCCATTGTCATTAGAACTTCTTATAGAATTGTATTGTGCAGTCAATCTGACCTGGACAAATTTTGATTAAAAATGTGCATGACTTACTGGCCATGCTTTGTCCTGTATTATATTAATCTCTGTTCAAAATAAACTAGCTTAAATGTGACCTCCCGACCACAAAATCAGTCTTAACTCGCAGTCAGTCGAACAGCACTAGGAGCTGAAAAGGTGACTGAGGGTCTATCTGGGGTGTTTTGACTTTTTCTCAAAATTGATTTCTGTAGACTTTAATCTATCCCCCTCAGAAATTTTTTTCATGAATGTGCGCAGTTTAAGTTGGATTGTATTATATCTGTTTATTTATTTTACCCAGGGTTGGTTGATTTTCTTCTGCAGATTACTTTACTGTTGTGAAATTGGTTGTACCTCTTGACATGAGTGGCGTACAGGCTGTTGTTAGAAGAACATCAGCATGTTGATTTTTAATCAATACCATTTCCAAGTATACATGTAGAATGGTAACAGATAAGATGAGATTGTGTTTTTTACCTTCTGGCAGGATCCACCAAGCAGGCATTCCATGCCCAGAGCCAATACTGGTGAAAGGAAACATGTGTCTCATGAGCTTCATTGGTACAGATGATGGCGCGTAAGTATACATTGGATGACTTTGACATCTTGTCAGCGAACGGCAATAAAACGTGCTTTCTGCAGACCCTTTCATAAATGTTGATTTGTCTTGTCCAGTTTTATTCAGCATGGAACTTTTTCGAACTGCATGATGGTAGTGATACTTGCCGGGGGCTGTCAGTCAAATGCAAGTATGGACAAACGTTTGGTCTTTGTTTTTTGCAACGAACTAGTCTCCCTGTGATAGCTGTATGTCTGAACTGTGGTCTGTGCCGTGAGACAACATCTGTCATGTAGGGATGCTTTCATATGACAAGTTTTGCTGTAGACTTGTGTGAAATAAGAGGAGCATTAATGATTAAATGTTACAGGACAATTAGGTGTAGGATGAATAACTAAAAGTCATATGTGACATGTGATGCAGTGTGTCTTTGCCTGTTCAGACATTTACTATGTGGACCAAACCGTATGAAAAAGAAAGGGCATTTTGATTGTATGTATTGTTTGTAAACCATGATGCTATAGCTGGTATTATCATTTCCTTGCCATCATTTTCTTTTTATTATGTATTTGCCAACATAGGAATTTTGAAGAAATTAATCAAATGTGTGTAGTTTTCCAGCAGGACTTCCACTTTACACTCTTGACACATTCAAGCTGGGTCATGCTATTGTATGCATGGGGCCTCTTGTTTGTCCAGCTGTAAGTGGATGTGTAACCCTGTTGTGGTTGTGAAAGGTAAAGCAGCAATTCAAAGGAGTGATACCCTGAAAAAGCTGAGTTGAGTGTATTTTGGTGCTGTCACTTAAATAAGAATTATTAGAAAAGTGCTGTCAATTTGATATGAATTATTAGAAAAGTGAACAAGTAGTTAAAAAAAACACCAGTGCCCTTATGTGCTTTTATTTGTAGCAAACGTTCAAGTTCTGTTTGCAAGATCTTCGGCTATTACTTATCAAGTAATGTGCAAAGTAAATTATCATTTGTGACACATGAAAGTGTTGTGGTATTTGATAGCCGTAAATGTCTTTTCTGTTACAGGGCAGCTCCGTTGTTACATTCTGCCAACTTGCCAGATGAAATATGGCATGAACTGTACTTGGACATAGTGCAGTATATGCGAGTGATGTACCATGAGTGTAAACTTATTCATGCTGATCTGTCAGAATTCAATATTCTGTAAGTATCTTGTGTCTTGTTTTTTTTTTTTTTAGGAAAATGTTTTTGTCAGCTTCTCAATATTGTATTCACAGCTCTTTTCAGTCTATATTTCTCTTTGTATCTGTCTTACAGTCTGTCTTTGCATCTGGCTTCTATCTTTCTCTGTATGTCTTTACTGTTGTCCTTCGTTCTCACCTCCTTCATGCCCTTCGTGGGGATGCTGGGGCCTCTTTCAGTATAAATAATATCCCCATCTTCTGGAAATTCTGTTCTAGAAATTTGTTCTTTTCTGTCTCCCTCTTTGTTTCTGCCTTATTCTTTTGCTTTCTGTCATTTCTTCCTATCATTTTCTGCCTTGCTGGTCCATTCACATGTACATGTTCAATAAAGTCTCACGTACTATCTCTTAGGATTGATAATTGGGTGCATGTATTAAATGCATTTTTGGCTCTAGGGAGGTGAGATATGCGGAGGCAATTTTAGGTAATTTATGGCTGTTTTTATCTATGTATTGGTGTCCTTAGGTATGATTAGATTTGTTTCAGGTGTGTTTTGTAAATCCCCTCTGCGATAAATTGGTCGGAGTGGTCACCGCTAGAGGCATGTCCTTAGATAATGTGCGCGAATGCATTGATATGTGTTCTTAATTTTCTTTTCTTTCTTTTTTTCCCTGTTGAAGTTTTGTATGTTTTGAAGCCGTTATATGCCTGATGTGGCTCTACGTGGTTGGCTGGGCTTTAAACAACAATAACAATAACTTCCTCCAGGTTTTACCTTTGTGCCTTGTTGGTCTACCTGTTAGGTGTTTTTTTCCTTCTCTTTTTTTTGTGTGGTAAACTTTATTCTCTATTTCAGTCCTACTACATCCTCCAAAGCCTCCATATCAGTTATTCAGTGTTTCAAATAGTATCAGTTATCATTCTCTTCAGTTTCCTTTCAATTTGGTCATTACATTTTTCCCTTCTGTAAATTGTGTGCATCTGTGTGTAGCACCAAGGAGGTTGAAAAGTATGGAATCAGATTCCAAGTCCTTGAATCCTTTAATCATTGCAGTCATCATGTATGATATGGTGCTTCTTTGTAGAAAGTAAACTAAAGTTATGAAATATGTTCTGGTTTCATGCTTATAACTTAAGTCAGACACCTACTCTGCGGTTTTGATTTCATTGTCACGAGATGTAGATTGACTACATACTGTGCGAAAAGAATGAAACAGTTGATATGAAAATGAATTGTTGAGCATCATTTGCCCACTTTTTCAATGTCATTTGTTATCATGAATGTCTTGTTGGACAGTTTTATGTTCATTTGTTTGCACATGACTGTTCACATGTTTAATTAACATATGATCATATAATAACAACTTGCTTTGAGTTCTGTCTTTAAAGTTGATAAAAGATTTTTGCCACTGTATGGTTTATGAATTGTGTGAATCATTGTTTTAGTAATATAGAGGCACAACATCATTTTGAGTAAACTAAACTGGAATTTTGAAACTGGAACATGTGAAGTTTACTGATCGATAATTTTGTGGTGCATCTTGTGTTGTTGAAAGGTATCACGATGGAAAAGCTTACATCATTGACGTGTCACAGTCCGTGGAGCATGGCCACCCTAATGCTATGGTTTTTCTCCGCAAAGACTGCACTAACATCACAAGTATGTAGGCCTACAGTATTTGCATGGGCTAGAAAAAAGTAAACTAGTAACACAATTGATGTACACTAATGACATATACCGTTAACTCTGTTGTTGTAGGTACGTAAACCAGTGACTTAGGTATGCACTAATAATGCAGATGTACATGTACAGTATAAAGTCACATGTTTGTTATTACTACTGTTACAGACATGTACAGTTAGTAATGTAGAAGAAGTGATTGTGTAACTGCTATAATACAATTGCAAGTCTATAATAAAATAAACTGTTAATTGAAAATGAACTGTGGTCATATATCAAACAGATTTTTGGTTTACTTTGTCACCCTGTATCAGCTTACTTATCAGTATAGGATTACATGTTCATTATGTGTAATACTGATACGTTATAGTGAAATGATGCTATGTGTACATGTTATGTTTACTTTCAGCATTTTTCCAAAGCAAGGGAGTGGCAACGATGCTGGTGAAGGAACTGTTTGACTTTATCACGGACTTGACCATTGAAGAGAGAAACATGAACACAGTTCTTCAGGCAGCCATGGACACAGCCTGCGCCCGCAGTCATAATGGCATGACTGAGCAGGAGAAGATTGATGAAGAGGTTTGGAGTTTGTTTGTTTGGAGTTTGTTCAAAAGGGATTCACTGCACTCGGGAAAACTCCATGTGTGCTCCACCCTAATCTGCCAGCAATTATCTGACAGACTTTGCAAGCCTGTGCAAAACCCTATGCACTGGCAAGGTCTTGAAACAGAGAAGGGGAAAGAGGGACCTATGAAACACTAAGCTGATACCACCAGAATAATGGAAGCATTAAGATGGGCAGCAGACAGGTCAGTTTTTTAATGTTGCTGGCTGGGATTGAACTCATGATATTAGATCTTCAGAGTCCACGGCTCTACCAACTGGCCTGCTTAACCCTTTTCCCATTTTATCCCGCCGCAACCCGCCGGCCAGGAAACCCCGCTTTTTATTTACACCCGCCGCAGCCCGCCGCCCGTTACTTAGGCCTGGTGGGGAATTTCCATCACACTCTAAGCACTAGGGGTTACACACACCTCATGAATGAAGTTTCCCGCGAAAGTCAGGATAAACCAATGAAAGAATGATGCTGAGTCTGGTACCACACATCACCTCATTTACAAGATATCGGTCAGCGTCTGACCTTTTCATTCACACGCTTTCTTTGTGCTGAAAATGGCTGCCATTTACGAAGAAGAAATGTTCGAAGATTACACTGATGAGGAAACACAAGCAATTTTGCGACAACTGGAGGAGTATGAAAGAGATTTAAGCAATGAATCTGATGTCGAAATTGAAGTAGCTGAAGATGGAGATGAAATTGGAGAAGATAGTGAAGAGGAAAGTGACCCTGACGACGACATTCCACTGGCATCGTTACAGACGACTTGGCGAAGTGCAGGCGCGCCGGTCGCAGTGAATGAATTCGTACTGCCAACTGGCCCCACTCACACTCTTCCTCTCGATGCCAAACCACTGGATTTTTTTTTTTTATTTGTGCCTGAGCTGTTTTTTTCAAACAGCAGCTGATGAAACCAACAATTACGCAAGGCAGAAGATCGCTGCTAAGGGCTTAGCCACAGACCCCTTATGGTCAGACACAACACCAGCAGAAATGAAAGCCTACCTGTCGATGCTGATCATGATGGGGATGAAACCTGTGCCAAGGGTGCACCTCTACTGGTCTACAGATGAAAAATTTTCCGAATCATGGGTCAGTGCTGTCATGCCAAAAACAAGGTTCTTGAAGTTGAATCAGTATTTTCATCTGCAAGATACCAGCAACACACCTGGGCATGACAGCCCTGATTATGACCCCCTCTTCAAAATTAGGCCCTTTCTCAACATGTTGTAGCCCTTGTTCAAGTCACAGTACAATCCAGGCCGTGACTTGAGTGTAGATGAGTCCATGATAGGCTTCAAGGGACGGGTATTTTTTAAGCAGTTTATGCCAGGAAAGCCAACAAAAAATTAAATGGGGCATCAAGGTGTGGCAAATGTGTGAGGCAGAAACCAGCTACTGTGTGGATTTTGACGTCTACACCGGTCGTCACAGTCGCCAGGACACCAGTGTCAGCCTGGAGGAAGAAGTTGTCAACAAACTGGCCTCTGACTACTTCTACCAGAACAGGCACTTGTACTTTGACCGCTTCTTCGCCTCTGTGGCCCTCCTGAAAAATCTGCGTGCCAAGGGGACATATGCCTGCACGACAGTTATGCCCAACAGGAAAGGACTGCCAATGGAGGTGAAGAAAGCAAGACTTGCCAACCAAGGGGACCTGCTGCAGATGGAGCGGGGATCATTGATGGCCACAGTCTACAAAGACAAGCGCCAAATATTTATGCTGAGCACCAACCAGCCCCCAGGTAAAACGATGTCAAAGAACAAAGAGACCGCCACTGTCATTGCTGCATACAACAAGCTCATGGGAGGTGTGGACAAATATGATCAACACTTGTCCTACTATCCTGTGGGCCATGCAAACAAAAAGTGGTGGAGATATATCTTCAATTCTATGATAAATCTTTGCATCGTCAATGCGTTTCTCACCTGGGAGAAATCAGCACATGTCACACCTGTCAAGAAGAGGTACGACCACTTTGCCTTTTGCTCTGACTTGTCGACCAGCTTAGAGGAGGCTTCACTTGCAGAAAAAAGGTTGCAGCAAATAGGAAGCCCGCTTCACAGCCCCCCATTGCCTTCCAGACAATCGACCAGCACAAGCTAGTGAAGAGAGATGTCTGCAAGAGAGTCTGTCATCAATGTGTAATCACTGGGCGACGCACAGCTAAAGGTGGACAGGTGGAAACATCATATATGTGCAGTTTCTGTCAAGTTTCCCTGTGCCATCACAAAAGGGACTGCTTCAGGGACTACCACCAACAAAATCTGGTGGGCCAGCCCAGTCAGGGAGATAACACATCCTAATATGATGACATGTTTGGTGACAGGTGACAGCTGCTGTGACACTCAGCTGTGACAGTTTACTGTGACAGCCACCTTGGTGGCTGATGTTGAATAGACACCCGACATGCTTGTAGTGTGGATGTGTAAATATGTGAATATATTTATAAATACTGTACATTGTGTGCTGTAACTACAGCCAGATACAGAATGATTGAGTGGTTGGTGACATTCATTTTGTGACAAGTGTACATATTCGATTGGAGTATTATGACAGTGGATACGATGAAGGACACGTTCAGGTAGGACCATATGTGCTGTTTGTGACTCACATATGTCCACTGTGTATGTTAAAGGCTAGTTGTGGACTAACAGCATGATGTCATCATGACTTTACCTTGATTTGGTGACAATACAAGGGACAGCAACATGACATAGGCAGGACACACATACTGGGGTACATAACAAACTATGACTTATGAATAATTTTGCCAAGTATGGATGCTCTATGATAAACAGTAACCGTGTGGTGCTCTGTCAAATTGCAGAACTACATTTTCTTTAAAAACATTGGAAAATCTCCGAATACTAGGAAGAGTTTCTGAGCAGAATCTGCAAATGGGAAAGGGTTAAAAGAGGTAAACATAGTTAACATGTACATTCAGTGGTACCGGCACTAGACTGTTAACTTATGATTTTATTATGTGTATATATATACATTGCTGGCACTGAGGACATTTTCTGATTGACGTGAAGCAATAAGATCGAACGGTATTTTTTGGATTACGCATAAGACAGGAAGAGAGTGATTTTCCATATATTTCATAGAATTACATGTGGTGGGGATGTGGAGGTAATTCAGATTTTGTTCATTTGTGGTGTTTGATTTGTTGAATGGTTAGTTTTGTCTGGCAGTTGAATTTTCATATAAGTGTGCAGTTTGAGCTGGAACTATCTTTGTTTTTGATTGTGCACCACATATTACTATCTTTGTTTATGATTGTGCACCGCATATTTTAGCCAGAATTTTGTTTAAATGATTTGTTATGTGTGGAATGTGAAGTTATAAGTGAAAGATCCGATTGTTTGTACCATTAGAAAGAATATTAGACAATGGCCTTGCGTATATTTGTTGGGATGTTTTGTTTTCAGTTTCATGTAGTTTAAATTTGTTTTTTATGTAGCAGTTGTTTGTAGGTTTTTCCCTGTTGGTTTTCTTGTTTTTTCCTCTTTATGTAGTGTACCAAAAAATCTAATGGGTTACTGTGTGCGGTAATGATGAAGAATGAGATCCAACTCTGACGTTGGTCTTTATCAAGAATGAGGAATCATCCTGTTTCAGTCTGACCGCTGCACATTCTTGTTTAGTTTGTTAATCATGATGTTATAGTCTATAAACATTATTATACAAATATGTTCTATCTTTGAAAAAAATCCACTGCAAATGTAATGTCCAACACAGATGAGTATACTTAACGCACAGGCATTATATCCACATATGCACGCCTGACATGCAAGAATTTTGGCTTAGTTTAGCACTGTGTATCATTGAGTTTGATATGAGACATTATGTTAATAGTATTTTCTTTAATCCAAAACAAGTGTGACTGCCCACGTTCAAGCAAACAGGAACCAGAAAAAACATGAAAGAAGAATACGAATGGGTATTTAATACAAGACAAGACAGGCGCAAATTTTCGGCCAACTGGCCTTTGTCAAGCGTAAGATTACAAACAAACAAACACCAGATATGAAAATTATGAGAAAAAGACTGAAACTTCCTGCTGCTGTGTCCAATGTGAGAAAATGAATAAACTAAGATGACATCATAATGTGTTTTCGAGTAAATTAAAAAAAGCCCATTATGATGTCATCTTAGTCAGTTGGCTGAAAATTTGCGCCTGTCTTGTCTTGTTGTATTAAATACACGTTAGTATTTTCTTTGTCTCCTTGTTGTGCTGGTGATCAGTTGTGGCTTTGAGGATTTTGATCTGAAAATTTCAGAATCCTTATTTCCTTTTATCATTTATATTGTTGTATGTTAACCGTTTGACTCCCACACCCTATCCACCAACTGCAAAAATTAGTCTTTTGACTCCCACCCAGCTTCCTGCAGGAAACTGGCAGATAGGGTGAGAGAATCATACGGTTAAGTTTTTGCTTTGCTAACATGGTTGGCAATGTAGGAAGCTGGTGGACAGGGTTCGGGAGTCAGAAGATTAAACTTGGTTCTCTTTAATGTTTGTTTACCTTTGACAGAATCCAGTAATTTCTCTTAATTTCTCATGCATGATGCTGTGTTACCAGGTGTTCAAAAATGCCTTCATTCCTCGCACACTGAACCAAGTCAGGGACCATGAGAGAGAGTGGCTGGACAAACAGAGAGGAGAAGCAGTAAATGTAAGTGGAAATCATTGAATGTCTGCTCGCACATAATGTCTGCTGGCACATTTTTTAAGTTTGATGGAAGGATTCCCCCTGTGGAGATGCCGGGGACTCTTTCAGTATAAATAGTATTCCCACCTTCTGGAAATTCTGTACTAGAAATTTCCTTTTTTCTGTCACTCTCTTTGTTCCTGCCTTGTTCCTTTGCTTTCTGTCTTTCTTCCTATCATTTTCTGCCTTGCTGGTCCATTCAGCTGTATGTATTCAGTATAGTCTTACATACTTTTTCTTAGGGTTGATAATTGGGTACACGTATTAAGTGCATTTTTGGCTCTATGGAGGTGAGATATGCAGAAGCAATTTTAGGTACTTTATGCTCGTTTTAAATTTTTTTTTTTATGTTTTGGTGTCCTAAGGTATGCTTAAATTTATATTCAGGTGTGTTTTTTAAATCCCCTGTGTGATAAATTGGACGGAGTGGTCAACAGTGGGGGCATGTTTGTAGATTATGTGCACGAATGCATTGAAATGTGTACTTAATTTTCTTTTCCTTTTTTTTTTTCCTGTTGAAATTTTTATGTTTTGAAGCAGTTATAGCCCTGATATGGCTGGGCTGGGCTTTAAACAACAATAACAATAACAATGATTGAAGAATTATGTTTTCCCTTAAAGTGAGTAGTCGTAGGAGAGTGAGGCGGTAGAGACATTGTCAAGACCCGTTTCCTGACAGGATGAGCAGTTAAAAGTGTTACAGGATGAGCAGTTAAAAGTGTTACGTCACTCTTGTGGGTGTGATCAAGGGGGTAATGACACACTACTTATCCAGCAAGAGAACACTTCCCCCTTTTAGAAACTGCACAAAACACATTCACTTTGGTCTGCATGGCACTTTTCAAAGCAGTCCCCCATGTCAGACAATGCTTTTGGCCTCAACAGTATACGTCCAACTTGAAAAACTTGAAGCAACAACACGTGATGGAGACATGACAGATGATTCTTTCCATAATGATGATGATTGAAACAGTAACACATGAACAAAGATGAATCTCGGCTTGCTTTCTCCCCACACACTGGTGAATCCACCATCAAATTTCAGATCCAGATTGCAGAACCAATGCCAAAACAACTGTATATATCAAAGAGATGCAACACAACAGCACTCTTGATTGGATGAGGAACCTTTCTTAATCCAAACAGTAATTTCTTTACTTACAAGCGGCAGAAGCACTTCAAATCTCCTGCAGAAAGACAGATTGTAATTTTACAAGGCTGGTTTCCCTTTGGTGAATTCTGACACCACCAAAACTAGTGATACTAGAAGTTGCGCTTTGATCCTATTTTTATTTGTTTGCTGGGCTTAATAATTTTTTTATGCTGAATGGTGCATGCCAGTAGTGAGCTGAGTTTTTGAACTTTAATTTCTGTTCAAAACCATGGCTGAAAATATTATTTTATATGAAAATTTATTAACCAAACTATGTTCAGAGTCACTTGGCCAGACTTCTAAACTAAAGAGTGACAAGGCAGACAGTGTAATAACTGCTCTCAAAACAGATCTAGGTAAATGATTGAGTACTGGTTGCAGCAGACATCAGTTTCTTTTAAGGCCAGCTAATATTATGAGAGCAGTTCCCATTGGTTCTTCTATTTTGCTTAATCATTTCTATTCCCAGTGAAAGATTTAAATTTTTTTTTTTTTTGTGCATTTCTGGCTTTGTGACATCCCCCCCCAACACCACACACACACCAAAAAGAAAAACTTGCAGCATATGTTTGCTCGTTGTCTTGTCACAGTTTTAGCTTGATCATATGGGCCCCTCTCAGATATCTTTGACACCTTTTTGTGATTGCACACATTGGCCAACACTGTCATGTGCCTGGTCTCTTGTGATGTGCATGTAATGCTTGTTGTTAGCTTGGAAACAGATCATAACACCCTTTATCTTTTGTTGACAAATAGATCTCCTACTTTATAGTTCGTGGGTATTGCAATTGATACGCAATAATGATAGTCTGTTTTTGTGATTTACAATAAAATGTCGTTAGCTGTATCTGCCCAACCATTCTGTTTATCTCCCTTTATTGAAAAATGGCAGAGATTGTTTCATATTTTTTTGTAATTCTGAGTGTAAAGTGTTTATTATGATTATGGTATATTTGTATGTGATTATCACCTGTTGTTACTGTTACAGTCTCACTACCACACTGTAACGGGGCTGAAAACGGATCTGTCTGGTGCTCAGGAGGTTAGTTATTTTTGACACATTAGTTGCAGAATGCTATGAATAGATGGAAAATGTTTTCTCTGTTCTTGTACAGATGCCACTCTGTGTAATACCATTTATTTGATCTTTTTGTGTTCATTTTATTGTGCACTGATAAAAAGATTGTTTTATTGTGCATTGATTAAAAGAGAAAATGTTATTTATGACATTTAGGGGGGAAAAACAAAAACAAGTGCAGTAGATATTCAGATTTGAGGTAGATACATCCTTGACTTAATTAACTGATACTTTCTTGCTACAATAGTCAACTTAAATCTGTCCTATGAAAATAACGTTTTTTTCAAAATATCCATTTATCAGCCTTGATTTTTGTTCTGATAAGTTACATTGTGAGTACTTTTGACTTTTTTTTTTAATAATGAACATGTCAGTTTTGTGTTTGAATATGACTTTTTAAAAACAAAATTGCTGTGCTTAAATGAAAAACATGTCAGTTTTCTGCTTGAGTGTAACATTTTTTTCCATTGCTGTGTTTAAGTGAAAAACATGTCAGTTTGTGTTTGAGCATCACATCTAATGTCATGTCAGTTTGTGTTTGAGCATGACATTCTTTTATTCAGTGGATTTGTATGCCCCATACAAGAATGAGTGTTTGTGTTGAGTCCATCGTTTTCATGGACAAATTCTTTGATTACAACAGATCCCTCGATTACTGGAAGACAGACTGCGAATTGATCCATCATTGGCTGAACAGATAGAAGACAGTGATGAAGACACAGATGAAGAGGACGAAGAAGAAAATAGTGAAGCAGTAGAGAAGAAAAGAGTTTGTAATAAAAGGCCAAAGAATGAAACAAAGGAAGAGAAAAAGGTGAGACACAGAAAGTCTTTCACAAAATTTGTAATGCTTCCATCAGTCTTCCTACATGATCTTTGTTGTGTCTACAATGGGAGTTTTGTAAATCTTTTCTAGCATTCCATGTGTATTTTTTAATTTGTTGCTTATGCTTGCTTTTGTAAGGCGTTTAAAACTCTTTTTAGATGAGATGTTATACAAGTAATCGTTATTATTATTATTGTCTTGGTTTGTGTGTGTGTGTTTTTGTATAGCTATGTTCAGGAGAGGAAATGCAGTGTGGTTTTTGTTTTGCTTTGTTGTTGTTTTAATGTGTCTAGCTGACTGTGTTGCAGCAGAAGAAACAGGAAATTTGATTATTATTTTGTGTATGTGTGTGTTTTTTTTGTTATGTACTATGTCTAGTTGAATATGTTGTAGAAGAGAAATCAGGATGTTTTTGTTGTTATGTTGTTATTGTTTTGAATATTCCCCATTATGTGTTGCAGGAAAGGAAACGGGAAGTCAAAGAAGCACGTAAAGAGAAGATTCTGACCAAGGTCAAGAAACATGAAAAGAAAAGAGCAGTTAAACAACACCAAACAAACTCTAAATCAAAAAAGTGACCATGAACTTTATCAAGATTTTTCCCTGTGCAATTGATGTGATGATGGAACGTGTCAAAAGACTTCAGTGTATAGAGTGAATATTTGAGAAAGTATGTGTATGCTTGTGTGTGTGTGTTTGTGAAAGTATGTGTGCGTGCGTGCATGTGCGTACCGCGTGCACGTGTGTGTGTGTGTGTGTGAGAGAGAGAGAGAGAGAGATATACTGTATGTGCGTGTGTGTGTGTGTGTGTGTGCATGCATGTGTGTGTCTGTGTGCATGTGTGTGGTGTGTGGGGCATGTGTAGATGTGTCAGCGTATTTGAGAACTCATATATGTTGGCCTATATATTAACAATAGAAAGCTGAAACAAGTAATATTCATTATTTCTGTTTTAATTCATGTTTTAACTGTGAAGAAGTAGCTGAAACAAATAGTATTCATCATTTCTGTTTTAATTCATGTTTTAACTGTATAGAAGATGTTCTTAAAATTCACTGTAGGGAAGGTAAAACTGCAAGGGAGAGGAGATGGAGACAGACACCTTCATAATACTGACTGCAAATAAAGTTGAGGTTTCCACCTCCTCATTCCCCTGCAACCTGGATATTTAGGGGCAACCATTACCTTTGTAGTTTCAGTTTTACATATTCTTTTTCTTTTGCTTTTAGAGAAAACAATGTATTTTATCTGCTGGCACGATAACCTTGAGATATGAAAGAGAAATAGCCTACTATATTTTGCACATACCTTTTGAAAGGTTAAATTCAGTGCTGCTAGTTTTCTGCCTTGCTTTTCTTCACAGACTGCCCAAGAATGTCTTATTTAACCTTCAACTCCCGGACCCGATCCACCAACTGCAAAAACTTAACCCTTTGCCTGTCCCAGTGGGGATGCCGGGGGCTCTTTCAGTATAAATAGTATCCCCATCTTCTGGAAATTCTGTGCTAGAAATTTCCTCTTTTCTTTCACTCTCTTTGTTTCTGCCTTGTTCCTTTGCTTTCTGTCATTTCTACCTGTCATTTTCTGCCTTAATGGTCCATTCACCTGTATGTGTTTGATAGAAGTCTTATGTAGCCTACTTTTTCTTAGGATTGGTAATTGGGTACAAGTATTAAGTGCATTTTTAGATCTAGGAAGGTAGATCTGCAGAAGCAATTTTAGGTAATTTATGCCTGTTTAAATATATATATATGTTTTGGTGTCCTTATTTATGCTTATATAAAAATTTGTATTCATGGGTGTTTTTTTAAATCTCCCCTGTGCGATAAATTGGATGGAGCGCGAATGCATTGATATATGTACTTAATTTTCTTTTTTCTTTTTTGTTTTGTTTTTTTCCCTGTTAAGTTGTGTATGTTTTGAAGTGGTATAGCCCTGATATGGCTCTACGCTGTCAGCTGGGCTCTAAACACCAATAACTACCACCCTTTGCCTCCCTCACCCTGTTCACCAGCTTTCTGCAGGAAGCTGGTGGATAGGGTGAGGAAGTCAAAGGGTCAAGTTTTTGCTTTGCTAGTATGCTTGACGATGCAGGATGCTGGTGGACAGGATGCAGGAGTCAAAGGGTTAAAGATGGTAAACGAAAACTTATTCACAAAAAAATTCCCACTGATTACGAACCCTGATCATATCTCTTGGTCTAAAGTGGGTGAGTTGTGGACAAACAACGAAAAGATGATTTGTGAACTCTGACACACACACAAAAAAATGACATACAAGTTAATTCAACGCAAGTGTGACACACTCACTCTGACTCGAAGACTCTTAAAAAATGAAGCGCTTAGTAAGTAAATAGTACTCAAAGAGCTGGAATCATAACCATAGTCATTGATCATTGTTAGAATATATCATGTTATTTAATTAATAAAGAAAAACGGCCTCTGGAATAAAAAAAACTAATATTCTTTACCTGATGTTGCAGTGATTTCAGATGGATGGTGTTTTTTTTTTTCCTCAAGTAAATATGGATATTAACATTCTCTGAGAGAGAGAGAGTGTGTATGTGTGTGCGTATGTGTGTGTGTGTGTGAGGGAGAGAGATGAAAAGATATACATTGAAAATGACAAGAGTAACTGAATTCTTCTGGAAAAAATAAAATTACATTGAATTAAAGTGAATTTGACAGAAGTTTAATTGCTTGAATGCTTTGTGTTATATGTAATATCTTAAGTTGTGTTGAGGTCAAATTTTGATGAAGAGATAAATTTGCTTTTGGAAAGTATTTACAGCCCTGAAGTGGCCCCTATATGATCACCTGGGATGGGGGCCTCTTTTGCTCGGTCTGAAAAAAAGACGTGAGTGGTGGATGTTTCCGTTTTTCTTTCTCAAGAGTACGTATTCTGAACGCTAGGAATAAATTCCATGTGTACTGAAGCTACGTATATCATGTGATGGAGAAGATCCAGTATGATCACAAAAATCAGCCATAAGCTTGCACATAAGCCCTATGTACTGGTAAGGCCTTTTTTGTCTGTTTTTGCATGACTCGTATCAGTCCCATTGGAACAACCGAGGCTACATTGTAGAGGAATGTATACCTCTAGTTGCAACATTTAAAAAAAAGATAATTAAGAAGAAAATAAAAACACTCACTATATATCGATGAAAACACAAATCAAACTCTCCCAGTCCATCCTCCACCCCTGATCAAAAATGCGAAATGGGTAAAAACATCCAGCCTTCCAGTATAAACTGACAGCACCAACACTTCACATGGTGAATGAAATCACCAACTGCAGGGTAACTAACAACATAGTAGGGTGAAGTGACTAAAACAAATTGAAAGTGTATGTACTTTATAAATTTTTGCTGTATTTGCGGCTGTGGCCATCACCGAAATAGAATGAATATATTCAGACACGGTATGAAATCATGGTGAAGATTCTTATCTGAGCACAAGCCCAAAGTATCCCCCATAAGTGATCAATATCACTAGCATGATAAGCACAGCTAGCTTTTGATCATCACAAAGGCTTTGCAAGCCCAGGCCTTGCAAGTCCACAAATCCAAAACTACTGCTCCATGAACCACCATCTATCATCCCTCATGGTAGGCCTACATATTTATTGTCTCTTCACACTCTTCAAACAAATACAGCAGCTGGTTTCTGTATTCCTGCACTTTGTAGCGGCCTTTCCCCCTCCCCTATGTGCACTCAGTTCATCACTCCCAAGATGCTATTTGTGCATCCTCGGTTCAGGCACCCAGTCTGACCAGCATCTCCTATCTCATCTCCCCTTTCTCTCTCTCCATGCCATCCACAAACAGCTGCAAGCCTGAGAAATCCTTACTTAGCTGCTATTTGAGAAAGTAATCATCTTTTGCCTTCTAATTAATATATTCCTAATCTGTAACACAGCTATGAAATTGGGAGCCAACAGTGATTTGATATTATAGGTCACTGTTATCCAAGTAGAGCCAGAATCTGGCTAATCAAATCTGCGCAGTTTCAAGTAACTGGACCTCTTCAAATTTGATGTAGGTCTACATATTATAAATCCACTCACAAGCAGCCTGAAAAGTGCCAACACATTTGATTTATTCACAGATACATGCTCAGATATTAGAATCTCCCTGTTTTGATATCCCATTTTCCCCCTGAAACTTTAGCATAGCATTTAAAACGAGATGTGACACTACATACGACACTGATAACTGCCACAAAGGAGAAGCGTAATTGAAGCAACAACTCGCAGAATGTCAGTATATTCAAGTAGTACATAAATTTACTTCCCAAGGATCAGCTGTCTCAAGCAACCTACCCCTCAACACACTGTTTAACAAATGGATACGGGAAAGCTGCCACTGCCATCGCCAAGCTGCCATCGTCAGGACAGAGTAAGAAAATTACAAGGTCACTAAAGCCACCTAGACTGGTGTGCACAGAGCCTGGATACTGAATCAGTGAATACTCTTCTCTATGCCACTTGCCAGCGAGGGCTAGACAACCTAAATGCGCCAAGAGCACAGTCTCAATAGTTTCCATCTGCGGCGCTTGCGGCAGATTCTTGGCATTCCCTGAAGGACCGAGTGCTAAACAAGAATCTCCTTAACCAGGCCAGCATGTCAAGTGTTATGCCATCTTCACAAAAAGATTTGTGCTGGCTTGGCCATGTCTGCTGCGTGCAGGATGGTCCCATTTCAAACGATATCCTGCACAGAAAGCTTGTTGCAGGATCCAGGCCCACAGACAGTCCACTGCTGCAATATAGGGATATTTGCAAATTGAAGTCTGTGTGAAATGTGCATGTGTATGCTTTCAATATGTGTGTGTGTATGTGCGTATACGCACATGAGTGTGTAAGGAGTGAGTGGGTGTGCAGGTGGGGGTAGCAGAAAAAGTAAACTGATGCAGGGAAGATGCAGAGCAAACTCCAGTAAAATTAATGAATATCCCAAAAGTGGACTGTAAATGTTTCAGCAACATAATTTATTGAAATGGCAATGCATTATTCTGTCTAAATACACACACATGCACACACTCACAGACATCACACACACATGCTTACACATGAATGTACCAACATATCAGCACTCTAAAACTAAAAGCACTTAGGTGAGTGGACATTAATAAAGGAAATATTGAACACAAAGTTTCAGTATTGTTTTCGAGTTCAAAATAACTTATGCAGGCCTATGCGCTGATACCGCAGATGTCATACGAGAGGAAAAGAGCCAAACTGTATCATGATACGAGCCTTAAGTCTACGCATAAACCCAACACACTGGACGAAAAGTCTTGACCCTAACTTATAAATTACGGTATTATCGTCTGTGCTGTAACAATACTGTGTATAGTTAATGAATTGTTGCGATTATTATGGATCTCTGCACCAGGATGCAGTTATTTGTGGTGAAGTTCAGTAGCGCACCGGAGTTCGCATATATGCCAGTTGTGGTTTCTGCGACGTACATATCATGAGTTTGAATACACCGAAATAAATTGAAACTACCGTAGCCAAATCACAATGGCACAAAGGAAATAACCTTGGCACTGTTTTGGTTTCGCCAATCACAGCACTTGTTACAAATAATTATTATTGTGTACACTTCCGGCAGTCTGCTTCGATCGTTCTGGTGGTGCATTATCATTTCTCGATCGCTTCTTCTGGATCGATTACATGGATTCTAATTGATATTACGCTGCTTTTCTTTCGTTGGGCTCTGTTGCCGTAGTGCCAATAACAAATTATTTTTGCACTGTTTGGAGTGAACAGAAATCGCACGACTTAGAGCGACCCTGATCCGAAAAATCGGCGCAACCTAACAACGGCCACAACTGTGACAACAGATCAGAGAAGAGCATGCACTGATCTGATGCAGTTCTGTAAGTTTACTCCAAGATTGTCCAGTTTCCCAATCATGCATGCTGTCATTCTGATCAATATGACATAGTAGCCTACTTGGGGCTGTCAATGTTTTCGTAGTCGAAGGCAGTGCGCTAGTGAGAGTAGATATACTATGATAGTGACTTATCATAGTGAGGATAATGAATCGATCGTAACCTAGTTCAACTAGTAGTTGTTATTCACCTTCTTGAGGGTGCACGTGGATTGGAGGGCCGCAAAGGGTGGATGTAGTTAACCTTTTAAAGAGCTCAACAAGACCAAGTATACAGTTTAACCATATAGCCTACTATAGCAAAAAAAAAAAAAAAAAAAATTAACAATTGTTTTATTTAGGCTATAATATTAAATATTACTCATTTATTATGATTTTGTTGTTGTTATCTTTTTGTTTACATCCAATTGTGACATGGTAAAATTTTAGGCTACCTGTGAATCAACTGCGCATTGATGATGTTTCTAAAGAAATATTTTGTTTTACTTTTATCTTAAAAGGCCAGTTTGTCAGTACATGATTTTGAAACATTGTGTACTCATGAAAGACCAGACATCCACCTGTCCACACACACACACACACACACACACACACACACACACACACACACACACACACACACACACACACACACACACACACATATCACAACACAGAAGCGAGTGAGGAGGTTACGGGGTCCATAAATTAATATAGTTTAAACTTAGATATTAATTAATATAACTATAATCAGTTCATCAAGAATAACAACAGATTATGAAGTGAAATAAGAAATTACTGATAGTGATAGTGTCACTTGTTCATAAAGTCTGAAAGAGTAGGCCTATAACACAAGGAAGAAAAATATATCACTGAATTTAAAAAAAAAGAATATTATGTGCTAAAAGTATACAAGTCTTACCTGTGTACATACACATTCATACACACACACATGCACGCTCATGCACACACATACACTAGCATGCACACACACACACACACACACACACACACACACACACACACACACACACACACACACACACACGCATGCGCGCGCTCATGCACACATACATAATAATAATAATAATGGTTTCTTATATAGCGCTTAATCAAAATAATTTCTCTAAGCGCTTTACAAAAACATACTGCATTCACCTCTCCTACACACACAACCACACACCTCACAAACAACTACGAATACCACCACTACAGAAACCAACAAATCCTACGAGCACAACACTCACTCATCTCAAACATTGCTACAAAACCAAATCACACAACGTTCAATTATACAACAAACACATGCAATAGAAAACACACCCTGAAACAGTATGTCAAAACAAGGCTTAGACGGCTATGACATAGGTGGTACCCCTACGCAGCATTGACTAGTTGTGAGAAAATAGATGGGTTTTAAGTTTAGACTTGAAAGAAGAGAAATAATCTGAATGTCTGAGAGAGTCTGGCAGTCTGTTCCACATCAATGGAGCTTGAAAAGAGAAAGACCTTTCACCAGTAGTAGTTCTGAAGCGAGTCATTCGTAGAAGGCGGTCGTCTGCAGAGGAGCGTAGTTGTCGAGAGGGAGTATAGATTTGAAGGAGATCCGAGAGATAAGAAGGTCCATTTTCAAAGAGAGAAGAGAAAGTGAGAGTTGAGATTTTGTACGAGATACGGTTTGAGACAGATAACCAGTGAAGAGAGTGAAGTAGTGGCGAAATGTGATCATATTTGCCTGCTCTACAGACTACCCGGGCTGCATGATTTTGGATTCGCTGTAATCTTTCTATCAGGTATTTCGGAAGGCCGGCCAAAAGTGAGTTGCAGTAATCTATTCTAGATAAAACAAAGGCACAAATGAGAGTTTTTGTAGCATCTGTAGAGAGAAGGTGACGTACGGAACTGATTCTTCTTAGTTCTAAATAAGCAATCTTGCAAATATTTGAAACTTGTTTCTCAAAGGAGAGGGATTGGTCAAGAATGACCCCTAGACTGCGGACAGAGGTGGACACAGAAACAGTACAGTCATTGATAGTGACAGTTGAAGATAGAGAAGGATGGTTAGGTTGTTTTGTCACGAACATGAGTTCTGTCTTGTCGTCATTTAGTTGTAGTTTGTTGGTAGTCATCCAGTCCTTTAGGTCTGCAATGCAGCCCTGCGCCCGAGAAATCAGTGAGTCAATTTTAGCAATGGGAGCCGACTGATGAAGCTGTGTATCATCAGCAAAGCTCTCGTGCAACATACACTAGCATGCATATGCATGCACACACATACGCACACAATGACACATGCACACACACGCATACATGTGCATGCACACATACACGCCCGCACATGCATGCATGTATGCACACACATGCGCGCGCGCATACACACACACACACACAGATAAGCAGACTTAGAAAATTCTAAGTATTGACCAGTTCAATTTTGTGGACATTTGTGAGAGATCTCTTTTTGATGTTTTTTGTTTAATCTAAGCAGACAGCTGCTTTGTCTTGAACTATTGAAGACACATTGTTTGGCCAGAAACAGAATGGTTTTTTTCCTGTAAGTAATTAAAGAAAACTGACATATGGTCAAGAGAAAATGTCCTTGAGACCTGAGAGCTTTGGATGGTTTGTAAGGCAGGTAGAGTTCTGACAAGTGATTATATGTGTACATGTTTGCATGGTATTCAGATTTGGACTTTGAAGCAAAGTGTGGCAACTTTATACAAGTTTATTCATTCATTGATTGGAAATCAGTGTAGTTTTATGCAGGAATGCTTTGCACTGCGTTGTTTGCTCTCCAGTAGGACAAGTCAAGCTACATTTTTTGGGGTTCTTTGGAGTTTGGATAGCTTTGTCATGGAAAGTTCAGTTGTGACTAGATTTTAAGTAATCTAGTCTAAGATAAAGAATGCAACAATACACAGCTCGTTCATGACATCAGTAGAAAGAAATGAGTGGATCTTATTTATTCCGCATAGTTGGGACACAAGTGATAAATGTTTTATCAACATTGCAGTTTATTTATTGTACACATGCATGTGCACACACCTTGTTTATTCTGTGTAGTTCTAGTTGGCATGCACACAAGTGACTTTTTAAAATTTTTTTTTAACAACATCAGTTTATTGCACACACACACACACACACACACACACACACACACACACACACACACACACACACACACACACACACACACACACACACACACACACACACACACACACACACACACGTTGAGACCCACATTTCTGTCATTAACATCACAATTCATTCTTTTGCTGTCAGGATACTACTATGGATAACAACAGATGGCTGTTCCATGCCTGCCTGTCTGTCTGTATGTTATGTGCTGGTGCAGTGAAAGGTTATAGAGGAGAGGAAAAACATGACATAGGCACGCTGGCTGGGGATGTACAGAACTGGGCCATGCTGATCCAGAACTACATTTTGCAGGTTTGCCATTTTATTAACACTGTTATTAACAGAATTAACTTACGGAGCCATGTTATGACATAAGCTTTCCAGCAGGAAGAAGAATGAGTGGATATGCAATATGCATTGGGGGACATTGCATTATGTGGCACCCTGTGGCCAGTCTAGGCCAGTATCCAGTGTGCCTCGGCACTTCTCTATAGAGCATTTCTGCTGGTATTACATCACTTAAGAATCTTGTGCAATTCTGGTTTGTTTTGGTTTGGTTTGTTTTGTTTTGACTGAGTTATTGATCTTGAAAACTTGATTGCTGCATGTTTGTGTCAGGAATCTCTGAGATGTGAGATTTCTCTCCCCCCCCCCCCCCCCCCTCCCCTTGGCACTCCAAATGTTTTTTTTCTGTTTTTTGTCGTTTGATTTTTTTCCCTTTTTTGGAACTGAAAGTTTGTCATGTAATATATTTTAAAACTGATATGACTGTGAGGAAGGCTGTGTTAATCATTTGCTTTTTATTCAAGCCAGAAATTACCATAGTCTTTGTGACATTATGGAAAACTCACTTTGAACTTGGATTTGAACACATTCAACTTAAGGTTTGGCACTGTATTATACTAGTACCAGATTCTCATATAAAGCACAGAATTTTGTTTTTCATGACCTTTTGCATGTAGATGCGACATTCTCCATATTGCGTGATATTTTCAACAGTTTAGATTGGTGCCCATCTTTAGAAATAAAGATAAGCCGAGTGTATTAAAACGCCAAGTGTATGACGCATGCGTAATGTGGACTGTGACATATGGAGCTGAAACATGGAACCTGACGAAACGTCAGATCCTGAAACTGCGAACCATGCAGAGGGCCCACAAATGGATCATGATGGGAATATACCTGGAAGGACCGGAAAATGGTGGCATCGGTCAGAGGAAAAACGAAGGTCCAAGACATAATGGACACAGTTTGTGAACGAAAGTGGAACTGGGTTGGTCATGTCATTAGGAGATCTGACAACAGATGGACCACCAAAGTGACGCACTGGACCCCTCGAAGCCAAAAAAGGAACAGAGGTCGCCAGAGAACCAGATGGTGAGACGATCTAGAAAAATTTGACAAACAATGGACCAGAACAGCAGTTAACTAGCAACAGTGGCGTGCGATGATGAAGGCCTATGTCCACCAGTGCACTGAAACTAGCTGAAGTGAGATTGGTGCAGATGTGTCTTAAATTACTTACTCCAGAGCTTGATTAGAGGGTGCCTGCTGGAATGAATAATTCAAGGGTTACCAGCCAGAATGGTGTATCTACCTCTTGTATTCCTTTTGTGATACTCAGTCAGGCAGATAACCCTTGAAATATATTATATATATATGCTTGTCCATGTTCCTTATTCTTGCTGTCTCATTCTTTGGTCAGCTGGTTCAGGCTTTTTATCTCAACCTTTTTGTCACTTATGACATCCCAAGTCAACCATAAAGACTCACATGTATAGACAACTCTTGTCAAAGCATAACAAGATTGAGGGTAGCTGCCTAGAGACCAGTGTTCTGCTTGCATAAACAGCATGCTGCAGCACGCTAGCTTATGGAGGATGGTACATGGTGTGGCAGTCAGGCTAGAGGATTAGTGATGAAAATGTTAAGCATTTTTCTGGCCATGGTATGGAGGTGATCATTCTGTGGATGGTTTTAATAATTTCAGTTAAATATAGCGCTAACAGTCCATTTCAAAGCAGGTCATTGCATTTTTTTACATAAATATTTCATTCTTTATTAATGTTTCTTTTAAGCCTATTGTCACCGATGTCTGGAATTGATAATTGACTAATTCTGTGATAATCTTGCATACATGTATTTATTTATTTATCTATCTTATTTTCCTCTTAGTTAAACCCATTTGTGTGTGTGAACATTATGGATTCAACCATTCTTTTTTTGATTTATGTATTACGTTGGTTGATTTGTCTGTTTTTATTTACAGCTTGCCAGTGATGGTATAAACAAGCACATTACCCAAAGTCTCTTGGATCAGGCCAAATATAAATCTGAGATTAAAGATGGAGCTGATCTGGTAGAACAAGTCAAAGATGAATTGGGTATATACTTCCAGAACAAGATACAGGCTGCTGAGGTAATGATGTGTGTTTACAATGTGTGCGTGCATACATGTGTGTGTGTGTGTGTGTGTGTGTGTGTGTGTGTGTGTGTGTGTGTGTGTGTGTGTGTGAGAGAGAGAGAGGTGTGTGTGTGTGTGTGTGTGTGTGTGTGTGTGTGTGTGTGTGTGTGTGTGTGTGTGTGTGTGTGTGTGTGTGTGTGTGTGTGCTGGCTTTTTATGTGCATGTGTTTGTGTGTGGATGTAACTGTAAGGAAACAATGGAGTTCATTCAGCTGACTGTGTTCCTTTTTGTTAAAAATGATCAACAAAACAGTCAGTGGCATTTGACCAAATTTTAGAGGCAACTTGGCAGACTGTTGGACTTGGAGACAACAGAATGGTCTGGGAAATTTCTGTTGATCAATTTATACACAAATACATTTTTTTTGTTTAAACGTGAGAAATCTTGAGAAATGATGAAAGCAAAACTAATAGCCACAAACAGTGGTTTTAATGCATTTTAATTCTGAAAAAAAGTTAAGTACTTAAAAACAATGTTGTTGTTGGCTTTCTTTTGTGTTTCAGAGACTGGCGGAAAAAGTTTTGGAGCTGCATGATTCGTTTCTTGAGCTGAACATGACTATTGATGCTGACCGACTCAACGACCTGTCCTCAGAGGTCTACAAAGATTCTGATATTCCTACACGTCTTCCTGATGACTTGAAATTCAGCCCGTATGAATTTCACTTACTTTTCATCTTGTTTTCATTGTTGTTGTTCTTTTGTTTTGCTTGTTGAGGTGGTTTGTTTTTTGTTTTGTCTTTCTCATATGTTTTTAAATCTTGTTTTTGTTTTGTTTTGTTTTACTTGTTGTTTGTTCCTTTGTTGTTTTGAAATGGAACATTTTGTTGTTTAACTTGCAAAGGAAATGTAGTTAAAAACAAACAAACAAACAAGCAACAACACACAAATGAAAAATTAGAGAATGATTAAGTGAATGATTGAACTACTCAGCAAACAAGTGTGTAGATAAGAGGTAGGAGGGAGAAAGTTTTCTTGAGATGAAATCTCTCTCTCTCTCTTTGTGTCTCTCTGTCTGTCTCTCTCTCTATCTCTCTGTCTGTCTCTCTCTCTATCTCTGTCTGTCTCTCTTTCTGTCTTACTCTGTTTCTCTCTCTCTTTCTCTCTTCCCCCTCTCTCTCTTTCCCCTTCCCTCTCTCCCCCCCTCTCTTTCCCTCCTTCCCTCTCTGTTTCTCTCTGCCCCTCTCCCTTCCTTTCACCCTCTCTCTGTGTCTGTCTCTCCTTCTTTTTCCCCCCCCCCCAGCACTGTTTAATGTTTCTCTCTTTTTTGTGGCTTGGCTTTGATTGTAGCTGTTAAAATCTGATTGTAGGTCAACTAATGCAGATTGCTGGTTGTACATTACAGATATTTTCAGCAGAAAGTAAGCAAAAGATATTCCACTGTGAAGATAGCAGACGAAGTTCCCAGAGAACATCAGTCTGTCATCAACACAGTGCACTTTACCAAGGGCCTGGAGAACGTATTTATTGAAAATGCTGAGACTGATGCCTTGCTCAGGTAATTTTTTCACTGACCATTTTATTCATGACTATGAACATATGTTTTTTTCAGTGGCCAGATTATTTGCGGTAGTTTTACTTTTAAGCTGTAAAATGGCTTATTTTATTTGATAATTACATTATTATATCAGATGTTAACTTTATTTTCCATTTTGCTGTTTCCATTTGGAATGCTGAGATCGTCTGGATGCCTGTGATACTGTAGGATCATGTTATCTTGTAAGGATTGTCATAGAACTTTGATAATTTGAATTTTAGAATCAGCTGCAAAGTAACTTTCAGTTGGTGAAAGATTTATAAATGTACACCACATTTCATGGGCTGCATGAAAATACCTTCATGTCACTATGATAAAATGGAAGGTAAAATACTTACATGCAATTGTATTTGACAACTTACAGCATACTCCAAATGGCAGAAAGAATCATGTGATAAAGTGCTATTTACCTCCCTAAAGTTTCTCAAAGCAAGAGTTCAAATGATAGGAATTATGGGGAGATAAAATACTTATTGTATTGGATAACTGACAATGTACATCGAGGGGCAGAAAGGATCAGGTGACAAAATGCTGTTTAGCTTATCAAAGTTTCTCCAGTCAAGAGTTGAATTTTTTTGAATTATGGGTAGATTAAATACTTATAAGTTATTGTATTTAATAATCAACAATGTACGCCAAGTGATGGAAAGGATCAAGTAGCAAAATGCTACTTATCTCACTGAAGTTTCTCAAAGCAAGAGTTGTAAAGATTTGGATTGTGGGTAGGAAGGGGGAGGAAACAAATTAGATGAATTAAATGTTGGATGAATCAAATTTATAAGATTGCATCTTGGATCATGTGTTTCAAACTTGAGCCTGTACCCTTCTTTTATTCAGGTGTCATACATGGTTGATGATAAGAGATTGATGATTGTTTGATCACCTGTGTTTCATGAGTAATAATGAAAATTTGAAAGTTTTGGCTTCAATAGCAATATTAAAATTTGTAATTGAAAGAAGCTGTAAAAATTGAAGTACTTATTAAGATTCGTTTTCCTGTTATAATCACACAATATGTGCTGGCTTTTGCAGATGGCAGTACTTTGGCTCCACAACAGGAGTGACACGTCTTTACCCAGGGAGAGAGTGGTCGACCAACTTTGCTGGTTTTTACAATGACTATGACCCTCGTGTAAGGCCCTGGTACATTGCTGCCACTAGCGGACCAAAGGATGTGATCATAGTCTTAGACTGCAGGTGATTTGGTGTTGTGCTGCACAGCCAGGTGTGTTTTTGGTTTGCCTCCTTTTTTTCCTTTGATTGTATAATGTGTAGTTCATTTATTTTTCTTGTTGTTTTGTTTGGAATATGAAAATATTCAATACATTGGAGTTCACTTACAATGAACCTGTTGCCTACAATGAATTCCTGGCAATAACATAATCATTTATTTTCCCTGCCCACTTCCTGCCTTTCCCTCTTGTAAAACACAGTCTGTAACAAACAATCTATTATCGCACATAGTGAATCCAGTTTTTGTACAATAGAGGTGTTGTTTCCCAAAGGCAAAGCAGTACTTGCTATGTATAGTCTTGGTCTACAATGAACAAGTGCTCAAGACTGATAGAACTGCTCAGTATTACACACAGCCTGTATAGCACAGGGATCAGCATTCTTCAAGCACTATTGAAAATTTATCAGCCATATTTGCTACACTGGTGACATAATCATCATCATCAGGTGCCTTGCCGCATGGCGTTGGCGATCATGGACTTCCATCTGTCTCTGTCTCTTGATACTTCAAGCATCTCTTCCACCCTCCCTGTCTTCAGCCACTCTGCAAGTCCGTCTTGTATCTTCTCCCTGGGTCTACCTGGTGCTCTCTTTCCCTCCAGCTTTCCCGTGACATAATGCCAACAGCAATATGTGTATACTGTATATGTGCATGTATGTTTCTTTTTGATTTCTTCAAATCTTAATGACTGAACCAAAAATTGACTGATAAATGTCAAAACGATGATGTATGAAATAGGGAATGTTGTGAATGTCTGGACTACACCTGCAACACAACAGTCAGCACTGTATAAGATCACTGAATTTTTTGACTTGTTGTTTATGATGTTATGCTTTTGCGTGTATCTTTTTTTAATCGTGTGTGTGCGCATAATATATGCCGACTTTTAGATATTAGCATACCAGTTTATGTGTCAGTAGAATGCATTGGTAATCAAATGACTGACATCTTTTTGTTTAGATTTGCATACCATAGATGGTTATGTACATGATAACTGGATATAATTGTATGATTACCTAAAATGATTATAAGAGTGGCATAGAAATATATAATTGCCAAAGAGAAGAAGAAGTTATATCTGAGATCATTGTGTGATAGCCTGAGATGGTAGTATTGTGTTATAATGATATCTTGTCACAGTGGAATTTGTATATATGTGTAACTTTAGCTCCTCTCTCTGGGCTGGTCAACATTATCGATTTTCAGTCATTTTGTTAATTACATGATTGTATGCTTGTAGAATTGTATGAGATAATTTTGTCATTATTGCTGGGTACATTTGTGTGATTTTCTTGTTACAGTGTTATCTTTTTTTTTTATCATTATTGTCAGGCAAGTTTATGTGATTCTTTTGTTGCAGCCTTTCCATCAAAGGAGAGAAGTTTGCCATTGCTAAAGCTGTGGCCAAAAATGTGATCCGCACTCTGACGAAACAAGATTATGTGAACGTCATCTGCTCACGTGCTAGTCATTGGAATGAAGTTGGCAAGTCAGTAAAATGTACCTTCACTTGGCATAGCTTACCTGTTTCAGTCACTAGAGAGAGATTTACAGGGAGATTCTTCTAGATAAATCCAGACTGTGGCATAAAAGATCATATTTAAAAAAAAAAAGTTTGAACAGTTTTTTGAAAATTTACTTTTTGAGCAGTGAAGAAGATTATTCTGGGATGTGATGCTCTGTCAGTCTTGTAAATGAGAATGACAACAGTGAGTATGTTTTTTTGCTTGTGATGATTTAATACAAAACTTCACACAATGATTTTGTAAGATGTTGAGAGAGAGCAAGAGAAAAAAAACAAAGAGATTGGGGGACAAAGTGTTTTTGAGAGAACTGTATCTGTTGTTGATAGAGCTTAGACTTAAATGTTTTGGCAGATTTCTACCTTACCTCGTCTTTCCATTTAGCGGATAGTTTGTTTACAAATGTACAACAAAGTAAACAACAAGTTTGTTTACAAATGTACAACAAAATAAACAGCAAGTTAATTTATAGATTTACAGCAAAATAAACAGCAAGTTTGTTTACAAATGTACAATGAAAGAAACAGCAAGTTTGTTTACAAATTTACAACAAAATAAAGAGCAAGTTTGTTTACAAATGTACAATGAAAGAAACAGCATGTGATACACGCAGCAGAAATGCACATTATTTTATCACCCTCTGTGTACATAGCAACAGAGAATAACCAGGGCTTAAAACGTTCCGCGTCTGGGCGGAATTCCGCAATTTTGGTTTGTTACAAAAACAAAAACAAAAAAAAACCAACCGAAAGGAGCAAGGCATCCGTGATCGGCTTGTAAGCGTTCATAGCAACAGCGCGCAAGTTACGGCCCCTGATTTGCCCCCGGACCCCCCTAGTTTCAGTGGTTTTTTCCTCCTCCTGTTTTAAGCCCTGAATAACAAAGACAAAGCAAAACAAATCAATAACAAACAAACTAAAACAAACAGTGAATCAAGAGTGTCTTACTGTTGTTTTCAGATGGTACATGTACGACACAGACGTGCTGAGCTGTCAGAAGAAACGCATGGTGCCTGCAACCACTGCCCATAGGAAAGACCTCATTGAGAAGATTGACAAACTCAAGGCTGGGGGAACCACTGAACTTCAGTAAGTTATAATGTGCTTAGCACACGATTGTGTGTTCTAATGCTGATATCAGAAAACTATTTTTTTTTTCTTGTTGATTTTTCTTTTTTTTTTAACTGCACATTTCAGTTTTACGTTTTGTTTTAGCCAATGCATGTGCAGTTTACTTAATAGTTATTCAGCGTTGATCTGTTCATTAGTTGGATAATGTCGATCAGTTGGCTAGCCAGCTAGCCAACCAACCAAGCAATCTACTTACCTGTGTACCTACTATCTACCTATCAATCGGGCAGTCTGTCTTGTATGACCATCTTTTAGCACTGCCATAACATATGAAAGGAAAAAATTCAGTTTATGTATATCTATGTATAAATATGTATATATATGTGTATACATGTATGTATGTATATATATAAATAAATATATATGTATATTTATATATATATATACACATAGATATGCCCACATGCATATATGTATGTATGTGTGTGTGTGTGTATATATATATATATATATATTATGTGTATATATATATATATATTATGTGTATATATATATATATATATATATATATATATATATATATATATATATATATATATATATATTATATATATATATTATGTGTATATATATATATATATATATATATGGGTTGTTCTCTGAAAACATGCAGTGAAAGTGTGACATAACCACTGAATGCATGCGACGGGCGCGGAAAATCGGGGTCTCAGAAAATTGTCAATGCTATCCTCCAATGACTTCAAAACTAACCATTTCTACACAGATTTAATAATTATGAGCATTGTGTATAATTTTGTCTGCTTTGGAAGGCGTGCAGAGGTCAGTATATCTTACCTTGACCGGTCGAAATGTGCTTAGCGAAGGAATCAATGCACGGCTGCTACATTTCACACACGTGATGAGACGATGACTTCCATGTGAATCCTCTCACAGCATCAGACAGGAAATAGGAACCTAATCACACTATTATCTTTCCGCCCTTGAAAAATAAAAGTAGGTAAAAAATAAAGTTCCAAGGCTTCTGTGTCAGTTTCAGGGGTTTTGAAAATGTGTTCAGTTGCTACGTTCAAAATTTGAAGCGATGATGGGTAAGATTTTGAAATAACGAATAAGTCATGTTTGCAAGTCTGCAATTGTAAAAAAGATATGCTGCGTAGGAACTCAAAATGCCTGAGAATACTCCAGTGTAAGTAGTTCCAAACACATTGTTGACACATGTTCGGGGATACCAAATATATTTCTGCATGATCCAGAGTAATGAAGCGATGCGACCGTTACACTTTTTTGGTTGCGAAATCACTCTCACAATACTGCATGGTCATTATTTTTCGCACATTGTATACAAAGTCGTATTTATACCACACACACACCCAAAGCAATTATTGTTAGGAATGTTTCTTTAATAAACAGCAACAATGGTTTGACTTGGACCACTATCAGCATGTCACAAATCAGGTACGGCCAGAGCAGGACTTTTTTGAACATAACATCAAATAAGCTAACAACACAATCAACAAACACCATGTTTTTTTTTAGAACATATTTATTTGATATATATACATTAAATGGCAAACAGGCAAAAGAGTGTAGGATTTATCTATTTTGTATTATAGGCTAGAAAAGTAGGTCATCCTAGCCACAACACATCTCCAGAGAACGACCCTAGTGTGTGTGTGTGTGTGTGTGTGTGTGTGTGTGTGTGTGTGTTGTTGTGTGTGTGTGTGTGTGTGTGCGCGCGCTTACATGTTGATATCTTAATTTCAGTATAAGTTTTCGTTTGTGCACATACAGGAAAGGGTTTGACATCACCTTTGAACTGCTGCGTAGTGTCCCACGCACTGGTTGCCAATCCATTATCGTGTTTGCCACTGATGGCCTTGACACAGATGGGGAGCAGGTTCGTGTGGACCAGGTGAGCTGTCGTTCATTTCTCTTAACTTCAGCACTTTCATTAATGCCATTCTTTGTTTAATTGCTTCTTTCTTTCTTCACACCAGAAATGCAGTGTGTTGGGTTCAAGAAATGATAATGGTGGCAGGTGCCATAAACCTGTGTAAACATGTATGTGTTGACAGAATTTTCAGACTCTGTCTGACTTACCCCACGTCACCAGCTTGACTTAGTGATTCAGTTTTACATCAGCGCTCACCTTAGGTGATATCCTTGGATGATAAGGATAACAGGGCTTAAAACGTTCTGCGTCTGGGTGGAATTCTGCGATTTCGGTTTGTAAAAAACCCAAAAAAACCCCCCCAAAAAAAACCACGAAAGGAGCAAGGCACCAGTGATCGGCTTGCAAGCATTCATAGCAACGGCGTGCAAATTATGGCCCCTGGACCCCCCTAGTTTCAGTGTTTTTTTCCTCCTCCTGTTTTAAGCCCTGATAACCATTCCCAGAAAGTGGGAGAAGTCGGAGCTTAATTCTAAACTAACATCATCAAAACAGAACAGCATTTATGTTAAGACGGGCAGTGTGAAGACCAGTTTAATATAGTGCAGCCTGTGTTCGAGTAATGGAGTCCACAACCATTGGCGTGTGAATCCGATGCTGAACTAGCTGACCTGTTTAAGTCTATAGTCACCAGCTTGAGTGTGACTGTGTATTTATACAGTAGTTGGGTATTGATTTTGTGTTATACAGTAGTTGTTGGTGTTGTGTATTTGCATAACAGTTAGCATTTTGCATTTATACAGTAGTTGATGTTGTGTATTTATACAGCAATTAGCATTGTGTTTTTGTACAGTAGTTGGTGTTGTGTATTTACGCAGCAGTTAGCATTGTGTATTTATATAGTAGTTGGTGCTGTGTATTTATATAGCAATTAGCATTGTGTATTTATACAGTAGTTGGTGTTAGGTATTTACTCCGCAGTTAGCATTGTGTATTTGTACGGTAATTCGTAAGCATCAGCCAAATGCTCGTAGGTAAAAATACTGATTTTCAGAGCTGAGACTGGAAAATACCAGTTCATAATTTTCAATAAGTTATTGTTGTTTTTTAGGGTAGTTTTATTCATAAATTGGACATTTTCAGCTAATACCATGAAGGATGTAGTCATCACTCAAATGTATTTTTTCCTTTTGTTTCAGGTTACTATACTCGTAGTGGATATGTGCCAGGACCAATCTGCAAATATAACTGGACTGAAGTATACAACCTGGCAATGGAGAAAAATAAATACCTGAAGCCACCGGTATGACTCATTTTTGAAATGTCTGTTTGCCATTGTCTGTGTATTGAAAATGCAGTTGGGCTGTTGTTTATTAGGAAACATTGCCCATATTGTGAACTGTGGGAAGGTAATTCTGTGAGATGTTGTATGCTTGAAAAATTGTTTGCTTTAAGTGATATACAATTCGTCCTCCTATGTTTTAGCTGCTGTAATAAAGATCTGTTACAAGTGAAAGAACAAATCTGTGCACACACAGGTGTTCTTAGTCACATACATACACACATACAACACACACACACATGCAGACACACACACATGCAGACACACACATGCAGACACACACACATGCAGACACACACACACACACACACACACACACAACACACACACACACACACACACACAACACACACACACGCACATGCACGCACGCACACACGCATGCACACACACACACACACAGAGTCAATCAGGAAATGGAATTGATTGTTTGCATCAGCATTATTAAAGCAAGAGGCAGAGCAAGGATGACCTGGATTATGACATAAGGAGACCCTGAGGTCATACAGCATTTTTCCTCTTCAGGCTTTCCAGTTTACTTGCTCAGCTGTTTCTCCCTGCAACAACCTTGATGGTAAAAGCTGATAAATAGAAGAAAAAAACGGCATCAGAATGTGCAAGCAACCATATAGTTGAGATGTAAGGAGATGACAAAGCTTTGTTTTGATTATTTTCTAATGAATGTAAACAATGCTTTTTGATTGTGCCAGGCTCGTGTGTTCAGCTACCTGATTGTTGAGGATGCAGAAATCTTCCCAGGCAAGATGGCCTGCGATCACAATGGCAGCATGAAGAAGCTTTTGACTGGAGAAAACCTGATCTCTCAGATGAGCAACTACTATGAGTTCTTGTCATCAAATGCCATCACAGCGAACGGTCTGTGGACTTCTCCTTACCTGGACTCTTGGGGTCTGGGTCTGATGCTGACCTATTCCATACCAGTCACCAGTAAAGTCACTGGAAAGTGAGTTGTCTTTGTTCTGTTAGTAGAGTGTGGCTTTTCTCAAGAGGTGTCATGGTATCATTGATTCTGTATGGTGTTGTGTGCTCTATTGTAAAATGTGTGTGTAGCAGCCACATATACATACACATGTATGTGAATGTGTGTGTTGGAGAGAGAGAAAGAGATTGAGTGCATGTATGTATGTATGTTTTCTTCTTGAAGTTATGGGAACAAATCCATATTTTGTAAAAATGTTACTTATTCACTCCAGGCTAATTATCGGCAAGAGCTGTGGAAAACAGCAGTAAATGCACATTGTATCAAAATTTCAGGAATGAATATGGAAAAGAGAAATGTATTACATAGTTATCTGATATTTCTGTTTTTCCTTTGATTACATTAATATGCAGCTATCACAAACTTGAGACTGAATTAGGTAGATGCAAAGGAACAGTCAGAAGAATATAAATGTTATGATGGCAGTGCCTTAGGTAATGAGTTTCAGTTTTGTTTCTGAATATCTAGATTTCGTTAAAACAAATCAGAGTTCATTCCACAAAAATATCTTACAGTTAAATCAATGTTTTCATTATTGCATCTTGATTTCTGGAAGGAAAAAAGATCAGCTGAAATTAGCAAAATTGATCTCTTTTTCTGCAAACGTTTAGTTATATTCTGAACATTTGAGTATCCTCTCAATCCTGTTATAAGACAATGTCAAATGTATGTTTTTCAGTTTGACTGTTATATGCACTGTCTGCTGATTTTGTTGGATTTTCATTTATTTGCTGTCATCCTTCATGTCCCAAATGATGTTCATAGATTTATTAAGGATTGAACAATTTGTGTGCTATATATGTATGTTTATAATTTTTACTGATGGAGCAGATAGTGTTCTCAGTGGAATGACTGAGTGATAGACTAAATTTGTAATACTTGTTATCATGTATCGTGTTCCTGTTGGTAAGAGATGACTAAATAGAAAAATTGCCTCATCAATGGAATGACTGAATTGTTTTATTTAACAGCGATCATACAAGCCAAAAAACCAGCAAAATAAGTCATGTCTGTCACAGATACATAGGAGTCGTGGGTATTGATGCTTCATTAGATGTGATTGAGAACTTCTTGTCCAAGCATCAGTGGGGCTCTGTCTACTCCTTCCTCATCAACAACAAGGGAGAGACCATCTTCCATCCACGACTGAAGCCCAGCAAAAAGGTGTGTACAAAAACATGATGATATGATGGTTCTGAGGGTACATCATTGTTGTTGTAAAAATGGGACATAGACGGAAAAATGTTAAAGGAAAAAATGTTAAAGATGTTATTGTGTTTTGTTATTAATGTCAGTTTATATGTTATTTGTGTGTGTGTGCGCTTTTGGTGTGTGTGTGTGTGTGTGTGTGTGTGTGTGTGTGTGTGTGTGTGTGTGTGTGTGTGTGTGTGTGTGTGTGTGTGTGTGTGTGTGTGTGTGTGTGTGAGATTAGCTCCTTTACTAGATTACTAGATTGCAGTAATACTAAACGTAAGAGGCAGAAAACTTACTCAAGAGTCTGATTTTTTGATTGGAACAAGAATTTCATTTGATACAGATGTATAGAAAGAAAATCTTTGTGCTGTCTTACTGTCATGTCAGCTTTTGTGGAACATTTTCGGCAGAGTTAGTCCATGCTTTTTAAAATTTTTTTTTTTTTTTAACCATTTCAATTTTTTTCAATTGCATGTACATACATTGTTTTGCCCACACTGTGCAGGCGGTATGTTGATGCACAGTCGGCATACTTCCTCTTCGTGAGCATGTATGCTGGGTGTATTCATGGTTACGTAAGCTGTCCACTAACATGACTTATTGGATCTTTAGCATTCATACTTGATATTCTGCATGCATATGCACACAAAGAGGGTCTGCACACTTGTTGACCTTGGAGACTGAAAAAGTCTTCATCCTTACTGTAATTTAGGTGGATCAAACCCAGGATGTTCCGATTGGAAGTCTGATGTTTATCCACTTGATGCTAGGCCTGTTATGAGTCCAATTTATTTTATATAGTTGAACACTTCATTCAATGTTTTCATTGATAGCAAGAACTACTGAAGTCAGCTTTTCTCTATAATACCAGTATTCAACTTTGCAGAACATTCAGTCCTGATTAGAGATGTAAATGTATTTTCCTTTTTTTTGTTTCTTTTTTGTATTTTTTTTTTTTATGCCCTATCTGATACACCACTTCTGTGTTAATCCCCCACATGACTCATTTTGCCTCTCCAATACATCTTCAAAAACCACTGAAATTGATACCACCATGAGAGTAGGGCATGAAGAGCTACAGAATCCGGGACATTTTTTTTTTTTTACAAGCTACGATGATGTGAATGTGGATGCTAGTGATGCTGCTTTGGAATTCCATAGTTGGATTGCAGTTACTTGACAGGGCGGTACTCTGTGCTTATGTTCATGATGTATCCTGCATCGCCCAAGCTTGGGAAATACAGACACCTTGATCATGAATTTGAACAGTACCTTTAATGATGTGGTTGTAAAGTAGATGAGCTCAACTGTTGTGGTCCCATTCTACCCAACAAGCTCATAGAATGCTTATTCTAGGGTAGGTGCCAGTCAAGGCAAAAGAATACCACAATGATTTCTTTTGAACTGATGGGGATTCAAACCCACAACCTTCCAGCCAGCCCCTGTTGCTTTAGCCGCATCATCATTTGACTTGTGATGTACAGTAATTTCAGTGGTAATAAAGGAGTGGAGGTAATGATAAATGGACAGAGTATCTAACAGAGTGTATGTGCCGTAGCTTCCTTCCCCACTCCCTTACTCCATGTTCTCAAAACTAGCTAACAGATAATATTTTATGTATTTCACATGCAGCTCTTGGAAGACCCAATCTTCATTCCTATCAGCCAGTTGGAAATGTCACGTGGGGAACCGGCTGAGTTTTTGGAACTGGAGAAACGTATGCTGGCGGGGGAAACTGGAATGATCCGTTTTTCCACGGGCCGTGGTGACAAAATACGCGTAAGTTGCTTGTATATCAGGTACAGTAAATACTACACAGTAACATAATTACAGAAATTGAAAACCACAGACAATTTGTTTTAATCCTTTGATGCCTTCACCTTATGTACTTGCTTCCTATATTGTCATCCATGATTGCAAAGTAAAAGTTTAAATGTTTCACCCCCTTATCCTATGTACCAGCTTCCTGTATTAGAATGTTGGATATGTCTTATATTGTGTATGAAATATTCAGTGTCTTATCATGTGTCATAATGGATATTCTTGTCTGTCATAGCCCTGTACCAAGCTCCCATTTGCCCTATCAATATCCATGCTCGTCTGATAGTTTGAGACTTTGTCTGTGTGGATATATCATGTTTTATCCATTGTGTTTGACACTGCTTTGCATTGTGAATAAACCATGGTGTTTGTCTATTGTTCCAGACGTTCTACTTTGGTTCACTGAAGGATTCTGAATATTACTTTGCCTTTAGCCTGGCTGAGGAAGACAAGGTATGCCAGCTGTTTCTCCAGTACTTTTTTTGTAACTATTGAAAGAAAATTGTGTATTTGTAAGGTCTGATATTGAGCTCTTGGTGAACTCTTTTATTAGGTGCACTTTGAATTAAGAAGAAAACTTCTGATATATGTTTAGTGTATTGTTGTATTCTGTCTTTTAGATGTGGTTTCAGGAAATCTATTTTCAGTGTAGGGTGTGAGGGAGCATTAGATATGGTTGTTTGAAAATTATTTTTTAGCATTACGATTTTCTAAGCTGCATGCATGCATGTATGTTTTGCCCATTCTGTGGAGGTGATATGTTGCTGCGCAGTTTGCATACTCCATCTTCAGTGGTGTGCATGCTGGGTGTTTTCATGTTTCCATAAACCACAGGACAGTGACATAACTTACAAAATTTCTTACATGCATATTTGTTAATGTGTGTGTGAATTCGCAGGAAGGGAGTTAAAGCACTAGTAGGTCTGCACAAATGTTGACCTGACTGGAGAGATTGGAAAAATCTTCAACCTTTGCCCAGATTGGAAAAATCTTGAAAAATCTGGAAAAATCTTCACTCGTTGCTCAGATGGGAAAAATCTTCACTCTTTGTCCACCAGATGGGAAAAATACTTCACTCTTTGCCCACCAGATGGGAAAAATCTTCACTCTTTGAATCTTCACTCTTTGCCCACCAGATGGGAAAAATCTTCACTCTTTGCCCACCAGATGGGAAAAATCTTCACTCTTTGCCCACCAGATGGGAAAAATCGTTACTCTTTGCCCACCAGATGGGAGGTACACAGGCAGGATCAAAGCCAGACGTTCTGACTGGAAGTCCAATCTCTTACTCACTTGATTATCATGCCTATCAGTGTGATTACTATGATAAAGAAAATCATCTTTTTAGTTTTGAAGACAGTATAAATTATGGTTGAAAATAATCTGAAGAATTTTTGATAACGTAAGGGTGTCTAAAACCTCTTCCTACATTTCGGTTTTTTTTTTCAGTTTATGTCCTACACTTAGATAGGTGCATCTTACTCACTAATGGTCGGTCAATATTCTAAAGTTCATTCCCCTACTCATTTCCTAAACATCTGAAATTTAGTGTTTATTTAGAAGTAGGAAGAATGTGTTTTAATCCTTGAACATTCTGATGTTATAAGCAAATAAATAGGTTACAAAATTGTGACTTGTTAAGGCATTTCAGTAGCAAACAATGTGATTGCTAGGTTCATCAAGAATATATAAAAGAAAGTGTTTTTTGTAAAGCAGCTGCAATTTCATTTCTTCAGAGCCCTAAGCCCACTTAAAATGCAAGAAGTGATCGCAGAGTGACGATGATATGCCTCATAAAACAACCACTTGCATGGCGCTGTGAATTTCCACCACCTGAATGTCTGACAGTAATGGTAACTGTGCAGCCATAAACTCTGGTGTCAAATGAAAAATTTTCCACTGAAGTCAGAGAAACCTGTCATCTGCAAGGTTCAGTGGTTGCCACTGCCAAAACGTACTTGTTGCCACTGCCAGAACTTACTTGTTGCCACTGCCAAAACTTACTTGTTTCCACTGCCAAAACTTACTTGTTGCCACTGCCAAAACTTGTTGTTGCCACTGCCAAAACTTGTTGCCACTGCCAGATTACTTGCCAAAACGTACTGGTTGTCATTGCCAAAACTTACTTGTTGCCACTGCGAGAACTTGTTGCCACTGCCCAAACTTACTTGTTGCCATTGCCAAAACTTACTTGTTGCCACTGCCAAAACTTACTTGTTGCCACTGCCAAAACTTACTTGTTGCCACTGCCAAAACTTACTTGTTGTCACTACCAAAACTTACTTGTTGCCACTGCCAAAGCTTACATGTTGCCACTGCCGAAACCATACTTGTTGCCACTACCAAAACTTGTTGCCACTGCCAAAACTTACTTGTAGCCACTGTGAAAACTTACTTGTTGCTACTGTGAAAACTTACTTGTTGCTACTGCGAAAACTTACTTGTTGCCACTGCCCCAACTTGTTGCCACTGCCCAAACTTACTTGTTGCCACTGCCCAAACTTACTTGTTGCCATTGTGAAAACTCACTTGTTGCTATTGTGAAAACTTGCTTGTTGCCACTGCCAAAACTTACTTGTTGCCATTGCTGAAATTTTTTTGCATTAGAAAATTTGTGGCACAAGTGGATCTTGCAGATGAGTGATTTCTTTACTGTTTTTTAATGACAGAGTTTAGAAACAGTCTGGGTGAGAAGCAATCTTTGGACTGATATTTCATAACAGAAGCTTCCGTGTCTTGTGCAGGAGTTCAGACGTTCCCAGGAACCGGAAGACCGATCCAGGCTGGGCAAGAGTTACTACAACCTGCTGGAGGAGTACAATAGCACTCTTCTGCGCAAAGAACTCCTGGGAGTCTTTGAGCACATCGATGTGCGGGAGAATGAGTCTCGCTACCCGGGACTGAGGATCACGTATAATTACTCCACCATTTTCTTGGCCCCTCAGAGCCACTGTGACCCCATCAAGTACATGTATAATGACAGTCTGGCGTCCAAAACTCTTGATGCTCACCTTTGGATTAATGGCTATCAGGAGGATCTGGGTTGTGAGACTGGCCTGCAAAAGTTTGATAAAGGTGTCAGGTATGGTGTACTTCAGTATGTTTATGTGTGTGTGTGTGTGTGCATGTGCGTGTGTGTGTGTGTGTGTGTGTGTGTGTGTGTGCGTGCGTGGAAGAAAAATGTTTTGCAGATCTTCCATTTGGGTAACTTTTTAATCATGGTACAATTAACTTGTTTGAAATAAAGAAATATGTCTTGCAGATTTTCCATTTGGGTAACTTTTTAATCATGGTACAATTAACTTGTTTGAGATTTGAGGTATTACTTTTCATTGTAATGTATATTCTAAACCTGTACTTCTCCTTGTAATTTTCCAGTGTCTGGATGTCTAATCACAGTTAACTTATGATAAAAAAAAAAAAAGATGAAAAGAGACAGTGATGTGTGACAGGATGTTTGTGTGTTTTCTGTGTGAGTGTGTGTATGTGCATGGGCCAGTGTGTATGTGTATATTTTATAGAAAGGTATTACAGACCTGCATGGTTTGGTGCCTTCTTAATCATTATGCAGAGTAAGCTGGTGGCTGTCATGCAGGGCACACTCATATTTGTACTGCACAGAACAGCTGATATTCAGCAGAAGAGAGTCTTGTATCCCTCATGAAGACCCATACCAGGCGATAAAAGCTCAGTATGCCTAATTGTTCGTTGGATCAGCGGGAGAGTCTATCATCATGCTGCCACTCGTTTGCAACATTTCTTACAGAATCTTGATTATATTTAATCAACAAATGGCTGTTTTGAATGTTTAAGCCTTTGACTCATGCACCCTATCCACCAACTGCAAAAAGTAAACTCTTTCGTCCCTCACCCTGTCCAACAGCTTCCCATGGGAAGCTGACAGGGTGAGGGAATCAAAGGTGGTTTTTTTTGCTTTGCTAGCATGGTTGACAATGCTGGATGATGGTGGGCAGGGTGTGGGAGTCAAAGGGTTAAACAAGCCTAACATTTATGTTGGTCATTGTTTAACAAATGGCTGTTTTGATTGTCTGAACAAACCTGATGTTTACATGTATGTTGGCCACAGAGCGGACGTGCTGATCACACAGCCCATAGAAGAGGTGTGGAGAACACGTAACTTTGACTCCATTGACAAGATCAAATGGACCAACGTGGGACTTCGCAGTGGTGTATTCAGAACCTACCCTGGCCACAGGTCTACCCGTGGTTATGATCCCACACAGTGAGTATTACTAAGTTTATGGCTGTCTGTCATGTTACTGAACAGTCTGCGTACCCTGTCTTTGGTGAGGGTTCATGATGGGTGTTTTGATATGTACGTAAGCCACCAAACCACAGTAGACTTGGTTTATCAGATTTGTTTGCTTGCATTTATAAATGTGATTCAGTATTTTAAGTTCCAGGCAGATATGTAAATTAGCAACAGCAAGTTTGAAAAATAGCTTTTAGCTAATAACATAATCATTGGAAAATAAAGTATCATTGTCATTGTCATGGTCATTGTCATTGTCATTCTCTTTTTGTCTTCTCTCTCTCCTTCTTGCTGTCTCCAGCTTTCATCTATTCTCTTCCATAACACTTTTCAGTTCTGTTGGTGTACTTTTTAAGATACATTTTTTTAAAGTTGGCTGTATACAGCTCATAGAAAGATGTTTCGCTTTAGTGATAAATAGTTAATGAATGAATTCTGCTTGAGATCTTTCTTTGATTTAGATGTTGCGTCATTGAAGAATAATTTTCACATTCAGGAATGAAATTCGTACACATAATTTTTGCCCTTTGGTTGTACATTTCAGCATCATACCGCCTTTTCAATTTTCTTCAGAATGCTATCAACATTGTCTTGATTTGTTTCATTTTGACGCTGGCAGAATAAAAAAATTTATTCCGACCATTTCAGACGTCCATGGTTTAAGCGTACGAGCGCGTTCCCACACAAGACCTCCATCTCTACACCTTACATGGACTCTGCAGGTGTGGGGAAAATCAACACCATATCCCAGGCAGTGTTTGAGGGCATGACACCGCGCAGTGAGCATGGCTGTGATGGCATGGAGAAAGGGAAAATGCTGGGGGGCTGTCCTTGTGAGGAGGACACGGACTGTTTGATGAGTACGACTTTTTTTGGTGCCTGTTGTGTGATGACAGTTGTTGAATGGTGCTGTTGGAGATCAGTGTGTTGTGATGATGGTGATGATGATGATAGTATTGATAATAATTGTGATAATAATACTGATGAGGATAGATTCGTAAACTGTGTATATTCGACTCTATTTACAATCAACATGCCGTACATGATTTACTTAAAATGATGAGAATAGTTGTATATGTAGGTTAGAATCAACATGCTGTACATAATTTACTGATAATGATGCGAATAGTTGTATATATGTGGAACATGTGCATAAACACAAACAGGAATGCATATGCACACACATACATGCATACATACAAGCTTGCAAACATATGCACACACACAAACATACACATATACACCATGATATTAAAATAATGTCGTGGGAAATCCTGTGTCGCAAATTTTACAAGCAGTGAAATAGGAATGTGATCCAGGACAGACTGTGTATTGCAAAAACGTAATTTTTGGTTGCATTCTAACAAGACAGTAACACACAATGACACTAAATAACTCACATATTCATTCAAAATGGAGAGCAGCCTGATAGCCACTCAGTAAGTCTGGTTTGAACAGAGAAAATTGAAAAAGAAAAACTGTTGTGAATTTCAGAAGTGTGCTATCTAAGCAAAGCGCCAGGCCATTACTCTGAGCGACACAGATGTGCGACGGAACGCGTGGAAGGGGTGACGGGGCTGGACATTTTGTATGATGACTTTCACAACCGTTCCATGGAGAGCATGCAGGCCAGTGACTTCCGCAAGTCATGTGGTCTGACGTATACCTGCCCAGATGGTATTGAAGACTGCCAGACCAGGTGTGTTCATTTCTGTGGTCTCTGTAATGTTTAATCTGTGTTTAGAAAATGAGTGCACCCCCCCCCAAAAAAAAGAACAAACAAGGACAAATCTGGCTTCTTCATCTCTTCCAGCACTCACCCTGTCATCCCCTCCCTCATTTTTTTTACAACAAAAACAAAGTGAGAAAAAGAATTATTTAAATCGACATAAAGTGACGCTTTGTGTGTTGTGTTTACATGTGTGTGTGTGTGTGTGTGTGTATGTGTGTGTGTGTGTGTGTGTGTGTGTGTGTGTGTGTGTGTGTTTAAGGAAGTTGCATCCCTTATACTGTATGTATTTAAGCTAATTGCATATCTTAGACCGTACATGAGAGTACTGCAGAACTTCTTATTACTTTTGCAAGGCACATGTGATGGACTGGTTCGTAGCTGCAGCAGCATTGCTGGCTTATGATGTTGTGTTAGGCTGCTGTGAATAATGCTGCTGCCCAGCTCAAGTGGTAGGTTCACAGGTTTTTGTGTTTTACTTTTTTTCTCCCTGCTTTTTGTTAAATAGGTGTTACAGTTCTTGGGAAGTTCTGTCAACACTAACACTACAAATGCCATGTCATGAAAGATTGGCATATGCTATAATGCTGCACATAATAGTAATAATAGTAACAGTAATGAAAGATTTATATAGCACAGCATCCCAGAAGCAAGCTCCACAGTGTTTTTGTACTTTACAGAAAATGTATACATAAAGATGTAAATCAGCAATGACTGAGTGATGTAAACATGATATGATATAGAACAAGAAAAGAAAAGAAGTTGTGTAAGCTTTTGATATGAGAAAAATTATCGTTGTATGAACAGATATGCGTATACCAACTCTAGACACACATGGACAGATATGCAGGTATGCCTGTACTTATGCACACACTTAAACAGACAAGCGCTTACACAGGGACTCGTGCTGGTGAACACACATATTCTGGTGCAAGCTTATGTACAAATTGATGAAACATACACAAATAGCATTATCTCACACAGCCAATCATATGAGTGAGTTGTTCTCCAGAAATGGTGAATACGAGGTTGCATCAGGTCAAAAATGAAAAATAAAACGGGATTGTGGATTTATGCTGATTAGAAAGGGACTGTTATCTAAATTCTTAATTATGCTTTAAAAAATCAGTGAGGCAATCTGTTTTAATATTCTTGAGACTTGAAACAGGGGTCCATCAGGGTGTCGCGTACATTACGGTGTGACACATTTGAGATGCAAGCCACACAATTTTAGATACTACATGCACAATTGCTATGGAAATATAATATATAGCAAGGAAGAAAGCAATCAAAGCAATAAACAGTGCTTTTATGTCCAATTTGGATCACATATGACCCTTCTTAAAGTGTGACAATGTAATGTACGCGACATCCCCAATTTAACTTTGTCATGGACGTTAACCATCAACAGACTTTTCTTGCAATGCCTACATAATTCTTTCTGACAAGAAGCTCAAACAGTGTGCATATCAGAAAGCACCACATCATTCAACAGCTGAGAGGAAAGTTAGGATCAGTGAATACCGTCACTGCATTACATGTGACGACAATAGTGCACATAAAAGGAAAAACACAGAAAATAGCAGTTTTCACTCCATAAAAGTTTATTATTCTAATAAACAGTGTTATAAAACACATTACGATCTCTTTAATAACATTAGGGTCCATTTGTATGATAAATCATGGCAGGACTCAAGGCCCCAGTTTACTTAGGTCCAGCATGGTGACTATGTCAGTGGACGAAACCGATGCGATGTCCTCCTCGGGCCAGTTGAAGGAACCATTGGTTTCCTTTAGGAAGCTGATTTCAGAGTCTTCTTCCTCCTTGGACAGGATCTGAAACATAGTGTAATAATATGAAATAGCTACAAGCTTTTATTCCTTGTATTACTTCGTTACAGCTATAACGCCTGTAAAACACTGGCCATGTGATGGGGACAATCTGTCAAAGAATTAATAGATGTTTTCATTCTCATACATTACTTACTGTATTAAGTAAGAAATACGCCTTCGTAACTTCTTTGCTACTGGTGATATGGTGTCATGTGACAAGCTGGAAAAATAGGGGGGGTGGGGGTGGATGTGCAAAATGTGGGTCGGTTTCCTCTGTGTACTAATCCCATACATAGATGGCCATAATATTTCAATAAAGTCTGTCTTGTGCATGTTGGCTTTGTACACTGAACCAATGGCAGAAAATCAGTTTTACGCATTCATCATTATAAAGAAGTATGCACTTACTCTTTTACTGTCGCTATTGTCTACAGTTAAAGTAGTAAACTTACCACTCCTCCATATTCTTTTACGGATGTCTTCTGTCCATGTTTGACTGGAACATGTAGGCTATGATGACATACATCCCGGCCCTGAAATCATTGAACATGGAAATTTACATCTGAGTCAACGTAACCAAATCATAATTTCCATATAATGATTTTCGTTAGTTATGCTGCAATAAAAACAAAGCCATTAATAAAACGTTTGAAATCTTCATCTTCAAAAGTATTCAAATTCAAATATTTACACCATATCAGATATTTAGATCCTGTCAGTTTATACCAAATATTTATATCCTATCAGTTTACTTTAAAGTCTGGCTGAGCAATGAAATAAATAGTTCCTTTCAAAATCTATTCACTAAGCTGATATTTAACTTGAAAAAAATGATCCAGAAAAAAAATTAAATATCAATTAAGAGTGGCTGAAAATAGCTGAAAAGTCTGCTTGTCACAAGTAAAGTATGCGACGATCGTCACATCTAAATTACACAGAACTTTACGCACAACAAAATTGCGTTTATCGTTTCTTGATAATGAGTACCCAATAATTTTTGAGAAAGATAAGAACTGAAAAGAACAATTTCTTCAAAAATTCTGCCAGTAAGCGTGTTGTGCTTTATACGTGATGTAGCCACCGGAAGTCATCTTGACACATTCACAACACGGCGAGTGTCACAGTAATACGCGGGATGGCAGTGAGGAAAATGTTAAATTCCTGATCAGAAACAAATGAAATAGTGAAAATATCCAACAAGGGAAGACTTAGAATATGTGCAGGATTAACTGTTTTACAATTTTATGTTTGAACAAGCACCCAATCGCCCACAGTCGTATTCCGACCGTGCCGTGCATTTCCTGCGACAAGCTTGCTTCAAACTAAAAGACTGACGCTTCGGTTCTTTTTCGACTGCATACTAAGATCATTAAAACAAAAATGTACTTAAAATGTCTTTAAAAGATGAATGATATATTCATAAAAGTCATATTACTCACCTGAGTCGATGGTAGTTGAGGTTAAAGAAGAAATTGGCCGTTTGTTTGGGCAGATTCGGTGCTTCCCACGATAAGCGTCCCGTGTTTACGATCGTTGGAGAGTGTGACAAAGTACTTTTTGTGAAATCCCGCGTCATTCCCTCGAGGGGTATATCCAAATAAATAGCATCACATGATCTGTTGTTATATGTAGCTTGTATCAGCTTATCCAGGTTAGTGAATGTGTGAAGTCCCTGGTCAAATTTTGACTTCGTTCCGGGCCGTCCCGTACATTACGGGCATGACACAGCTGACAAAGGCTGATCATATTTGTTTTATTCAAGGTGCATTTCTCTGAAAGAGGTGATATTTCTCACATATATCTGTTGCCCTTTCAGACTAAATATGTTAGAACTTCACTTGTTGCCGTGGTTGTATTCAAGTCCAGTGCAAAGTTACACAGAAAGTGTGACAAAATGTGTAAGCACGGGACGGGCATTTTTAGACCTTCGAATCACGCAAAATAAAAAAAGACTGACGCTAATAAGTGTACTAAATGTTTTATTGACACAATATCGATGCAGAAACAGGAAATTAACAACAGCGTAATCTAATAATGATGACACATAATTTCAACTGAAGTGGGTGGCCTCGCGCAATATTCGGGCGGCCATTTTGAGGTTTCGTTTTCGATTTTCAGCAACATCAGCTCAAAGATCAATGTCCTACATGTCTGAATCTGATGTTACTGATCCCTTAATGTATATGAAGCATGAGATGCCATTGGCATCAGTGCAAAAAGTGCAGAAGAAATATGTTGAGACATAGAAAGCATGCACCCTGCGGATTCACCATTTCTGGAGAACAACTCGAGTACAATATGGACAATTGGACCTATACTATTAATTGTATTGTTTGAAGAAATAAGTGGACAATGATTGCAAATGATGAATATCTGAAGAAAGCACATTCTACTGTTGAAGTGGACAGAAAGAAAATGAACGTCCGCTGAATGTTTTCGTCTGTACAGTTATAGAATATGCAGTATGCATGTTTATTTATGGTGACTGGGAGATGTCTTTAGAGGATTTATGAAAGGACATATTAGACAGGGGTGGTTTCGGAGAAACAGTTGTAACAGAGCCAATGAGCATGACATAACCGTATATGGTGATAATGTTTAAGCTTCTACCTTACATGCAGATTCTATTGCTGTTGTTTTGTGTATTTCAAAAAGTTTTTTTTATAGAAAATGCTGGCCTTGTTTCTTTTTCTTTTTTTCTTTTTTTGTTTTTGTTTTTTGCTTTCGGTTGTGTTTGTGTGTATTTTTAACCCCTTCGCTGCCAGAGTGTAAATAAAAAGGTGAATCGCCTGTGCCACGGAGTTTTAAACGTCTTGACTTAAAATAAAAAAAAATTCATATCTCTTCATCCAGCCCAGAAAACCCCACAGCATTATAAATTTTCTTATTCAGTATACTTTACAACACACCAGGAGCAGCAGTACTTTCCGTTTTTACAACCGCCAGTGCTAGTAATGTCACTTCGATTCTTATCTGGGTCAAGTCCGACTTCAGACATCAGCACTGAAATATCGCCTGCATGCACCAAATTACCATCATTTTCACTCTTATCGACAGACTGCAAATCAGAATCAGCTCCACAAGTAATGATTTCTGCAACTTCTTTTGCTGCAGAAGTTGTTTTTCGGGTCCAATCGACGCTTGGTTTCGAAGCGAGTCCGTCTGCCATTGTTTACACTTGCTGAATAGTAACCAGCTGTAGGGGGTCACATTTTCAACCGCACGGGCAGAAAAGACCATAAAATGTCACGCATACATAATTAGCATCGATATGTAGAGGGAATACTGAAGTTTCCGTCGGTGGCACTGAAGGCATACGTTTCTTCTGATCGAATATTCGGTCGGAAGTACTGAACGGGTTAATTCCCTTACAGGGATGGATTTTTCCAGAGGATTTTTGCCAGGGACAACTACATTGCTGTAGGGTTTTTTTATACGCTCTAAGTACATGCTGCACCCAGGACTTTGGTTCATTGTCTCATTGGAAGAACAAGAATCCAATTCAAAGTCTATTGGAAGGGGAAGGAAAGTCTCTATCCAACTGGGAATAGAACCCAGAACCTCTTGAATCCTAGGTTGGCGCATTGTTGACTAGGCTGCCACTCATGTTCACTGTGACAATGTTAAGTGACTAATCCTTGTCTGTTGTGCAGGTGTTACTTGTTTGACAGTGGGGCCTACCTGGTGATGGACCCAGACTTCTTGACAGCCAGCGCCCTTGATGAGAGTCGCTACGAGCAGGTCACCCTGGGCAGCAAAGAAGGGGAGGTCATGAAACACCTTGTCAACTTCCATCAATTCTTCGGCCGTAAAGAGTCCATTGATTTTCAGGGATCCTGCCGCATCACTCCTAGCGAACCCAAGGTGTTTCCTTTGAGTCTGTATTCTAACCATGACATTTTTGTGCTTTTACTACTCTTATGAATTTAGGGGTCCCAAAGCATGAAGATGGTTTCTTGACCATGTCATTTCAAACGATACATATTTTCCTCTGAATTTAGTGCTTCTTTTAGGTCCAGTTGTACATCTAACTTTTAGTGTAAATATAGCAGCTTGTAAATAAGGAAAGAATACTTTAAGATAGATCTTGTCTTTGTGTATTTAACCGTTTGACTCCTCCCACCTATCCACCAACATCCTGCATGGCCAGCTACGCTAGCAAAGCAAAAACATAACCCTTTGACTCCCTCACCCTGGCCACCAGCTTCTTGCAGGAATCTGGTGGATAGGGTGAGGGAATCAAAGGGTTAAGTTTTTGCAGTTGGTGAGTAGGGTGCCGGAGTCAAAGGGTTAATTGTTGATAGGAATGTAAATGAAAAGAAAGTTCTTGTTTATTTGGTTACTGTAAGTTCAGATATGAACTGATTTTGTCAGTTTTGATAAGCTACTTACAGGCCTGGTTAGGGCAGAGGAGAGCGATCACCTTTCAGTCTACCTGCATGAGTTTGCATAGGTGTGAATCATGTCTGGGGAACTTTATATCTACACATGTTCTCATTTTTCCCCAGCTGTGAATGAACATGATGTGTTCATGTGGCCTCCATTCTCCGCAGCTGTGGATGAACATTATGTGTGCATATGGCCTCCATGCTATCCAGCTGTGGATGAACATAATGTGTGCATATGGCCTCCATGCTATCCAGCTGTGGATGAACATAATGTGTGCACATGGCCTCCATGCTATCCAGCTGTGGATGAACATAATGTGTGCACATGGCCTCCATGCTATCCAGCTGTGGATGAACATTATGTGTGCATATGGCCTCCATGCTATCCAGCTGTGGATGAACATAATGTGTGCATATGGCCTCCATGCTATCCAGCTGTGGATGAACATAATGTGTGCATATGGCCTCCATGCTATCCAGCTGTGGATGAACATAATGTGTGCATATGGCCTCCATGCTATCCAGCTGTGGATGAACATAATGTGTGCATATGGCCTCCATGCTATCCAGCTGTGGATGAACATAATGTGTGCACATGGCCTCCATGCTATCCAGCTGTGGACGAACATAATGTGTGCACATGGCCTCCATGCTATCCAGCTGTGGATGAACATAACGTGTGCATGTGGCCTCCATTCTCCCCAGCTGTGGATGAACATAATGTGTGCACATGGCCTCCATTCTCCCCAGCTGTGGATGAACATAACGTGTGCATGTGGCCTCCATTCTCCCCAGCTGTGGATGAACATAATGTGTGCACATAGCCTCCATGCTATCCAGCTGTGGATGAACATAACGTGTGCATGTGGCCTCCATTCTCCCCAGCTGTGGATGAACATAACGTGTGCACATGGCCTCCATTCTCCCCAGCTGTGGATGAACATAACGTGTGCACATGGCCTCCATTCTCCCCAGCTGTGGATGAACATAACGTGTGCACATGGCCTCCATTCTCCCCAGCTGTGGATGAACATAATGTGTGCACATGGCCTCCATTCTCCCCAGCTGTGGATGAACATAATGTGTGCACATGGCCTCCATTCTCCCCAGCGGTGGATGAACATAACGTGTGCACATGGCCTCCATTCTCCCCAGCTGTGGATGAACATAACGTGTGCACATGGCCTCCATTCTCCCCAGCTGTGGATGAACATAATGTGTGCACATAGCCTCCATTCTCTCCAGCTGTGGATGAACATAATGTGTGCACATGGCCTCCATTCTCTGCAGCTGTGGATGAACATAATGTGTGCACATGGCCTCCATTCTCCCCAGCTGTGGATGAACATAATTTGTGGACATGGCCTCCATGCTATCCAGCTGTGGATGAACATAACGTGTGCACATGGCCTCCATTCTCCCCAGCTGTGGATGAACATAATGTGTGCACATGGCCTCCATTCTCTCCAGTTGTGGATGAACATAATGTGTGCACATGGCCTCCATTCTCCCCAGCTGTGGATGAACATAATGTGTGCACATGGCCTCCATTCTCTCCAGCTGTGGATGAACATAATGTGTGCACATGGCCTCCATTCTCCCCAGCTGTGGATGAACATAATGTGTGCACATGGCCTCCATTCTCTCCAGCTGTGGATGAACATAATGTGTGCACATGGCCTCCATTCTCCCCAGCTGTGGATGAACATAATGTGTGCACATGGCCTCCATTCTCTCCAGCTGTGGATGAACATAACGTGTGCACATGGCCTCCATTCTCCCCAGCTGTGGATGAACATAATTTGTGGACATGGCCTCCATTCACTCCAGCTGTGGATGAACATAATGTGTGCACATGGCCTCCATTCTCCCCAGCTGTGGATGAACATAATGTGTGGACATGGCCTCCATTCTCTCCAGCTGTGAATAAACATAATGTGTGGACATGGCCTCCATTCTCCCCAGCTGTGGATGAACATAATGTGTAGACATGGCCTCCATTCTCCCCAGCTGTGGATGAACATAATGTATAGACATGGCCTCCATTCTCTCCAGCTGTGGATGAACATAATGTGTGGACATGGCCTCCATTCTCTCCAGCTGTGAATAAACATAATGTGTGGACATGGCCTCCATTCTCTCCAGCTGTGAATAAACATAATGTGTGGACATGGCCTCCATTCTCCGCAGCTGTGAATGAACTTTATATGTGCATATGGCCTCCAATTTCCCCAGCTGTGAATGAACTTTTATAAGTACTTATGGCCTCCATTCTCCCCAGCTGTGAATGAACTTTATAAGTACATATGGCCTCCAATTTCCCCAGCTGTGAATGAACTTTATATGTGCATATGGCCTCCATTCTCCCCAGCTGTGAATGAACTTTATAAGTACATATGGCCTCCATTCTCCCCAGCTGTGAATGAACTTTTTAAGTACATATGGCCCCCAATTTCCCCAGCTGTGAATGAACTTTATATGTGCATATGACCTCCATTCTCTCCAGCTGTGAATGAACTTCATATGTGTATATGGCCTCCATTCTCTCCAGCTGTGAATGAACTTCATATGTGCATATGGCCTCCATTCTCCACAGCTGTGAATGAACTTTAGGTGTGCATATGGCCTCCATTCTCCACATCTGTGAATGAACTTTAGGTGTGCACATGGCCTCCATTCTCTCCAGCTGTGAATGAACTTTAGGTGTGCATATGGCCTCCATTCTCTCCAGCTGTGAATGAACTTTAGGTGTGCATATGGCCTCCATTCTCCACATCTGTGAATGAACTTTAGGTGTGCATATGGCCTCCATTCTCCACATCTGTGAATGAACTTTAGATGTGCATATGGCCTCCATTCTCCACAGCTGTGAATGAACTTTAGGTGTGCATATGGCCTCCGTTCTCCACAGCTGTGAATGAACTTTAGGTGTGCATATGGCCTCCATTCTCCACAGCTGTGAATGAACTTTAGGTGTGCATATGGCCTCCATTCTCCACAGCTGTGAATGAACTTTAGGTGTGCATATGGCCTCCATTCTCCACAGCTGTGAATGAACTTTAGGTGTGCATATGGCCTCCATTTTCCATATCTGTAATGAACTTTATATGTGCATATGGCCAGCTGAAAATGGATACCTGACTTTCTTCAAAGCTAGAGGAGGTAAAGCAACCAGAGAGAGGAGATGGTCAGTGCCCTTATAACACCAGGCCTGAGAAAAATTGAGGTCTCAGCCATTCACTCCACTACATCCTCAGGGTTATGGGATAGCCTTTACCTTTTTTGTTTTGTTTTTGTTTTTTCTTATTTTGTTACAATATAGATCTGCGTCAGTGAATTTACATTTGTTGAAAAGGTTACCCTTTTTTATGTGTATTTAGCTGCCTACGCTAACTGCTACAATATGTCTTCCATTTGATCATACAAGGTAACACTGCAAGGGATGCCCAAGAAGCCTGAGGATTATGATGACTACCAGAAGAACAGGGGACCCATCCCCAAGTTTCACAGTGACTTTGGCTGCATTCAAGATGTTGTCAGCTTCTCTGCCAATGACAGCAATCTGGGTAATAACACAGGATGCATTACAATTGATTCAGTTAAGATGATCACCAGTTTATGACACTTGCGGCTCTTTCGAGCAGATAGAAAGACAGTGGATAGATAAGGGGTGGTTTTTCCTTGTTTGCAAGGCTGCTCAGATTATCAGTTGCAAGCTTAGCACAGACTGTGACCTTCCTGGGGGTGTTGAAACTTGTAGCTTAAGTTTAGAAAACAGCAACACTCCCACAGAACATACAGAGAAATATCCGTACAACATGTACATTATGTGCAGCATGAACACACATACACATACGCACGCATATGAACACACACACATACTCACACACGCACACACACACGCACACACACACGCACAACACACACACACACACACACACACACACACACACACACACACACACACACACACACACACGCTCGCGCGCATGCGCATACCCACGCACACACACATGCACGCGCGCACACACATGCGTGCGCCACACAAACACCACACACGCACGCGCTTTGTTGTAAACAATGAGAAAATAAAACAAAATGATAAAGCCATGGCATGATGAACCCATCACCATAACTATCTATGTTGTGCAGGTCCAAGCGGCATGATCACGGGCAATGTGTCAGGGCCGTGTATGTCAGGGTTCTACTACGTGACGGCTCTGCCAAAGACCAACCTCTATCTTTTGGTCATCGAGAACTACCGCATCTTCAAAAAGTCCCTCTTCTACAAATTTAATTGCAAAATGACACGCAGGTATCTTTGCTCTGTTGACATGATTTTATCAGTAGTATAAGCAAATTTCCTGTCCAGTGGACGTTCAGCTTTAGTCCCTTCGTTCAAATCTTGTCTGAAATATCATCTTTTTCAGCTGTAATTTGTGTGTTTTTGTGTTTATAAGGGTTTGTGTATGTTTCGAATGGGTGTGTATGAGTGTATGTATGTATGTGTGGATCACTGTAAAAGTGATTGTGTATGTGTGCGTGTATTGTTAGATGAATGTTCAAATGTGCATGTTAATGTGTATGCGTTTTTGTGTCTTTTGTGTGTGTTGTGACAACTTGTATTTGTGTGCCAATGAGTATTGCTTCAGCCTTATCCCCATTCAAGTGTAGCTTATTCTGCATCATCCAATTCGGATCTCAGTATAACAGTCAGAGGCTTCAGAGTTAAAGATTTTCAGGAGATGCGCTGTTGTAGAGCTGGGAGTCATCAGCATAAAAAGAATATTTGATGTTGTGCTGACTGATGACATTGGCAAGTGGTGAGGTGTAGAGTGTGAAGAGAACCGGTCCAATTACAGAGCCTTGGTGGACACCATATGCTAAGTTTAACAGCTGGGATTTAGACTCATTTACCATGACTGACAGGTATGACATAAACCATGACAGATTCCAAACGTTTGCTCCAGCTGAGAGAGCAGGGTGTGGTGGTCAGTGGTGTGAAAAGTAGCAGGAAGAGCTGAAAGAATAAGTAGTAAAATTTGTCCACAGTTGTAAAATTTGTCCACAGTTGGCTGAAAGTAACAAATCATTCATAATGTGAATGAGAGAGTTTTGGTGCTGTGGTCATGTTGTTTTGTGTCATGGACGATTTGATTCAAAATCCTGTTTGACTTAGTAGATTGTGAATCACCTCATCATCTAGTTTTTTGTTTGTGTATTGCCTGAAATAATGTAATTGTGATTGATATTGAAATTGAAGAACATATGCGCATGCTCAAACACACGCGCACAACACATGCACACAACATGCACACCACGCATGTACCACACCACCACACGGCACGCACACCACGCACGCACACACACACACGCACACACACAACACACACACACACACCACACACACACACACACACACACACACACACACACACACACACACACACACACACACACACACACACACACACACACACAAAACAAAACAAACTAGTTATACAGCATTCCTGTCTTTCCCCACAGTGTTGTGAACAGCGGGGCCTACAGAATCGTCAATGGCACATGCGCACATGAAGATACAACAGAAACTACCCTGGCTCAACAGAACATGTGCCCAAAGCTGCGAGACATCGCTATCAAGTGTACATTCACCACTGCCAGCGGCATCACTGCCAGTGTTTTGTTGGTCACATGTGGTTTACTTGCGCACTGTGGGTTTGAAGAAATGTTTATTAAATTTTAAAAAAAGTCACTGCCATACTTAACTTTTGGCTTGAAGATAGTTATGATTTTTTTAAGTCTCTTTGCTGTCATACTGAATTTTGGATGGTTCTTGGATACTAATGGTTGTTAAATTTCAGGTTGCAATATTGAATATAGTGATAAAGATTCATTGCCATTCCTGATTTTGGCTGGAAGATGTTATATTATAATTTTTTAAGTCTCTTGCTGCCATAGAGAATTCTGGATGGCTCTGAGGTGATAATGGTTGTTAAGTTTCTGGCTGCAGTATCAACTGTAGTGGTTTTTCAGTCTTGCTCGTTCCGTATTCAGTTTCAGTTAGTATCTTGATGCATGGCTGTTTTCAGCTGTTGTCAAATTTAAGAAGTGGAATGGTAGATAGACCAGGATTTGAAGTCCCATTTTCACTGAACTGTAAGAGACTTTTAAAGTATGATTTCATATTTGAAATTTGCTCTGTGGTGAGCAGAAATACTGTACTGTGAAGTATGAATTGTGCATAGGTAATGTGTGCTTTGTGCTGAGTACATGTTCAGCATGAAGTCGATACAGGTCCCTGAAACTGTCATTCAGTTTCTAGTAACTTCGAACTACTGAACCATCCAGATATATCTTATTTAATATTACATGATTATACTCATGAGGAAGAGGATGGGATGGAGGATGAACAGGAGGAGATGAAAAACAAGGGAAAAAAAAAAAATGATGATGATAATAGTTGTAATAGTAATAGTAGTAGTAAGAGTAGTGGTACTTTTGCTCGACATTTACATCCTTGTCAAGTTAGCCGATGGCGCCAGGAATAATGAACATTCCCCTTTCCATTTATTTGCTTAATAACAACATATTATGGAATTCATTAATTGTAGCTGCAGGAATAGGCTTTATTTTTGGAAAGAAAAGGTGTTCCGAGCAGTGTTTTTGCAGATGCATGTATAAACCTTGTGCTGGTTCAGCCTACATCGTGAAGGCATTATAGTGCTGCATAGTCAACATACTTTGACTTTGGTGGGTTACACTACTATGTATACATTCAGACTTCAGCTTCAGGTTTTGGTGGTTGTACATGGTTTGTTACTTGTTTCAACAAGTCATCAAACCCTGTCAATGTTTTACATGGTCTGTAATGCGCACATTTCATCTTCTGTGTATGTGTATGCACTAACTGATCTGCACACTGATTGTCTGGGAGATAGGAAAAATGTCCAGCTTTACCACCAGGTGCTGCCCAGGTAAGGTGTAACCCAAATCTTCCAATCAAAAGTCCAGCATTTTAATCATCTTGGCTCTCATACTTGTTTGAGAGACAGGCTTTTGAGAAGCCATCGTGTTGTAAGTTGCAGGGAAAAATTGTAGCTAGCGTAATTCTCTGTTTTGGAGAAACAGATCTTTCCTCCATAGTGGGCATTGGTGTATGATATTGACATCATATCAGTATTATTTGTTACAACAGCGAAAAGGTAAATTAAATTATTTTGATTGTAAGTTTCTTACCTTTTTAGCAGAACATAAAGCCAAATGTTTGAATGTATGGTGAAAAGGTACATTATTTTGATTGTAAGTTATTTGTTCCTCCTTTGAACATGAAAAGCATGAAATCAACTGTATGAATGTATGTAATTGTCATTAGAATTGTTTGTTCTAGATTCATAGTATAGATACAAGTATTGCACAACGTTTTTATCAACTGCTGTATGCTTGTGTTTGTGTATTATTCATATGCAATAAAATAGTCCTCCTTTTGTTATCTTTTCGTCATGGCATTTTGGAAGTGAAGGTAAGAAACAACGAAATCTTACAGACTAAATTCTGTGAGGTGAGACATTGTGAACAGAACACAGCATGGTACCTTTTTTTTTTTTTTTTTTAAAGATGATAACCATGTGTTTGGATGGAGAATGTTTTGGATGAGACCATGAACAGGGACTACAATTATTGCAAATTATTCTTTTTACTTTTTGTTGTTGCTCTTCTTTGTTTTGAATTGGTTTTGTTATTGTTTTTGCATTGTAAGCAGTGTTTTCTCAGATGTGTGTTTTGCATATTGTTTGACACACACTGTGCAGGCTTTATGCTTCTGCGCAGCTTGCATACTTTTGTCTTCCATAGCTACTGTATGCTGTGTGTTTTTGTGTTTCCATAAGACGCCGAATACTGACATGGTTTACAGGATCTTTAGCTTGCATATTTGATGTTCTGAATGTGTATACATACAAGGAAGCTCAGCACTAGCAACTGTGCTCATTATGTTGACTTGAGAGATTTGAAAACTCTCCGTCCATAAAGGAACCGGAAAAAACACAAAAAGGGAATCATAACGCACGTTTGATACAACTGACAAGACAGGTGCAAATTTTTGGCTGAGAAAGCGACCAAAGAACGTCACAGCTTCAGTTCTTTAAAAACGATGATCATGGTCTGGATCAGAAGTTGTTTGTTTTTTTTACATAAACAGTTTTCAGTGTATTTTGGGCCATGAGTTTGATATGGTAGTGATGCATTTTTGTTTATTGATGCACTTTGGTTTTTCTTAGCTGTCTTTTTACTAGCATGTACGTAATCATATTTTACAAGTGTGTAAGCTCTGTAGTTGTGAAAGATCATACTAATTGCGAAGTACTCGACAGGGTGGTAGAGAAAGTGGTTAAAAAGACGTACACCGTCAGGTGCTGCTGTGCGTCCATACTATCCTGCTACCCGGTTCCGCTTCAGGTGGCTGTGTTCCTCTTTAATTCAAGTGTTTTGAAGCGCTGAGAGCATCCTGTCTGTGCTCCTGCACAGCCTTTCTTTGTTTGCTGGGTCCTTTCCCCAGTTCTCACTTCACCTTTCATTTTGGTGTTTTCTGATTGTGATCAAGGATCTAGCTTACATTATTAAGTCTTCTTGTTTTTCTTTGATTGTTTCTTTTTGTTTTCCGATTGTGATCAAGGATTTATCCTACATTATGTCTTCTTTTTTTCTTTGTTTCTTTTTTTCTTTGTTTCTTTTTTTTTCTTCTTTCTCTGTTTTTCTCTTTGTCAGTCTTTCACAGTAAATCTTGTGTCTTGCAGTGAACAGTAAAGCCAGATTATTTGTGAATTATTTTGTTATATGATTTGTTTTCTCTCAGACTGTCTTTCTATCTCAGCAAATCTTGTGTCTTGCAGTAAACAACAAAGCCAGACTATTTGTGAATTATTTTGTTATATGATTTGTTTTCTCTCAGACTGTCTTTCTATCCCAGCAAATCTTGTGTCTTGCAGTGAACTATATGTACAAAGCCTGATTGTTTATGAATTATTTCTTTATCTGACACCAGTTATCTTTCTTTGATTCAGAGATTGTGGTCAATGACTGTAGTTTTGTTGGAATTGATTTTTGTGATGTATTTGTTGATCTGTATTGGACAGTATCTCAAAATCATTTGAGGAGTACCTGTAACTTTGATATTATGTTGATATGTATTTGAGATATTAATTGTAGACACTGTGTGTTTGTATCTATGAAATGTACATGTGTTATGTGATATGTAAATTCCCTCTTGATGATTTTGATGATGGTTTAACTTTAGATTTGCACTTAGCACTTTTAATACTTGTGTGTGTGTTGTGTGTGTGTGTGTGTGTGTGTGTGTGTGTGTGTGTGTGTGTGTGTGTGTGAAGAGTGTGAGGTAGTGTGGTGGTGGTGTGAGAGAGAGAGAGAGAGAGAGAGAGAGGTGATAATTTATTGTTGGTAATTTTGCTTCTTATGTTTGCTGTTATCAGTTTAATTCTTTTGTTTTATGTTATTTTGCTGACGTATGATTTGTAGAGAATCATAAAGCATGTGATTCAAGATTGTAAAAGTCAGAAAGAGTAGAAAGCCGAATACTTTTGAAGGTATATTGAATCATTCTATGTGAATTCCAAATTGTTGTTAAAGTCAAGCACTGTTTGTTCTAGTCTCTGTGTACAGTTCCATGTGTAGATGCAAAATACAACAATACACTTTTGTACAAAAGTAGACCAGATTTCTGTTTGTTGTGTGATGTAAATGTTACAACAGATTGTATAAACTGTTGTATGTTGTTGTTGTTTGTTGTTGAATACTCCTTGGGCCCAGTACTTGTACATTTGTATATAAGGCTAACAGATGCATTCTCCAGAGCGAGAGGACTGATATCAACATGGTTGATTTATCAGTTTTATACAAAAGACATGGAGAGAGAAGATTGGCAACCAGACAGTTTCCGAAGGTGTCACTGTCTTGATCAACCCTGTCGGTCAGCACATCTCAAAATTGTGTGCTTTATTATTGCACTGTGCTGAGTCGTTTGCAGTGCTGCATTTCATACACGTGGCCAGTTAGAGACTGACACGGACAGTATGTCACAAATTAACTTCCCTCTTGCCTCTCCATGTCCCCAGTTATGCTCATCTGGGTAGTGGGATTAGTTACTGTGGATTGAATTCAAAGACCCCTCCTATACTTGGGACCACTGGCGCTTCCGTGTTTCGTTCTTTTCTGTTCTGTCTTCTCTGATGTGTTTTATCAGTCTTGTTTAGGCTGATGGCTGACCAACACAGACAACATGACACAGACTGACTTTCCTCTTCCCTCTCCATGTCCCCAGTTATGCTCATCAGTGGAGTTCTGTGGATTGAATTCAAAGACCCCTCCTATACTTGGGACCACTGGCGCTTCCTTATTTGATTCTTTTCCGTTTTGTCCTCTCAGATCTGTTCTATCAGTCTTGTTTAGGCTAATGGCTTATTCAGCTGCGACTTCTGAAATTTTACTCATCATCTCTAAGAACTCCAGTCTGTAACCATGAGACATCAAGTCTTGAAGATAGAAAGAATGGATGGGTAGCCAAGTGTGAGACATCAAGTCTTGAAGATAGAAAGAATGGATGGGTAGCCAAGTGTGAGACATCAAATCTTGAAGATAGATAGATGGATGGGAAGCCAAGTGTGAGACATCAATCTTGAAGATAGAAGAATGGATGGGTAGCCAAGTGTGAGACATCAAGTCTTGAAGATAGAAAGAATGGATGGGTAGCCAAGTGTGAGACATCAAGTCTTGAAGATAGAATGAAAGGGTAGCCAAGTGTGAGACATCAATCTTGAAGATAAAGAATGGATGGGTAGCCAAGTGTGAGACATCAAGTCTTGAAGATAGAAAGAATGATGGTAGCCAAGTGTGAGACATCAAATCTTGAAGATAGAATGGATGGGTAGCCAAGTGTGAGACATCAAGTCTTGAAGATAAAGAATGGATGGGTAGCCAAGTGTGAGACATCAATCTTGAAGATAGAAGATGGATGGGTAGCCAAGTGTGAGACATCAATCTTGAAGATAGAATGGATGGGTAGCCAAGTGTGAGACATCAATCTTGAAGATAGAAAGAATGGATGGGTAGCCAAGTGTGAGACATCAATCTTGAAGATAGAATGGATGGGTAGCCAAGTGTGAGACATCAAATCTTGAAGATAGAAAGAATGGATGGGTAGCCAAGTGTGAGACATCAAATCTTGAAGATATAGAATGGATGGTAGCCAAGTGTGAGACATCAAGTCTTGAAGATAGAAGAATGAATGGGTAGCCAAGTGTGAGACATCAATCTTGAAGATAGATAGAATGGATGGGTAGCCAAGTGTGAGACATCAATCTGAAGATAGATAGAATGATGGGTAGCCAAGTGTGAGACATCAAGTCTTGGAAGATAGAATGGATGGGTAGCCAAGTGTGAGACATCAAGTCTTGGGAAGATAGAATGGATGGGTAGCCAAAGTGTGAGACATCAAATCTTGAAGATAGATAGAATGGATGGGTAGCCAAGTGTGAGACATCAATCTTGAAGATAGATAGAATGGATGGGTAGCCAAGTGTGAGACATCAAATCTTGAAGATAGATAGAATGGATGGGTAGCCAAGTGTGAGACATCAAATCTTGAAGATAGATAGAATGGATGGGTAGCCAAGTGTGAGAATCATCTGAAGATAGATGGATAGCCAAGCGAGACATCAAGTTGAAGATAGAATGGATGGTAGCCAAGTGTGAGACATCAATCTTGAAGATAGAAGATGGTAGCCAAGTGTAGCATCAAATCTTGAAGAGAATGGATGGTAGCAGTGTGACATCAAGTCTTGAAGATAGAATGGATGGGTAGCCAAGTGTGAGACATCAAGTCTTGTAGATAGAATGGATGGGTAGCCAAGTGTGAGACATCAAATCTTGAAGATAGAATGGATGGGTAGCCAAGTGTGAGACATCAAATCTTGAAGATAGAAAGAATGAATGGGTAGCCAATTGTTAGCTTCAGAGGAGAAAAGAATGCTGAATTTGGAGATAAATAGGTTTTGCTTACAGCTTTAAGCAGTAATCATGTGTTTGTAGATCTTGTCTGATTGTATTCTGCTTGGGCATGCCAAACCAACCTTCATAGTACTTAGGGGTTGGAACAAATGCCTCTGGGCATGATATATCCTCTTTTTTCCCCATCATCGAAGACGGTGAATGTATAAAATGTTTGTTTTACATGTCTTGAGGAAACAACGAACTGTGTGTGATAGATGATGTGCACTTTGTCATACATCATTCCCTGTGATTCCCTGTTGGATATTTTTTGTTTTTTGTTTCATATTTTATTTGTTTCTGTGTTTGTACAGTTTGTCATATTTTTTATTTTTCTTGTAATTTTTTTTTAAACATACATACAACGCCACATGATGCCAAACCACAAAGCTTAACTTCAGAATATTCTTTGCACGAAACGCTTTGTAATGTGTGTACGTTTGGTTAGAAAAACGCCCAGTGAAGAAAAATAATAGAATGTAAAAAATTATCTTACCAGTAAGGTCTTGTTCATGATCTGCAATTCACCTAATGAGCATTCTTATAGATGCTTCATATCCAAACCTTTGTATCAGGTTGTCTTTAAACTGTTGTCATCTGAATATCAAGATGCAAAGTGCAATCTTGTAGTTAGGTTGTTTTGATGATTACACAGACAGTGTATCAATTGGCCAGCAGTTATAATTATTTGCAATGCGTCTGCATTATGTTTCTACCATTTGAATTAGTCTGAAATTTCTGGAGCATAGTTATCAGTTGTTGGAGAGGAACATAGGATATAATCTCTTTGATGGTGTAAAAGTAAACAGAAGACACATCTTGGCTGTTTTCAGCGTCATGCAGTACTGAGTGTTTTAGTTATGAAAGCATTTTGAAAATTGTAGATGAATCTGTGGAAACTGTTGTTTTTTTTTTGATGAAATGCGCAGTTTTCTCCCTTGCTGCCTCACGTTATGCACTTATTCAGTGGCATTACTCTTACACCACCAGTCGTGAGGCTCCAACACACCACCAAATCCAGGTTCATTCTGTCAATGTTTATGTATTAGGATGTCTTACATGAGCCATCAGTACATAGCTGCCATAAAGCTACCCACCTGAGGAGGTCTGCACTGCGGTTGGGTCACTTCTTAAGCAATGTCTGTTCTTGTGTTGATAAGAAATTTGGACTTTAATCTCGTATCGCTCTTCTGGATTTTTTTCTTTCTATATTTTGAACATCTTGATCAATTTGTGTAACTGTCATTGTGATGATGTGATTAGGAGTATATGACTTAGAGGTTGGAGGTTTGAAACCCTGTCAGTTCGTATCATTGTGGTTTTTTTCAGCCTTAACCGTCTCTTACCCAGAGTTGAACATGCTGTGGGTTATTAGGAAGACTGGGATCACACAACTGAGTCTGATCCATTTCACTGATGCAACACTGAGAATGTTGCTCAAATTTCTTCTCAACAGTACCACAGATGCCCATGTATTTTTTGGGCCCGGTTGATACCAGGATAGGTTACGAAAAGAAAGGAAAGTACAGTCCTGTCACTCGCATAGTCCCAGTTTGAAAGGGAACTGTACAGCACAGTCATTATCATTCCCATTCTCGTGTATGGTCTGAGCATTATGATCAGTTGTCCCAGATTTTGTTGCCGTTTATGTCCTGCTCTAAACAGACACTGTGGAGGAAGTGAAACAAAGACATCGCAGGTGGTTGGGCCTCGTTCTGTACATGAACATCATCATGCTGCCGTCAGATGGGCGCCACGGGAAAAAGGAAGGGAGGTAGGACATGGGTGCATGGAGAAGAACTGTTGAGGAGGAGATGAAGTCGGCGTGCAGGATCTGGAATGAAGTCAGCTGGCTCGTTCAGGACCGTTATGGGTGGAGAAGATTCACTCACAGGCACAGTATGCTCCATCTGGAGCAAAGGATTAACCCTTTGAATCCCCACCAGTCCACCAGCATACTTCATTGTCAACCACGCTAGCACAGCAAAAACTTAACCCTTTGACTCCCACACCCTATCCTCCACCAGCTTCCCGCAGGAAGCTTATGGATAGGATGAGGGAGTCAAAGGGTTAAGTTTTTGCAGTTGGTGGATAGGATGCGGGAGTCAAAGGGTTAATTAAATAAGCATGTCATACTTTGCATGGTGACTTGAATTTCGGTGGGTTTGGAGGTGTGTTGGACAGTGTTGAAATCAGTGGTGTAGAGGCCATGACTAAAAGGTGATACAGCAGATGAGCTCTCCCCTCCCCCCCCCCCCCCCAAAAAAAAAAAAAAAAAGAAAGAAAAAGCAAAACAGAGTTGTGTAACTGTGAGCACATATCATTGATTCATGTCTAATGTCTGTACTCAAAGATGGATCTTCATGAACCGTTTTCAGACTTGAAAATAATCAATTGGACATTGGTTTCTGATTTCTGATGCATATTGATGAAAGCTGATGGACTTGCAAAATCTGTTTTTCGTTTTGGACAAGCATTTAGCTTTAACATAATTTCTTCAGATGCACTTAGTCATCTGGGTTCTGCTCATTTGCATGTGCAGATACAGACTTGCACCTAGAGTCATGTTTGTAGCTGTGGGCACTTGTAAGTAGAATGGGAATTTTGAGAATGTTTTAAGACTTGTCATTAAGTCTGGAATTTTTTTGTAAGATAACACTGAAAAAAGGAATACTTTGTCATAGATGCATGCATGCATGTAATCAAATACTGGTGCACATGCTTACTTCTATACTCACACACTTGCATTTAATATATGCATATATATCATGTTTTATTAACTTCCGTGCTTTCATTTACTTTTCCATGCTTTCATTCGTGTGCATGTATTATTCCAATTGTACTCTCGGAAAGACAGTTCTGTTGTGTGCTGATTTTGTTTCCTTTATGTGAAGAAATGTCATCTGTCACTGAAATAGTAGTTGACTTTTGAAATGTGTATCGCGTTTAGCATACGTTTTATTGCAGAGTCATATATGTAGATGAACTTGTAGCAGACTTTCTGTAGCTAGCAATTGTATTCTTTTAAATATATTTCCTGAACAAATGATGTGTGTGTTTGTCGCTGTGTGTTGTGTGTATGTATGTCTTCGGGTGTGATGGAAGAGAAGAGAGAAGAAGAAGAGAAGAGAAGAGAAGAAGAGAAGAGAAGAGAAGAGAAGAGAAGAGAAGAGAGAGAGAGAGAAGAGAGAGAGGAGAGAGAGGAGAGAGAGGAGAGGAGAGGAGAGGAGAGGAGAGGAGAGGAGGAGGAGGAGGAGAGGAGAGGAGAGGAGAGAGAGAGAGAGAGAGAGAGAGAGAGAGAGAGAGAGAGAGAGAGAGAGGTCTTAACATAGAAATCTTTGCAGATCAACGATAGCTATGAGAAAGATTCTCAGCCTGGTGCCCTGTTTGCTTGTACATGCCCAAACTATTCACGTTTCCGTTTTGTTCGTTTTTGTTCTTGTTTTCAGCAGCATTGTCTGGGATGCATGTATATACATTGTTCTAGTTTTTTTTTGTGCCACACAATGTGCAGGCATCATGTTTCTGCACAGTCTGGATACTCTGTCTTCAGTGGGTTGTCTCACCGTGCATGTGCATGATCAGACACGTTTTTTGTTGGTGTGCGTGTTGAGTGTTTCATGTTTCCATAAAACATCCAACACTGGCATGGCTTAGATGATGTTTAACCCTCTGAATCCTGCAAGCTATCCAGTAACTGCAAAAACATCCCTTTTATTCACTCACTCTGTCCATCAGCGTCCTGCAGGAAGCTGGCGGTTAGGGTAAGGGAATCAACGGGTTAAGTTTTTGCTTTGCTAGCATAGTTGACAGTGCAGGGTGCTGGTAGACAAGGGTACAGGAGTCAATGGGTTAACGTACATGTTTGATGTTTATATGACTATACTCATGAAAGGGGGCAGGCACAAGCAGAACTGCATATATGTTGACCTGGGAGATTGAAAAATCTCCTTCTCCACAGGATCGAACTCAAACCCTCCAGATCGGAATTCTGACTTCCTAACCGCCAGGCTATTTGGCCCCATCAGTCAAGTTTCAGCTTCAGTTTGCTTAAAGTGATGTCACAGTACTAGGAGAATTCCATGTGTGCTATGCCAAGCTTGTAGGCCTACCAGGTTAGTGTCTCATCTCTGTACACTAAAAAAGAAAAACAAACCCTCTGCTGTTCAGGCATACAGGCAAGCCGGAACAATGAGCAGATAGGATTATATAGGTGAGCCATGAACAATGAGCAGACATACAGGCAAGCCAGAACAATGAGCAGATAGGATTATATAGGTGAGCCATGAACAATGAGCAGATAGGATTATATAGGTGAGCCATGAACAATGAGCAGATAGGATTATATAGGTGAGCCATGAACAATGAGCAGATAGGATTATATAGGTGAGCCATGAACAATGAGCAGACATACAGGCAAGCCGGAACAATGAGCAGATAGGATTATATAGATGAGCCATGAACAATGAGCAGACATACAGGCAAGCCGGAACAATGAGCAGATAGGATTATATAGGTGAGCCATGAACAATGAGCAGACATACAGGCAAGCCGGAACAATGAGCAGATAGGATTATATAGGTGAGCCATGAACAATGAGCAGACACACAGGCAAGCCGGAACAATGAGCAGATAGGATTATATAGGTGAGCCATGAGCAGACATACAGGCAAGCCGGAACAATGAGCAGATAGGATTATACAGGTGAGCCATGAACAATGAGCAGACATACAGGCAAGCCGGAACAATGAGCAGATAGGATTATATAGGTGAGCCATGAACAATGAGCAGACATACAGGTAAGCCGGAACAATGAGCAGATAGGATTATACAGGTGAGCCGTGAACAATGAGCAGACATACAGGCAAGCCGGAACAATGAGCAGATAGGATTATACAGGTGAGCCGTGAACAATGAGCAGACATACAGGCAAGCTGGAACAATGAGCAGATAGGATTATATAGGTGAGCCATGAACAATGAGCAGACATACAGGCAAGCCGGAACAATGAGCAGATAGGATTATATAGGTGAGCCATGAACAATGAGCAGACATACAGGCAAGCCGGAACAATGAGCAGATAGGATTATACAGGTGAGCCATGAACAATGAGCAGGCATACAGGCAAGCCGGAACAATGAGCAGATAGGATTATATAGGTGAGCCATGAACAATGAGCAGGCATACAGGTGAGCCGGAACAATGAGCAGATAGGATTATACAGGTGAGCCATGAACAATGAGCAGGCATACAGGCAAGCCGGAACAATGAGCAGATAGGATTATATAGGTGAGCCATGAACAATGAGCAGACATACAGGTAAGCCGGAACAATGAGTAGATAGGATTATATAGGTGAGCCATGAACAATGAGCAGACATACAGGTAAGCCGGAACAATGAGTAGATAAGATTATACATGTGAGCCATGAACAATGAGCAGACATACAGGTAAGCCGGAACAATGAGCAGATAGAAATTATACAGGTGAGCCATGGACAATGAGCAGAACAACAGTAACGAGAGTAAGACCCGGAAAACAATGAGCAGATACGATTATACAGGTGAGCCGTGAACAATGAGCAGACTACAGGTAAGCCGGACAATGAACAGACAGGCACACAGGCAAGCCGGAACAATGAGCAGATACGATTATACAGGTGAGCGTGAACAATGGCGACATACAGGTAAGCCAGACAATGAACAGACGGGCACACAGGTAAGCCGGAACAATGACAGATAGGATTTCAGGTTACCGTGACAAGGCTGGATACAGTTGCCGGGACAATGCAAACACCCAGGAACCGACAAGACTGCAGTTTAATACTTGTTCGACATAGGACTTTGTATCCAAAGACTGCAGCAAGTGGACTCTTGTTCAACAGAGCGTGGACCATGCACAACCCAAGGCACCTCCGCTTTGCCAAGGATGACCAAGACATGTATGGCAAGATCATGGCAACAGGCTTGCAGCAACAACAAAAATGCTGTGTCTAGAGCAGTGGTTTGCAGCAAAAAAAATGCTGTGTCTAGAGCAGTGGTTTGCAGCAAAATAAAATGCTGTGTCTAGAGCAGTGTTGCGAAAAAATGCTGTGCCTAAGCAGGGTTTGCAGCAAAAAAAATGCTGTGTCTAGAGCAGTGGTTTGCAGCAAAAAAAATGCTGTGTCTAGAGCAGTGGTTTGCAGCAAAAAAAATGCTGTGTCTAGAGCAGTGGTTTGCAGCAAAAAAAATGCTGTGTCTAGAGCAGTGGTTTGCAGCAAAAAAAATGATGCATGTTGCGCTGCTTACGAGCAGTGGTTTGCAGCAAAAACGAATGATGTGTACAGAGCAGTGGTTTGCAGCAAAAAATGCTGTGTACAGAGCAGTGGTTTGCAGCAAAAACGAATGATGTTACAGAGCAGTGGTTTGCAGCAAAAATGATGATGTACAGAGCAGTGGTTTGCAGCAAAAATGAATGATGTGTACACATGTCAGAAGTCAGTGGTTTGCAGCAAAAAATTGACAGGAGTGGTGCAATACAGAGCAGTGGTTTGCAGCAAAAAATGCTGTGTACATGCAGCGTGTGGGTGGTTTGCAGCAAAAAAAAAAAAAAAAAAATGCTGTGTACAGAGCAGTGGTTTGCAGCAAAAAAAAAAAAGTGTACAGAGCAGTGGTTTGCAGCAGAAAACTGCTGTGTACAGAGCAGTGGTTTGCAGCAAAAAATGCTGTGTACAGAGCAGTGGTTTGCAGCAAAAAATGCTGTGTGCAGAGCGGTGGTTTGCAGCAAAAAAAAAAAAAAAAAAAAAAGCTGTGTACAGAGCGGTGGTTTGCAGCAAAAAATGCTGTGTGCAGAGCGGTGGTTTGCAGCAAAAAACTGCTGTCTATAGAGTAGTAGTTCTAAGGTCTGGATTGCCAACTAACGACACACTCAACAGCTGGAACACTGTGTAAGATTTGCAACTTCACTTGGCAAACTGAATGTCTAACCTAAGTTCTGAAAAAAAACTATATTGCAACTTCACTTGGCAAACTGAATGTCTAACCTAAGTTCTGAAAAAAACTATCAGTTCAAAAATTTTGTTGCGCATGATTACAATCACGTGTGTGTGTGTGTGTGTGTGTGTGTGTGTGTGTGTGTGTGTGTGTGATGTGACGTGTGGTTGTGTGAAATATCATTGTTTTGGATAACACAGTGTAGGTTAGGTGTGATTGTCAATGTGATGGTGTTTGTGTCATATGTTGTGTGTGTGTGTGTGTGAGTGAATACGTGAACACAAGTGTAGGTATATGCGTGTTCGTGTATTCGTGTTGTCAATATAGGCGTTACGCACCTTTTAGCACGTCGATGCACCTAATTATGCACAAAACTAATGACTTAGCCGATTTCAGCTAGCCGTCAGCTGACTTGAATGTAATTTAATTATAAGCTTACATCTAGGTCGGTCTGTCACGGTTTGGTATGTAGACTCTCCACGAAGATAGAAACAGAAGGCAGTTTTCCTGTCATTGTGTGTGTGTGTGTGTGTGTGTGTGTGTGTGTGTGTGTGTGTGTGTGTGTGTGTGTGGTGTGGTGTGTGTGTGTGGAGAGAGAGAGAGAGTGTGTGTGTGTGTATGTGTTGGTGTGTATGTAGGCCTATGTGAATATATACATCTGTGTGTGGGTGTGTTTGTACATGTACGTGTTTTTCTACACACACGTTGGTGTGTGTGTTTTTGTGTGTGAGTCAGTGTGTGTGTGTTGTGTGTGTGTGTGTGTGTGTGTGTGTGAGTGTGTGTGTGTATGTGTGTGCGCGCGCGCTCGTGTTTGTGCTTGGGTATATGTTTATGTGAACTTGTGTCTGTGAGTGAATGTGCACGTTTGTTGTGCGTGTGTGTATTTGTACGTATGTGTGCTCACGTTTGGATGTGTTTTGGGCGTGCGTGTATGTGCAAGTTTGTAAGCAAAATGATAATGAAAGTTAGTTTCTTAACACTGAAGTCAATGGGAAATGACTTAGAAAAAATCTCGTCATGTGGGTCATGCCCATCTCACCTCTATAGCTGCATCATCTTCCCCAACCCCGAACAGGGTCAGGTGCCCATTTACAGCTGGGTGGAAATGGAAACTGACGTGTGTGTATGTGCTGGTAATGAGTAAGATGAAAAGAAGTTATAAATTAAACACGCCCGATTGCCAGAAAGACTAAGACACAAGTTAGAAAGAAAAAAAAAAAAAGAAAAAAAGACAAGTCGCGATTCACACACACACACATACACATACAATACACATGCGCGCGCGCGCGCGCACTGCAGAAATTATGCACAATCTATCACGAGACTACTGAAAATCGCACGAAAAGGACAAGAAAAAGGAATGCCTTTTAGAGTCAGCAAAATTCTCAGTACGGCTGTTACGATTCATATGCACGCGCCGCGACACACACACACACACACACACACCCCACAACATAATTTACATATACACGTGTCAGTTTCCGAGTGACTCATCCTTAGTAGCGGATATGACTTGATTGTGTGGTCCCGGTCCTCCCAACGAGTTTATAGCACAATCATCTCCTGGTAGGAGATGGCGGAGGCCAAAACGTTGTAGGCCTACAATAATTTGGTTTGAACCCACGGTTACACAAAGGCTAATAATAATCACACAACCCTGTATAAACAACACATTTAACAAGGAAGCTTCAGCCCTTAATTAACCCTTTGACTCCCGCACCCTATCCACCAACTGCAAAAACTTAATCCTTTTGACTCCCTCGTCTTCCCCTATCCACCAGCTTCCTGCAGGGTTAAGTTTTTGCTTTGCTAGCGTGGTTGACAATACAGGATGCTGGTGGACAAGGTGCGAGAGTCAAAGGGTTAAATCTTTTTGCTTTGCTAGCGTGGTTGACAAATACAGGATGCTGGTGGACAAGGTGCGAGAGTCAAAAGGGTTAAATCTTTTTGCTTTGCTAGCGTGGTTGACAAATACAGGATGCTGGTGGACAAGGTGCGAGAGTCAAAAGGGTTAAATCTTTTTGCTTTGCTAGCGTGGTTGACAAATACAGGATGCTGGTGGACAAGGTGCGAGAGTCAAAGGGTTAAATCGTTTTGCTTTGCTAGCATGGCTGACAAATACAGGATGCTGGTGGACAAGGTGCGAGAGTCAAAAGGGTTAAATCTTTTTGCTTTGCTAGCATGGCTGACAAATGCAGGATGCTGGTGGACAAGGTGCGAGAGTCAAAAGGGTTAAATCTTTTTGCTTTGCTAGCATGGCTGACAATACAGGATGCTGGTGGACAAGGTACGAGAGTCAAAAGGGTTAAATCTTTTTGCTTTGCTAGCATGGCTGACAATACAGGATGCTGGTGGACAAGGTGCGAGAGTCAAAGGGTTAAATCTTTTTGCTTTGCTAGCATGGCTGACAATACAGGATGCTGGTGGACAAGGTGCGAGAGTCAAAAGGTTAAATCATTTTGCTTTGCTAGCATGGCTGACAAATACAGGATGCTGGTGGACAAGGTGCGAGAGTCAAAGGGTTAAATCTTTTTGCTTTGCTAGCATGGCTGACAATACAGGATGCTGGTGGACAAGGTGCGAGAGTCAAAAGGTTAAATCATTTTGCTTTGCTAGCATGGCTGACAAATACAGGATGCTGGTGGACAAGGTGCGAGAGTCAAAGGGTTAAATCTTTTTGCTTTGCTAGCATGGCTGACAAATACAGGATGCTGGTGGACAGGGTGCGAGAGTCAAAGGGTTAAGGCGGTTCGCTGCTGTTCTCTGTCTTGTTCAGGCAACTCCTGTGACATCGGTGGTGCCAAACTGTAGAAACTCTTATCTTTCCCTTCGAACTTCATCAGCAGTGTGGAGGAGTTGGGGGGGGGGGGGGGGGAGAGACATGTTTTGTGGGCAAAAAGCAGCGCAATTCCATGATCTCTCCAGATAGTTGGACGTTCCTTGTACTTGTCAACGGCTGAACATCACTGTCACGAGAAGAAGGTAAAAGGTAAGGGTTGTACCACAACTCTTGAGTTGATAAGTGAGTCGGATGGTAGAGATGTTTCTTTCTCATGAATTTAGATTTGCAAAGTTAACGGTGAGCATGGTTTTTAACTGTTGTCTTTTATCTGAACGGTTTTTTTTTTGTGACGTGGTGTTAGCCCTGATATGGCTCTAGAAGGCGGCTGGGCTATAAGCAATTTGAACTGAACTGAACTTTCTCAGGACTGGCATGAGGTTGATGCTCATCTCACCCCCCCCCCCTCCTTACCTGGGGTCAGGTACCTATCCACAGCTGGACGGATTGGAGTCAGTACCCATGCAGGTTTTTCCCCGAGATCAGAACTCGCGCAGTCAGACTGGGAGGCGTAGTAAGCACACTCTACGCCAGCGTTATCCCGTTCAGAGGTAGGCCACCGTCGAAATAACACCGAAGACGGATTTTGCCTATGGCTGGTAACAGCTCTGTGTCTCTTTCTTTTTTTTTTTTTTTTTTTTTTTTTTTAATAAACGCGCGAGTCAGGTCACATGAGTTTCACAGATGGACACCAGGCAGTGTAGATAAACAACAGACGGTCGAAGTTGGAGAGGCAGACTGTTCAATACATTGACTGTGAACCTTGAAACAATATACTCCAAAGACCTTGGGACTGAACCGCCGATAAAGGCACACACGCAACACACACACAGTTGTAACACGCAGAAGAGTGTTTCGCGATAGAAAGATAAGTTTATCCGGGTCACTTTATGTCTGTGTAGGTGTTTGTGTGTGTATGTCTATGTGCAAGTATATATAGGTCGGACGTTTTCCCTTCGCGTGACACAAATCTCCACGAGCGGTTGTCGTGAGCCGGTGGGCGTGTATACAGGGCAAGAGTTTCACTGGAGGTGAGTTATTTTTTTTCCTTCCACCATTTTGTCTTCGTTTTGTTCGTTTGTTCATTCATTAATTCATTCATTCGTTCATTCATTCGTTCATTTTTTCCGTTCATTCATTCATTCATTTTTTCATTTTTTCATTCATTCGTTCGTTTGCGTTTTCCTCCTTCCTTCTTCGCTTCTTCCTCAGTTTCTGGTTTTATTTCTTTATTCTTTCATTTTTCTGTCTTTTTCTTTCCTTTTTTCTTGTCTTTCAGTCAAGTCAGTTTCATTATCCCCCTCCCCTAAAGAGAGATTAAGCTGAGGTCTTCCACAAGAACACAAAATAAAACCCAGAAAAATGCAACGAATAAAATCAGAACGACGACACAAAACACAAACATGATATACACACTGAAATGCGTAACATGCAACATAAACTTTATCTCGTATGTAAAATAAAACAACTGAAAGCAGACACACACACGCGCGCGCGCGCGCGCACGCACGCACGCACGCACGCACGCACGCACGCACGCACGCACGCACCACACACACACACACAACACACACACACAACACACACACACACACGCACACACTTTTCTTAGAGTTAAGATTGTTGGCACTTTCTGTTCTTCCGTTAGAACAATATAATACATATTTACAATACGTTTCAACGATACAATACTTTTTTAAAACAATCTTTTAAAATCTCTAAATTAGTCTAATGTTCGTTTATTCGTTAATGAACTTGTTGATGAATAACATTTGTCAGTCAGTCACTGTTATTACTATTCCCTTTAGTTTTGTTTAAAGCCCAGCCGACTGCGCAGAACCATGTCGGGGCAAATGTTTCCAAACGTGCACAATACTTCAAAAGGGGAAAAAAAACAAGGAAAAGAAAATTAAGTGCACATATCAATGCATTCTCGCACATAATCTAAAGGAAGGAGATGGCCCTGGCATTGACCACTCGGTCTGATTTATTGCACGGGGGATTTAAAAAACCCCCACCTGAATACATATTTAAACATCTGGTGCGTAAAGGGTTGAGACTTTTTCCTGATTTCCCAGGTCAACCCTCCCCCTTCGTGTGTACATGCATGTGGAATATCAAATACACACGTTAAAGAGCCTGTAAATCATGTCGGTGTCTGGCTTATGAAAACAGTAAAACACCCAGCATGCACGCCTACCAAAGATACAGACTGTACAACAACATAGTGGACAATATCAAATACACACGTTAAAGAGCCTGTAAATCATGTCGGTGTCTGGCTTATGAAAACAGTAAAACACCAAGCACGCACGCCTACCAAAGATACAGACTGTACAACAACATAGTGGACAATATCAAATACGCACGTTAAAGAGCCTGTAAATCATGTCGTGTCTGGCTTATGAAAACAGTAAAACACCCAGCATGCACGCCTACCAAAGATACAGACTGTACAACAACATAGTGGACAATATCAAATACGCACGTTAAAGAGCCTGTAAATCATGTCAGTGTCTGGCTTATGAAAACAGTAAAACACCCAGCATGCACGCCTACCAAAGATACAGACTGTACAACAACATAATGGACAATATAAATACGCAGTTAAAGACCTGTAAATCATGTCAGTGGCTGGCTTATGAAACAGTAAAACACCCAGCATGCACGCCACCAAAGATACAGACTGTACAACAACATGAGGGTTGAACAATACATAATACGCACGTTAAAGAGCCTGTAAATCATGTCAGTACTGGCTATGAAACAGTACAAACACCAAGCATGGACAGCCACCAAAGATACAGACTGTAACAAACAAATAAAATAACATGTAAGAGTGTGATCAGTCATCGCTAAACAGTAACAGACTGCACGATACACACAACACATGATGAAGAGTGTGGTCAGCTCACCTAACAGACACAGACTGTACAACAACATAGTGCAGTGTGGTCAGCTCACCTAAAGATACAGACTGTACACAACATAGTGGATGTGGTCCATCTTTACCTAACGATAAGACTGACAAACATAGTGGAGTGTGGTCAGCTCACTAACAGATACAGCTTCAACACATATTGTCACCGGTGTCAATTCCCTTTCTCATAAATGCCCATAAGTTGCCCGTCTTTTCCTAATCTTCCTTATCAATGATCTATTGTGTCTGCTCCATCAAGACTGTTTCGTTGTTTTCTTTGCTGTTCATGGAACTCTCAAGTTCTCCTTAGAAAGGGAGGGACAGATGGAGAGAGAGAGAGAGGGAGAGAAAAGGAGGGACAGATGGAGAGAGAGGGAGAGAAAGGGAGGGACAGATGGAGAGAGAGGAGAGAGAGACTCAGAGAGGGAGAGACAGATGGAGAGAGAGAGAGAGGAGAGAAAGGGAGGGACAGATGGAGAGAGAGAGAGGGAGAGAAAAGGAGGGACAGATGGAGAGAGAGAGGGAGAGAAAGGGAGGGACAGATGGAGAGAGAGGAGAGAGAAAGGGAGGGACAGATGGAGAGAGAGAGGGAGAGAGAAAGGGAGGGACCGGTGGTAGAGAGAGAGAAAGGGAGGGACAGATGGAGAGAGAGAGAGAGGGAAAGAAAGGGAGGGACAGATGGAGAGAGAGAGAGAAGCAGAGAGAAAGGGAGGGACAGATTGAGAGAGAGAGAAGGAGAGAGAAAGGGAGGGACAGATGGAGAGAGGGAGAGAAAGGGGTGGACAGATGGAGAGAGAGAGAGGGAGAGAAAGGGAGGGACAGATGGAGAGAGAGAGAAAGGGAGGGACAGATGGAGAGAGAGAGAGAGAGAGAGAAAGGGAGGGACAGATAGAGAGAGGGGAGAGAAAGGGAGGGACAGATGGAGATAGAGAGAGGGAGAGAGAGACTCAGAGAGGGAGGGACAGATGGAGAGAGAGGGGAGATGTGTTTTCTAAGGAGAACGTTGAGAGTTCCATGAACAACAAAGAAAACAAAACGAAACAGTCTTGAGGAGGCAGACACAAGTAGATCATTGATAAGGAAGATTAGGAAAAGACGGGCAACATTTATAGGCCATTTTATGAGGAAAGGGGAATTGGAACACCTGGTCACAATGGGAAAGCTGGAGGGAAAGAGAGCACCAGGTAGACCCAGGGAGAAGATACTAGACGGACTTACAGAGTGGCTGAAGACAAGGAGGATGGAAGAGATGCTTGAGGCAACAAGAGATAGAGACAGATGGAAGTCCATGATCGCCAACGCTATGCGGCAAGGCACCTGATGATGATGATGATGATGATGATGAGGTATTACTCCACACACTCCACTAAGCAATTTACTAGGTCATATTTGAGTGGTTTTTAACTATTAGGCCACATTTTCATTATGTAATTTACTGGATCATTTTCTGGCAAGAGAGAGCGAAGGAGGAGAGAGAGAGAGGGGGGGGGGGGGAGGTAAAATGGTGGAAGAGAGGGAGCGATAGAGGGAAGGAAAATGGTGGGAGAGAGGGAGCGAGAGAGGAAAGGAGAGACAGGGAGAGAGAGGAAGGGAGAGCAGGGAGAGAGAGGTAAGAAGAAATAGAAGACAGAGGGAAGAAAGAGATTGGGGAGAGAGGGAGAGAGTGTGGAGAGGCAAGAAGAGATGGGAGAGAGGTGGGGGAGAGGGAGAGATGAGGGGAGCAGGAGAGGGAGGGCATATGTATGTAAACGGGCCAGTCAGCCAGCTGTTGCTCGTTTATTAAAAAACACTTGTTGTTAAGTCAAGTTTGTCAGTCTGTCAGTCTGTCAGTCAGTCAGTCAGTGTCTGTCAATCAGTCAGTCTGTAAATCAGTCAGTCAGTCTGTCAATCAGTCAGTCAGTCTGTCAGTTTTCTGCCTTAATAGTCCATTCACCTGTATTTTTTCGATAAAGTCTTACGTACTTTTTCTTTGGATTGATAATTGGGTACATGTATAAAGTGCATTTTTGGCTCTAAGGAGGTGAGATATGCGGAAGCAATTTTAGATAATTTATGCCTGTTTTATATATGTTTTGGTGTCCTTATGTGTGCTTATATTTGTATTCAGGTGTGTTTTTTAAATCTCCCCTGTGCGATAAATCGGACGGAATGGTCCTACGCCGGGGGCATGTCCTTAGATTATGTGCGCGAATGCATTGATATGTGCAGTTAATTTTCTTTTCTTTTTTTTTTCCTGTTGAAGTTTTGTGTTTTGAAGCGGTTATAGCCCTGATATGCCTCTGCGCAGTCGGCTGGGCTTTAAACAACAACAACAATAATAATAGTCTGTCAGTCAGTCAGTCTGTCAATCAGTCTGTCAGTCTGTCAATCAGTCTGTCAATCAACCAGCCAGTGAATCAGTCAGTCAGTCAGTCAGTCAGTCAGTCAGTCAGTCAGTCAGTCAGTCAGTCAATTAGTCAGTCAGCTGTGAGTCACTCAGTTTATCATGTGAAGGTCTCTACGTGACTATCACGGGTTTTTGCCGGTTTAATTTTATTCATCGGTCTGACTCTGAGTCACCGGGGGATGAGGGGGGGTGGTGGTAGTGGGAGGGAGGGGGAGGGTTGCCTTGACATGGAAAAAAACACCAAGGAGCCTGGAGTTCGGTCAAAAAAGACTCATTGCATTCAGACACCTCCATATACACACCAGGGTCAGGTATCCATTTACAGCTGGATGTACTGGGGGGGGGGGGGGGGGCAGGCATAATGCTTTTGTCGAGCCAGACTCAAACCCAGGCACAGAGACTGGAAGGCGGGAGTTTTTCCTGTGAATCATGTGCACGCGGGCAATTTTGATCATAATGAGGGAGGGGGGGGGGGGGGGGGGGGGAGGAGAGGAGCAAAAAAAGAAAAGTTTAGAAACAGTCGAGAAATCGCCTTTTGCAGGAAACTTTAAACTAGAATAAACCGCGGTCTCTGTATGAACACATAGTGCGGTCATTCTTCTAACATCCAGTTACTTTTTAATTTTTTTTTTTATCCAACTACACTCTTTTTTAAACACAGCTTTTCTACAGTAACGAACCAGTCTGCAGATAGTTACCTAATACTGCAACATGCATATATGCCCACACACGCAACACAACACACACACACACACACACACACAACACACCACACCACGCACGTACGCACGCACACATATCTGTAAGAAAAAAGTATGTATTCATTTATATGAATACACACAATCACACTCAAATACACAACAAAGAAAAGTGGCAGGCAGAATGGTTCAGACGTTCGCCTGCCAATAACTAAACTCAAGGTTCGAGGGTTCGTTCCCCGTTGAGGCCTCGACCTTTCTCCTCAGTTTCACCAGAAAATAGAACTGAACGTTTAGTCCTTCGGAAGGGGACAAAAAGGACGTCAGAGAGAGGAGAGAGAGAGAGAGAGAGAGAGAGAGAGAGAGAGAGAGAGAGAGAGAGAAAAGAGAGAGAGAGAGAGAGAGAGAGAGAGAGGATGGGCGGGGGAAAGGGCTTATATATAGGACACAGACCTTTTGGCCCCAGTAGCTCAGTTAGTTTGAGCGTCGGATTCACATGCTAATGGTTGTGGGTTCGAATTCCGGGGTGCGCTACATTAAAACTGGCCTTCTCACTGTCCCATCTTAACATCATTGTTGTTCTGGTGGTGTCAGTATAGGATTAGATAAGTCCCCCTTCCCCCACTTCCCTGGGATGGTTATCCCCGTCGGCCATATCACCTGGGGTGGTTGTCGACTTAAAAACTGAACCAAATTAATCAAATGACTCCTGCATCCTATCAACTGCAAAAACAACCCTTTGACCCCCTCACACTTTCCACCAGCTTCCTGCAGGGAGCCGGTGGAGAGGGTGAGGGAGTGAAAGGGTTAAGTGTCTGCTTTGGTGGCATGGTTGAAATGCAGGATGCTGGTAGAAAGGGTGCGGGAGTCAGAGGGTTAATACTATTTACTACATTTTGCAAGGAACATAATACTAATATCATGTACATAAAATGTGTATACAGAGAAGGGTAATGAATATCGAACATAATATCTATCAATACGTTTTTCAGCTGGGTATACTGGCCTGTAATATCAGTGCTTTGTACTGACACGTACCTACATTTTTCATTGTTTCATTTATTCTGGTTTTCCGTGAGTATTATACTAACATACAAACGACAAAGATTTTGACAAAAACTTACAAGACATGTACTTTTGACGGATTCTAAGAGAGTGAGACGATAGAGTGCAAAAGTGTATTTCATCTTCTGTTGCATTATTACATAATGGACACGCCATTGCGTTCTTTGATACATTTTTATATCGATCACGATGCGTTACATTGTTTGTTTGTTATGCCACATTCGAAACTTGGGCTCACTATTATTGATTTGTTTTGTCAATATTCAACAAAACGCACGTTTCACAATTTTTCAATGACTTAAATGTTCACAGAAAGAAAAGCAGTTACTATTTTGCATATAGATATTCCAGTGTGCCGTCTAGAATCATTAGCCTTTGTTTGACGTAAATCACGCAATTCATGTGTGTGTGTGTGTGTATACTTATATATAATTATATGCATGTATGTATGTGTGTGTGTATACATATATATGTGTGTATGTGTTATGTATAATAGACAACAGAGCTTTCTTTACCAGCCAGATCCTGACAAACACAAACAGACGTAAAGTGTATTATTCCAAGATACATATAACAATTTACGACAGTCGTCATCTCTCCATTGAAATACCATCTTACCCTTTTCTAAATAAGAATATTGCTGTTCCCTTCCATATTTACGTCAATTTGTAGCTTGGATGCTGGAGAGAGAGAGAGAAGAGAGAGAGAGAGAGAGAGAGAGAGAGAGA
>CM060315.1:57784134-57786634 GCA_030674185.1 Monoplex corrugatus | reverse complement strand
AACTCTTGATTATTTATTTTCCCATTCAGTCGATCATATGCTTATTTTTATTTTCTCTTATGCATTATTTAATAGTAGGACCCTTTACATTCCAAACACCACTCTTCGCTAGTGCATCATAGTTTAAATTTAGCCCTGGACCCTCTTCAGGATGAAACAATATTAACATGGCATGACCACTTTTCAAAGTGCAGAATACATCTCACTTCCGCTCTGACGTCATATTTACTCAAAAACACGATATGATGTCACTTTAGTTTATTCCTTTCCTAACACAGGAAGGAGCAGTAGGGAAGATTTGTCTTTTTCTCCTGATTTTTGTATCTGGTGTTTGTTTGTGATCTTACGCTTGACAAAGGCCAATTGGCCGAAAATTTGCGCCTGTCTTGTCTGGTTGTATTAAATATGCGTTCTGATTCTATTTCTTTCGTGTTTTTTCTGGTTCATGTATGCTTGAACGTGGACAGTCACACTTGTTTTGGAAATGAATCAAACATTCATAGATAAGTGGTCACATTGTGTGTTGGGACCTACAATCAAGTAGCAAAGTCTACAGATAAGAATGAAATCAAAGGTTTCGTAGATAGTGAAAAATCAACAGGTCCGTGAAATGAAAAATCAACAGGTCATCATCATCATCATCATCATCATGTGTCCTGCCGCATGGCGTTGGTGATCATGGCCCTCCATATGTACATGTATCTATCCCTTGTCGTCGCAAACACATCTTCCACACTGTCTGTCCTCAGCCACCCTGCAAGTCCGTCCAGTATTTTCTCCCTGGGTCTACTTGGTGTTCTTTTTCCCTCCAGCTTTGTAAATATACAGGTCCATGAATTTAAATGGATTGTAGACAGAAAAAAAATCTAGCAGTAAATGAATTCAGGTATTAGTGGATCGGTTATAGTTTAGGTGATGATCTTCACCCCACGCATTTGCGTGCGCCTTCCCTGCCAACCACATATACACATCATCATAAACCATCATCAGGTTAATGTGCTGACATTAATAAACTCCTATAACTAACATTAATAAACTCCTATAACTAACATAATAAACTATAAACTAACATTAATAAACTCCTATAACTAACATTAACTCCTATAACTAACATTAATAAACTCCTATTACTCCTATAACTAACATTAATAACTCCTATAACTAACATTAATAAACTCCTATAACTAACATTAAAAACTCCTATAACTAACATTAATAAACTCCTACAACTTAGAAATGTCAAAATCCAAATACATTATGAATAGAACTGGACCTATTCCATTGAAAATAAGTTCAAAGAAAAAGTATGTAATGAGAATATGTATCACAGGACACTTTAAGGACCATAATGTTGTTTAAAGAAGTGAACAGTATGGCAAATGCCAAATGAATGCAACATCCACGTTAAAAATGATAACTACAGAGAAAATAACCACACTCACATGCACACAGAAACCATCTCCAGAAATACAGAGACACAACGATGTGTACACACGCGTTCATACAAACATCCATTCACGCGAGCGCCCCCCCCCCACCTACACACATGAACACACGCACACACAAACACACACACACACACACCAACCACACCTTACACACACACACACACACACACACACCACTAACCACACACACACACACAACACACAAACACACACACACACACATTCTTTAAACTTGCACTCATGTCCTAATGTTTTCGCATGAGAGAGAGAGAAAGAAAGAGAGAGAGAGAGAGAGAGAGAGAGAGAGAGATTGATTGATTGATTGATTTGATTCAGTTTTACGTCAGCCCCCACCTCAGGTGATATGGCCGACGGGGATAACCATCCCAGGAAAATGGGGGCAATGGGGGACTTATCTAATCCTATACTGACACCACCAGAACAACAATGATGCTAAGATGGGACAGTGAGAAGGCCAGATTTAATGTAGCGCACCCCGGGATTCGAACCCACAACCATTAGCATGTGAATCCGACGCTCAAACCAACTGAGCTACAGAGGCCCGCTGAGAGAGAGAGAGAGAGAGAGAGAGAGAGAGAGAGAGAGAGAGAGAGGAGAGAGAGAGAGAGAGAGAGAGAGATTTTGAAGGCAATACATGAAAAGGCCCTTTTAGACATTCTTTACACTAGCTGAAAGAGAGAGAGAGAGAGAGAGAGAGAGAGAGAGAGAGATTTTGAAGGCAATACATGAAAAGGCCCTTTTAGACATTCTTTACACTAGCTGAAAGAGAAGAGAGAGAGAGAGAAGAGAGAGAGAGAGAGATTTTGAAGGCAATACATGAAAAGGCCCCTTTTAGACATTCTTTACACTAGCTGAAAGAGAGAGAGAGAGAGAGAGAGAGATTTTGAAGGCAATACATGAAAAGGCCCTTTTAGACATTCTTTACACTAGCTGAAAGAGAGAGGAGAGAGAGAGAGAGATTTTGAAGGCAATACATGAAAAGGCCCCTTTTAGACATTCTTTACACTAGCTGAAAGAGAGAGAGAGAGAGA
>CM060315.1:57771634-57776634 GCA_030674185.1 Monoplex corrugatus | reverse complement strand
GAAGTAGTAGTAGTAGGAAGTAGTAGTAGTAGTAGTAGAGTAGTAGTATAGTAGTAGTAGTAGAAGTAGTAGTAGTAGTAGTAGTAGTTAGTAGTAGTAGTAGTAGTAGAGTAGTAGTAGTAGTAGTAGAAAGTAGTGAGTAGTAGTAGAAGAAGGGAAGAGGAGGAAGAAGTAGTAGTAGTAAGTAGAGTAGAAGTAGTAAGTAGAAGTATAGTAGTAGTAGTAGTAGTAGTAGTTAGTAGTAGTAGTAGTAGTAGTAGTAGTAGTAGTAGTAGTAGTAGTCAGCAGCAGAAGAAGTAGTGAAGAGGAGGAAGAAGTAGTAGTAGTAGAAGTAGTAGTAGAGTAGAAGTATGAAGTAGTAGTAGAAGTAGTGTATAGAAGTAGTAGTAGTAGTAGTAGTAGTAGTAGTAGAAGAGAGAAGAGAGGAGTAGTAGTAGTAGAGTAGAAGAGTAGAAGAGAGTAGTAAGTAGTAGAGTAGAGAGAGTAGGAGGTACTAGAGTAAGTAGAAGGAGAGAGGAGGTAGTAGTAGTAGTAGAGTAGTAGTAGAGAGGAGAAGTAGTAGTAGTAGTATAGAGTAAAGAAGTAGAGGTAGTAGTAGTAGTAGTAGTAGTAGAGAGGAAGTAAGTAGTAGTAGTAGTGAGTAGTAGTAGTAGAAGTAGAAAGAAGAAGAGGTAGTAGTAGTAGTAGTAGTAGTAGTAGTAGTAGTAGTAGTAGTAGTAGAGAAGGAAGTAGTAGTAGTATTAGTACTAGTAGTAGAAGTAGTAGTAGAGTAGTAGTAGTAGTAGTAGTAGTAGTAGTAGTAGTAGTAGTAAGAGAGAGAGAAGAAGAAGAAGAAGAAGAAGAAAAGGAAGTAGTAGTAGTAGTAAGTAGTAGTAGTAGTAGTAGTAGTGTAGTAGTAGTAGTAGTAGTAGTAAGTAGTAGTATAGTAGTAGAAGAAGAAGAAGAAGAAAGCTTACATTCAAGCTGTTCAGGAATTACGAATCGGTAACACACAGGTGGTGCAGTATTGTGGAAGAAACTTAATCGGCTGAGGAAACGTGTAATGTTCATTTAGAGGTTCAGCTGTCGAGACAGAATAAGTACTCCATGTATATTTATCGGAAAGGGACAAAGAGAGAGAGGTGAGGAGAGAGAGAGAGAGAGAGAGAGAGAGAGAGAGAGAGAGAGAGAGAGAGAGAGAGGGAGAGGTGAGAGAGAGAGAGAGAGAGAGAGAGAGAGAGAGAGAGAGAGAGAGAGAGAGAGAGAGGAGACACAAGGCTTATGAAGCAATTTCGAGAAAGGAGAGATAGATAGATAGATAGATAGAAGAAGAGAGAGAGAGAGAGAGAGAGAGAGAGAGAGAGAGAGAGAGAGAGAGGAGCTTATGAAGCAATTTGGAGAGAGAGAGGGAGAGAGAGGGTGGTGGGAGAGAGAGAGAGAGAGCTTATGAAGCAATTTGGAGAGAGAGAGAGAGAGGGAGAAAGAGGGTGGGTGGGAGAGAGAGAGAGAGGGTGGATGGGAGAGAATCGATTATTTGCACATGTTTGAGGGAGGCAAATCAAGTGTACAACGCTTTATGCTGAAAACTGGTCGATCATTACACTACATGCCCGAAACACAGATGGTGTACAACACGAGTGTGTGTGTGTGTGTGTGTGTTGTGTGTGTGTGTGTGTGTGTGTGTGTGTTGTGTGTGGTGTGTGTGTGTTGTGTGTGCGTGTGTGTGTGTGTGTGTGTGTGTGTGGTGTGTATGTGTGCGTGCGTGTGTATGTGTGCGTGCAGGCGTGTGTGTGCGTATGCGAGAACGCACGCTGTGTGTTGTAGTTTGTGGTTAGTTCAAGAAGGATTCACTGCACTCGGAAAACTCCATATGCGCTCTACCCAAATCACCAACAATTACTTGACAGACTTCCTTTCCTTACAAAACCCTATGCGCTGGCAAAGTCTTGAAATGGGGAAAGGGGGGGAAGAGGGACCTATGTAAACATTAAAGCTGACACCACCAGAATGATGGAAACATTAAGATGGGCAGCAAACAGGCCAGTTTTTAACGTTGCGGGCTGGGAATGAACTCATGATATTAGATCCTGAGTTCATGCAAAGGATATGATGTATAGCCATAATAAACGGGTACGTTCTCCCTCTAACGAGCAATTTTAGAACCATTATTTTGGTCAGTCAGTAAGCCTACCTTTATAACAACGTGGTAACACGCATCAGAGTTTGGAGTTCGTTTGGAGTTTGTGGCAGAGAAAACCTTCCGCGTGAAACCGTACACTGAAACTAACCTTAACCCTTTGACTCCCACACCCTGTCTACCAACTGCAAAAAATTCAACCATTTGATACCGTAGACTAAAACTAACTTCAACCCTTTGACTCCTAGCATGGTTGGCAATGCAGGATGCTGGTGGACATGGTGCTGGAAGTCAAAGGGTTAAACTTCTACTTAAATCTGTTATCTTAACCGGAAAACCCAGCTTATCACTGTGTCTTCAACCCCAGATACAAAACCGAGTTTGAAGATAATCTCAAAGATATTCTTCCTCCTTGGAATCTGCATCCGTCTTCGCATGCAACATGGGAGATAACTCCTACGTAACTCTCAAGAGTAATATAATCTTTGATTAATCTAAAAAAATTCTCCCTGCTTCCCTCTTATTTCCTTTTAGCGGTTTGTTTCCGATTTCCCCATACATATTTTCGGACAGCCAACCACAGACCTTCACAACACCTTAGGTCTGTTATGTTATGATCTTGCCTCCTTCTGTAAAGGCTGCAGCTTAGCATACAAGTTGTTTGTTTTATGCAGAACTCTGTGGAAAATTTTCCGTCAGTATACAAAATATTCACAGATGGACCAAGGTCTGATGAAGGTGTTGTTGCTGCTGCCTTCTGTTCTGTTAAGTATTGTTGCTGCCTTCTGTTCTGTTAAGTGTTGTTGCTGCTGCCTTCTGTTCTGTTAAGTAGTGTTGCTGCCTTCTGTTCTGTTAAGTAGTGTTGCTGCCTTCTGTTCTGTTAAGTGTTGTTGCTGCTGCCTTCTGTTCTGCTATATCCAACGATGACGATAACAATAACAGTAATAATTAATTTTCTTGTCTTTTTTCTTCTGTGTTACAGTGACGTGTAGAACCAGCTAGAAGTCCACATCGGCAGGGCTGTATCCCTCAAGGCTGTTGTGATCGTGCTTTGTGCCCCAGTTGAAAGCAACCCGCATCATCTTCTGCCCACTGCACCGCCCACTGTTCAAGTGTCTTCAAGTGTCTTCAAGTGTCCTCAACCAGTTTTACCGCAGTGGCTTGAGCACGTCAGCACTTCCAGCAGTTCCTCAGAGAAGTTTTCAGAACAGCGACACACATCATCACTCCCAGGAGCTAAGAGAGCAGCAGCAGAGTCTGTAAGGAACCCACTGAATCTTGTAAATAAGTCTTAGAGTTCATCAGCACCTTGAATCAGTCAGTCAGTCAGTCAGTCAGTCAGTCAGTCAGTCAGTCATCATGTCTTGGAGGCACGGCATTTTCGGTTGTTTCGACAACATGGGCCTCTGCATCATCACCTATTTCGTGCCCTGCTACACTTTCGGGAAAAACGCCGAAGCTGTGGGCGACTCCTGCTGTCTCTGTGGCGTCTTCTACTTCGTGCCTCTGCTCAACATCGCTGCTCTGCTCGACATCCGTCGGAAAATCCGCGAGGCCTCTGGCATTGAAGGCGGCTGTTGTGGGGACTTGCTGATGATTTTGTTTTGCCATTTCTGTGCCTTGGTGCAGGAAGCCCAGGAGATCCAGGCTCCCAGCGAGACCATCACCATCATCAGGAGCTAGTGACCCGGTACAAGGCTTGGAGAACATCACCTAGGTTCTTAGAACACAGTTAGTTACTCCCCTTTCCTCTTCTGCCCGTTGGACACCAGGGGGACTATTTGTCAAAGACGACATATGCATTCTGGTAGCATCCTGATGTTCTTCTGAGGAGCTCTGTTATTCTTTTGTAGTCTCTCCTTTTTTTCTCGCGAAGAGTGTCTTGCTTTTTTCTGAATTTTGTTGTTTTTGCTTTTGTTTGTGTTTGTTTATAATCAAACCAGATTTACAATAAGTAGCATTGTGAAATACAGTTATTGAATAAGCAGTAAAGCATTTCTGAAACATTGCATCAGGATGGAAACTAAAGCTTTCAGAATTTTAGCCGTTGACGTACCCATGCGTTGTTAACTTTTTCACTTCCTTCACTCTGTCCACCATGTATGGTTCAGGTGGAGACGGTGAGGGCATGAAAGGGTTAAGACAACAAATTACTGTAAGATCTTTTCTTAGTGATCAGTATTCTATGAAACACGAGGGTAAAGAAAAAGAGAAATGGACAGGTTTGGGGTAATATCAATAAGCACACATTCGACACTCGATTCCAGAATTAAAATATATATACATATGTAGCCTACATTTTTTTGGTGTCATTGAGGTTCGATGTCTACACCCATCCAAGGTGACACGACCGACGGCACAATTATTCTAAACTGAATAAGCAGACACCATGCTGATCTTCATGGTTTCGTTATTGGTTCAGATATGATTCTCATTGCATGTGTATTCACTGGCCATATTGTTGATTTCTTGTATAACAAAACTCCCATTACTAAGAGATAGGACGTACACAAAGGTATTAACTTAGTGAGCTCTTATGATAAATATTAACACAAAAAAACGAGTTGTACTGCGTGTCCCCCCTGAAGCTCGGGGCTGTCTCTATTTCAAAGATGGGATGTTCTATTTCAAAGATGGGGTGTTCTATTTTAAAGATGAGGTGTTCTATTTCAAAGATGGGGTGTTCTATTTTTCTATTTCAAAGATGGGGTGTTTTATTTTTCTGTTTCAAAGATTGGGTGTTCAATTTTTCTATTTCAAAGATGGGGTGTTCAATTTTTCTATTTCAAAGATGGGGTGTTCTGTTTTTCTATTTCAAAGATGGGGTGTTCTGTTTTTCTATTTCAAAGATGGGGTGTTCCATTTCAAAGATGGGGTGTATAGG
>CM060315.1:57756634-57764134 GCA_030674185.1 Monoplex corrugatus | reverse complement strand
ACAGTGATGACGTTTTCACCCACGTCACCCACGTGATCAGGGTTATGGTCGCCAGTCATTCAGGGATATTTAATGCATGTTTGTGGGGAAGGACTGGTCAAAGCGAGTAGGTAAGGGTGTCTTACGTCTCTTTACATCGAAGGTAAGGGTGTCTTACGTCTCTTTACATCGAGCAGAACCGAAAACACCCGTAAAAGTGCGTGAAATTAGCTCCAATTATTTTCGTATTCTATTGTACAACATTACCCAAACAAACAAACAAACAAACACCACATACAAAAATTAGGAGAAAAAACTGAAACTTCCCTGCAGCTCAGTCCAGTGTGAGAAAAAGATTATGCAGGTTTGAATGAGGAATATCATTTTTATATATGATTGGGAACAAAAATTCCGAGTCTTTTGAGACAGAACACAACGATATAATGACGTTCTTTTTAACGCGTAGGTAGGGACAGTATACAGGCATTTCTTAGGAGGAACGACACAGAAAAGTTATGAGTTTGAAGTTCGAAATTCATTTAAGAAGAATTCGTCGCACTCGGACAATTCCATATGCGCTCCACCCAAATCTGCTAGAAATTATTCTGGCAAACGTCATGATACTGCGCTAAACGCTAGGCGTGGGTAAGGTATTGAAATGGGGAGTGAAACGGGTCCAATGAAAACACTGTCACCACCAGAATAATGGGAACATTAAGATGGGCAACAAATCTCTCTGTCTGTCTGTCTGTCTGTCTCTCTGTGTTTCTCTCTGTCTGTCTCTCTGTCCCTGTCTGTCTGTCTGTCTGTCTCTCTCTCTGTGTTGTTGTTGCAATGTGGAAAGGAATTCGACCCATAAGAATTAAGATCTTGAGTCCATGGCTGTATAAACAGGCAGCTAGCTGGCCAAGAGAGAGAGAGAGAGAGAGAGAGAGAGAGAGAGAGAGAGAGAGAGAGAGAGAGAGAGAGAGAGAGAGAGAGAGGCGGGGGTGGGAAGATGGAGACAGAGGGAAAAAGAAAGAGAGAGAGGAGACAGAGAGAGAGAGAGAGAGAGAGAGAGAGAGAGGGGAAGAAAGAAAGAGAGAGAGAAGGACAGAACAGAAGAGAGAGAGAGAGAGACAGAGACAGAGAGACAGACAGAGACGAGAGAGAGGGGGGAAAGAAAGAGAGAGAGAGAGAGAAGGGGGAGACAGAGAGAGAGAGGGAGAGAGAGAGAGAGAGAGAGAGACAGACAGACAGAGACAGAGACAGACAGAGACAGAGCTAGATAGAGAGAGAGAAAGAGAGAGAGAGGGGGAAGAAAGAGAGAGAAAGAGAAGGGGAGACAGAGAGAGAGAGAGAGAGAGGATAGAGAGAGAGGCGGGGGTGGGAAGATGGAGACAGAGGGGGAAACAAAGAGTGAGAGGGGGAGACAGAGAGAGAGAGAGAGAGGGGGGGGTAGAAAGAAAGAAAGAAAGAAAAAGAGAGAGAGAGAACGAGAGAGAGAGACGAGAGATAGAGAGACAGAGACAAACAGAGTCAGAGCTAGATAGAGAGAGAGAAAGAGACAGAGAGAGAGAGGGGAAAGAAAGAGAGAGAGATAAGGGGGAGACAGAGAGAGAGAGAGGGGGAGAGAGAGAGAGAGAGAGAGAGAGAGAGAGAGAGACAGAGACAGAGACAGAGCTAGATAGAGAGAGAGAAAGAGAGAGAGAAGGGGGAGACAGAGAGAGAGAGAGGAGAGAGAGAGAGGAGAGAGAGAGAGAACACACACACACACACAGAGACAGAGAGACAGAGACAGAGATAGAGATAAAGACAGACAGACAGGCAGACGGACTGAGACAGAGACAGAGCCAGAGAGAGAGAGAGAAAGAAAGAAAGAAAGACAGAGAGAGAGACAGAGAGAGAGAGAGAGAAAGACAGAGAGAGAGAGACAGAGAGAGAGAAGAGAGAGAGAGAGAGAGAGCGAGAGAGAGAGAGAGAGAGAGTGAGAGAGAGAGAGAGAGAGAGGGAGAGAGAGTGTGTGTGAGAGAGAGACAGACTTTAACAAAAAAAAAAAAAAAAAAAAAGGGAGAAAAGAGAGCGACAAAAAGCCAGAAAGTGGAAAAAAGACAAGAGAATCCAATCTGCCCATCTGGCACCAACACTGATGCCAACAATCGGTGAAGATACAGCGAAAGGCCGTTAACAGTTGAAGTGACTTTGATACTGTACTAGTTTGGCTTCATACACACACACGCGCGCGCGCGCGCACTCATGCACACACACACACACGCACACACATACGCACAAACACACAACACACACACACACACCACGCACGCACACACACACACATACAGGCCTACATACACAGACATACGCATACACACACGCACGCACCCACACACATACAAATACACACAGAAACACACACATTTAGCACACACGCAAAAAACATACACACACACGCACAACCACCAAAACCACCACCCACACACACTCACGCACCACACACACACACACACACACACACACGCACACACACACACACACGCACGCACGCACGCACGCACGCACACACACACAAAACATACACACACACATACAAACACACATACAGACCTACACACACAAACACACACACATACACATACACACACGCACGCACACACACACAAATACACATACAAACACACACACACAAACAGCCCCCCCCCCACAAACACACACATACACACGCACGGACACACACATACGTACACACATATAGGCACACACATATCAGAAACACACATAAAAACAAACACGCGCGCACGCACACACAAACACAAAGACACAAAAAAACACAAAGACACACACACAAACGCACACACACACACAAACTCACACACACACACACGCGCGCGCGCGCGCACGCACACACACACACACACACACACTAACCCCCATCACCCCACACCATCAATCACACACACACTAATCCCCATCACCCCACACCATCAATCTCCACCAGTGACGTTACATCGAAAGGCCATAAGATCATGATGTAACCTCTACATACTCTCCCCAGTTGGTTCTTGTTCCCAGTGACGTAGGCTGTCTGTTGTTTCTGGTTTTTTTTGTTTTTTTGTTTTTGTTCTTTATTCATCCTTATGACATCCATGCGGCGTGGGTGCATAATCATCATCATCATCATCATCATCATCATCATCATCATCATCATCATCATCATCATCATCATCATCATCATCATCATCATCATTCATCATGTGTCCTGCCGCATGGCGTTGGCGATCATGGCCCTCCAAATGCATCTATCCCTTGTCGCTGCAAGCACATCTTCCACCCTCTCTGTCCTCAGCCATCCTGCAAGTCTGTCCAATATTTTCTCCCTGGGTCTGCCCGGTGCTCTCTTTCCTTCCAGCTTTCCTGTGGGTGCATAATATGGAATTTATTCCGAGCTCAGAACCGTTGTCTTGACAAAATTTGTTTATTCATGATACCACTCTGACATACAACATCACTGATTTATAATATCACCCGATTTATGATATCACTCGGACTAGATCTTAAGCGGTGGTCTGGGTGCTAGTCTTTCGAATGAGATAATAAACTGAGGTCCTGTAAGCAATATGCACTCAGCGCACGTTAAAGATCCCTTGACAACAAAGGAAGTGTCCTGGGCAAAATTATGTAGTAAAATTCACTTGCATAGATAAAAGTATTATATCTGTATCTTTATCTTTCTCTCTCTATATATCTGTCTATCTGTCTGTCTATCTATCTATCTATATGTATATCTATATTATCTATATGTAGATCTATGTACATCATAATATCTATATGTATATCTATCTATCCATCCATCTATCTATCATCTATCTATCCATCTATCTATCTATCTATCTATCTATCTATCTATTTATCTATCTATCTATCTATCTATCTATCTATTTATCTATCTATCCATCTATCTATCTATCTATCTATCTATCTTCTATCTATCTATCTATCTATCTATCTATCTATCTATCTATCTATCTATCTATCTATCTATCTATCTATCTATCTGTCTGTTATCTATCTATCTATCTATCTATCTATCTATCTATCTATCTATCTATCTATCTATCTATCTATCTATCTATCTATCTATCTATCTGTCGGTCTGCCTGTCTGTCTATCTATCTATCCATCTATCTACATATATGTACATATGTACATGTATATATGTATATCTATGCATTATGTATGCATGTGCGTACGTATGTATGTATTATGTATGTATGTATACGCTTAGATTATGTATGTATGTATGTATGCATGTATACGCTCACTTAGATTATGTACGTAAGTATGTAAGCATGTATGTATGCATGTATACGCTCATATGTATGTAGGTATGTATGCATGTATACGCTCAGCGCTTAGATTTGATTTATCAAGATTTTGCGCTATATAAATAAAATATATTATTATTATATTATTATTATATAATATATGTTTACAGTAAAAAAAAAAAAAGAAGAAAAAAAAAGGATGGTGCTGCATCAAAGCGAAATGATTCCTGGGAAACAGCTGTAATTTCACATGGTAAAGAAGCTACATTGTGACGAAAAAAAAAAAAAACAAAACAAAAAACAAAAAACTGAAAAAGAAAATCTCAAAATGAGGTTAAAAGTTTGGCAAGACCCACCAACATAGATGTTCTGTAACGTAACATGTTCAGTTGCGAATATTCATGTTCAGTTGCGAATATTTTCATTCTCATTTAATAGTTATAAAAGCATTCGCCTTTCGTATTAGAAAAAACAAAACAAAACAAAAAAAACAACAACCCAACAATACGTAGAGAGGGTATCAGTACTGACTGAACCCTGAAATAAAGAAGACATCAAAACGATTGATAATGTTAGTGGTAGTCTCCTTGACAAGGACGACGGAGGAGGAGATTACAGAAAAGTCTCTCAGCGGACGAAGCCACAAAGACGTCCAGTCAAGCTTGATGTGAGCGATTCCTTAACCCTTTGACTCCCGCACTCTGCCCACCGGCATCATACATCGTCAACCATGTTAGCAAAGCAAAAAGTTAACCCTTTTGACTTCCTCGCCGTATCCACCAGCTTCCTGTGGGAAGTGTATGCCAACGTGAAGCGCAACGCTGTTCCATGCGCCATGATGATTCATAAAGAAAATCAACAAGGCGTAACAGACATGCGAATCGGGAATACAACTCCAAGAGAGAGAAGAGATCAGAAGAGCTAACACTGTTAGCAATCACAGAAGAGCTAACACTGGCAGCAATCACAGAAGAGCTAACACTGTTAGCAATCACAGAAGAGCTACACTGGCAGCAATCACAGAAGAGCTAACATGTTAGCAATCACAGAAGAGCTACACTGTTAGCAATCACAGAAGAGCTAACACTGTTAGCAATCACAGAAGAGCTAACACTGTGAGCAATACAGAAGAGCTAACACTAGTAGCAATCACAAGAGAGCTAACACTGGCAGCAGTTATAGAAGAGCTAACACTGGTAGCAATCACAGAGAACTGACACTGTTAGCAATCACAGAAGAGCTAACGCTGGTAGCAATCACAAGAGACCTAACACTGGCAGCAATCAGAGAAGAGCTAACATTGGTAGCAATCACAGAAGAGCTAACACTGGTAGCAGTCATAGAAGAGCTAACACTGGTACGATCACAAAGAGCTAACATAGCAGCAATCACAGAAGAGCTAACACTGGTAGCAGTCACAGAAGAGCTAACACTGGTAGCAACCACAGAAGAGCTAACACTAGCAGCAATCACAGAAGAGCTAACACTGGTAGCAATCACAGAAGAGCTAACACTGGTAGCAATCACAGAAGAGCTAACACTGGTTAGCAATCACAGAAGAGCTAACACTGGTAGCGATCACAGAAGAGCTAACACTGGTAGCAATCACAGAAAAGCTAACACTAGTAGCAATGACAGAAGAGCTAACATTGTTACGATCACAGAGAGCTAAAACTGGTAGCAATCACAGAAGAGCTAACACTGGTAGCAATCACAGAAAGCTAACGCTGGAAGCAATCACAGAAGAGCTAACACTGGTAGCAATCACGAAAATCTAACACTGGTAGCAATCACAGAAGAGCTAACACTAGTAGCAATCACAGAAGAGCTAACACTGGTAGCAATCACAGAAGAGCTAACACTGGTAGCAATCATAGAAGAACTAACACTGGCAGAAATCACAGAAGAGCTAACACTGGCAGCAATCACAGAAGAGCTAACGCTGGTAGCAATCATAGAAGAGCTAACACTGGTAGCAATCACAGAAGAGCTAACACTGGCAGCAATCACAGAAGAGCTAACACTGGTAGCAATCACAGAAGAGCTAACACTGGTAGCAATCATAGAAGAGCTAACACTGGTAGCAATTATAGAGAGCTAACGCTGGCAGCAATCACAGAAGAGCTAACACTGGTAGCAATCACAGAAGAGCTACACTGTAGCACATAGAGACTAACACTGGCAGAAATCACGAAGAGCAACACTGGCAGCAATCAAGAAGAGCTAACACTGGCAGCAATCACAGAAGAGCTAACACTGGTAGCAATCACAGAAGAGCTAACACTGGTAGCAATCATAGAAGAGCTAACACTGGTAGCAATTATAGAAGAGCTAACGCTGGCTAGCAATCACAGAAGAGCTAACACTGGTAGCAATCATAGAAGAGCTAACACTGGGAGCAATCACAGAAGAGCTAACATTGGTAGCAATCTGTCTGACATGTAGCTAGCTAACAGGTTTGACAAGGTCACTCCTACTGACGGAGGGTGACGGCAGAAAGGTCTGCTGTCAGTGGATGAAGCCACAAAGATGTCCAGCCGAGCTTGATGTGACGGAATCCTTAGAGGTTTCATGTGACAGAGGGTTGGGGGGGGGGGGGCTGGGGGTTTGGGGGTTTGGGAGGGTGTGGGGTTGGGGTGAGGTGGTCTAATGTCGCTGTGAGATGCTGGGGTCTTCTGTTGGGTATTGAAGTCTTGTGGGCTTGTCCTATGGATATTGCTGGTGTCTTCTTTCATGTGTGGGTGAGTGGTTGGTGGGGGTAGTGTTTGTGCGTGTGTGCGTGTGTGCGCGTGTGCGTGTGTGTTCGTGTGAGTGTTAGTGTGTGATTGGGATGGGTGGGTGAGTAGGTTGTTTTGTGTCATTGTGTATATGTATATATATATATATGTGTGTGTGTGTGTGTGTGTGTGTGTCTGTGTGGTTGTTTGTGTGCATGATTGTTTGTGTGTGTATGTGTGTGTGTGTTTTCGTATGTTTATGTTTGTGTGTGCATGTGTGTGTATGTTTGTGTGTGTGTGTGTTACGTTTGTGTATGTTTGTGTGTGTGTGCATGTGTGTGTTTGTATGTGTGCATGTGTGTGTTTGTATGTGTGCATGTGTGTATATTTGTGTATGTGTGTGTGTGTATGTGTGTTTAGCGTGGATAAATGCATTTAGGCATGCATGTCTTTGTGTATGTGTTTGTATTCATTTTTGTGAGTGGTTTTAATAATGTGGTCTG
>CM060315.1:57739134-57744134 GCA_030674185.1 Monoplex corrugatus | reverse complement strand
GCTTGCGAAACATACTTCACTTTATCCATCTAATCAAACAAATACTTAGTACATTCAGTGTACCGTGGCAACGGTAATCAATCAATCAATCAATCAACTGCCATTCTATCATTTAATTAGCCATCTGAATCCGATCAGTTAAAATACTGAACCGTTTCTCTACCAGTTAAGTTTGTCGCCTAATACAATTACTCATCTATAAACCAAACTAGTTAGCGAGTCACCGAACAATTTGATCAGTTTCAAATAAATCATTTTCCCGATCAGTACTTAGTCAGCAACTAATCAATGGATCAATCATTCAGTCAGTGCATCCATCAATCAATCAATGAATTAATCAAACAATCAGTTAAGCAGTCAATCAATGAATCATCAATTTACCAAATATTTGTAAAACAAGTAGCAATAAACAATTCGATTTTCAAAATTATCTTTACCCCCGCGTTTTTGTGCATAATTTACAGTCTGTACTCAGTTTATATCGAAATGACTACAAAAATATAATGGAACAAGCGTTAATAGTTTTACCATTTATTATACCTATACAGCATTGTATAATTACTAATGTAATACAGTAATATAGTACTGGTGATGACTTATTTTCGTTAGTTTATTCATTCATGATTTTTTTGCGTCTGTTGATGGCATGAAAAACAAATCTGGACACATTGTATCTATGATGAGAATTTTCTGCTTTGAGCAGTAGATAAAGTGGCATTCTAGCTGAATCTTTGAGGAATTTTACTCTAATATCTGTATAAGTGGGACAGTCATATATAAGGTGATATTCATTTTCGATATGAGTTTTGCAAAAAGGGCATGCCCTTTTGTGAATACTCTCACTATAACGATGTGAATTGTTATTCAGCGGTAGTACACCAAATCTTAGTTGTGTGATTGCCACTCTGAGACAGTATGTATCCATGTCAGAAATATATTTTTCTTTTTCAAAAATTGTTTTGAATGATCTATAGCACTCATATCTGTCACCATCTCTAATAATACTAGTGCATTCTTGGATAAACAGATCGACAAGTCTTTGTCTAAATATGTTTAAAAATAGTTTTACATCCCCAACTCCCTGTTGCAGCCATACAATGTTGAAACCTGTATCACACAGGATTTTTCTTACCTCTGATGCCCAACAATCCTTTCCATTTCTATCTAATTCCAGAAGCATTTGGTAAGCTTTATGCGGAAATCTTTCGGCACTCATTTGTAGCAATTTAAACCAATATCTTAAGCATGCGACCACAGAGTTAACGAATAATGGATATCTTCCCAGATCAGCGTACACCATCTTGTTTGGTGTCTTAACAGGCACGCCTAAAAATCTTTTGCACGCCATCATATGTACCTTTTCTATGTGTTCCATTCGTTTTAATCCCCATACTTCTGACGCGTACAACAGAGAGAGAGAGAGAGAGAGAGAGAGAGAGAGAGAGAGAGAGAGAGAGAGAGAGAGAGAGAGAGAGAGAGAGAGAGAAAGAAAGAAAGAGAAAGAGAGAAAGAGAGAAACAGACCGTCAGGCAGACAGACAGAAATACAGAGGAACAGAAGAGATAGAGACAAAGAGAGAGAGAGGGGCGGAGCGACAGAGAGGCAGAGCTAGAGGGAGAAAGAGAGAGAGAGAGAGAGAGAAAGAGAGAGAAAGACAGAGAGAGAGAGAGAGCAAGAGAGAGAGAGAGAGAGAGAGAGAGAGAGAGAGAGAGAGAGAGAGAAAGAAAGAAAGAGAAAGAGAGAAAGAGAGAAACAGACCGTCAGGCAGACAGACAGAAATACAGAGGAACAGAAGAGATAGAGACAAAGAGAGAGAGAGGGGCGGAGCGACAGAGAGGCAGAGCTAGAGGGAGAAAGAGAGAGAGAGAGAGAGAAAAGAGAGAGAAAGACAGAGAGAGAGAGAGAGCAAGAGAGAGAGAGAGAGAGAGAGAGAGAGAGAGAGAGAGAGAGAGAGAGAGAGAGAGAGAGAGAGAATATGTGTGTGTGTTCATGTGTATGCTCGTATTTGTGTTTGTTCGTTCGTTCTTTAATTTAACGTCTTTTCACTATAAGTGATATTAGACGGGGGAGGGGAAGAAGGGGAAATTTAAAAAAAAGTGAACAAAATAAAATGTAGAACGGTAGTTGGACGGGTTGGATTTGGGCAGAGGGAAGACAGAGGAAAAAGACATTAGCAGGTGGCGGAACAGTAAAATGGAACAAGAACTTAACACTAACAATTAACTTCAACAACGTGAAGGGAAATTGTAACACTAAAATACAAACCAAATAAAGTTAAAGTAATGCATTAACAGGACTGTGAACTAATGGTTCTGAAATTCTAACTAACAACTTTTGATCTGATGTAATTTTCTGGAAATGATTTTCAGAATACTTTTCTTGAGTAAACATTTTCGGTAAAAAAGAACGTAGCATTTTGCAGTAGAATAAACAGTGAAACAGTGTGAACTGTTCGCCGCAAATACACTTGACATTTTTACAATATTTTGTTTTCAATGCGTTTAGCTGAATACGAAAACAAACAGCAACAATCGATCTCAAATGATACATGGAAGAATACTGCAATTTTTTACATACATTTTGAACGGTAAGTTTTATCATTTGTTGTGACACAAACTGTTCATCTGAATGTTCATGAAATCGAGTCCATGAGGCTGATTCGAGCAAGTTGCAAGCTTCTTTTACGGAGGTATGAACATGTAATTCTATAGCATTATCAGCATTCTGGGCGCCTCGCTTAGCTGCTCTGTCAACCACTTCGTTGCCGTGAAGACCAACATGAGAAGGCACCCAGCATAAACTGATATCTGTACCTTTGACCCTTAAACGATGTATAAGATGATTTGCCTCAGTAATTAAATCAGGTCTTGTGTCGGCATTAAAAGACCGTAAGGCATATAATACAGATTTTGAGTCAACAAAGAGAACTACTTTAAAAGACATGGGTTTAAGATTTACTAGATAATGCAATGCTTGATTAATAGCGACTAATTCCGCTGTAAAGATCGATAAGTTTACCCCAACGAAAAATGACTTTTTTATCTTAAATTTTGGAACATAAAATGCTGCTCCAGCACATTTATTTTCTAAGACTGATCCATCGGTAAAAATGTGAAGGTGGGTACGGTATTTTTCATCGATGTGTTCTCTTGCTGTGGATATCGAAATGTTGACGTTTTCAGATTTCTTAGCGTCTGTATAATCAATATGAAAAGAGGCTTTTTGCATTTCCCATGTAGGGATAGGCGTTGTTGATGGTGTCTCAGCTATTTCATCCATATTTATGTTAGACTGTTTGATCAAGTCAGATATGTAAGTTGCAACAGTCATTTGTGATGAAATGCTTTTTGCTCGCTTTGGAAACATCAGACCTGATTTTAATTTCCTTACTCACAAAATTGTCCGTTTGTGAAGTAGTTCTAACTGCAAATTTTGCTGTCGCTAGCTCACGATAGTTGTTCAGAGGCAGAATTCCAGCAACTTTGTACGTTTCCAGATTAGAGGCATGAGTAGGGACACCTAGAGCAATTTTAATACTTTTGCAGTCTAAGCTTTGTATCTTCTTTAATAAATATTTTGGTGCACTGAAGAACACTTCTTGCGCATAGGATAATTTAGATCGTACAAGTGCTGTTGATAGATGAATTAGTATGTTCGTATCCATTCCCCAAGGTAATCGGCTTATTATCTTTAGAAAATTTAGGGCTTTTCTTGTTTTTGTTGAAATATAATCAAAATGGACATTCCAGTTTAATTTCGATGTCATAAAGACTCCCAGAAATGTTACAACCTGTTTGTAATGTAACACTTCACCAAGCAATCTGAAAGTAGGCAAGTTACTTAAAGTACCACCAGAATTAAATAGCATCATGTTAGTTTTTTCCGCTGACAACGACAGACCATTTTCTAACATATAGTTTCCAAGATTATCAAGATCAGATTGATACAATTTCCTAATGTAATTCTGTGCTCTCTGTGGAGTTGTCTTTTTTAAAGTAATATTCATCCAAATACATATATCATCAGCATACTGTGCCAAAACAACACGATTTGAGAGTGCTTTAGGAAGATCCTGTATAAGGATATTAAATAAAAGCGGTGCTATCACTGAACCTTGTGGAATTCCCATATCAAGATGTCGTGAAGTAGAATAACTAGTTCCCACTCTTGCCTGAATAGTTCTATTGGCTAAAAAAGACTTAATGTAATCATACATATTGCCAGATAAACCAATAGATTTCAGCTTGTACAATAAACGCGTATGCCAAACTTGATCATAAGCTTTTTTCACATAAAAAAATGTAGCTAAAAGACTTTTTCTGCGGGCAAACTGTTTCTTGATGTGAGTGGTAAGTTTAACCAGGCGCTCAACTGTAGATCTCCCTTTTCTAAAACCAGCCTGATTTACTGGAATAACGTTATTTTTATCACAGTAATGTACAAGTCTGTTTAATACCAATTTTTCCAATAGTTTGCTCGTATGGGACGTTAAAGCAATAGGTCTGTAACTGTTTTTATTGTTTTTAGGCTTTCCTGCTTTTAATACTGGTATAACAACAGACGTTTGCCATAATTGTGGTATAGTTCCACCAACCCAGCATTTCTGAAAAATTTTGTGTAAAAAAATAATATAGTTTTCTGGAAGATGTTTAATCATTTCAGTTGAAACTGCATCGACACCTACCGAACTCCTTTTGTTGCGTAGAGACAAGATAGTGTTTTTTTAACTCTTCTAAGGTGATTGGAGAATTAAACCAGCGATCATTCTGAGGTATTGGATCAGTGTAGATAGGGTTGTTAGCTGCCATTTCCCTGTAGTGTTTGCAGGTAGGAGTCAAACCATCTACTTTACTATTTTGGGCAAAAAGTTCCACAAAAGTTTCAGCTTTGTCCATGTCGGAAAGAAATTTGTGACTTGTATCAATCATTATTGGACACCTAGGTAAGTTGGCTCCATTTTTCATTTGATTCATTTTTGTCCAGACTTTATGGAAATCCTT
>CM060315.1:57714134-57731634 GCA_030674185.1 Monoplex corrugatus | reverse complement strand
ACAAACAAACAAAAAACGAACAGACCGGAAAAGGAAACTCGTAGCATGCAAATTAGAGAAAATTATCTCCCTTTTATTCTATCACCAAGCAGCACTCCCAACCCTCACCCTCACCCTCACCCCCACTCCCAACCCCAACCTCCATATTCCTCCCATCTTCTCATTCTTTTGTTAGAACTCTCTTCTTCCCTCCCCTCTACCCCCTTCCCCCCCCCCCCGCCCACATTTTTTTTGTCTTCTAACAAAGCAGACTGACCATCACACCCTCAGGAACGCATCCATCAACACGGCACCACCAACACCTTCATCAGAGGCGACGACAACCACCAGCTTTCTGCTGAATATTTCAAGCACAAAATGAGTCTCGTGCTGCCTTGTTCCGTTCCCGCACGGTGCCAGTATCGGCTACATGAATTTTCCATCATTTCTGTTGGACCGGTGCCATCATTCTGTCTTTCATTGCCAGGAAACCCATCGTGGTGTGAAAGTCTGGTCGACACGTGTGTGTGTCGAATGGGGGAAGTGACGCGGGTGTGACTGCGTGCAAGTCTAGCACCTAGTATTTTGGTGTTGGTGTAAGTTTTTTTTTTTAATGTACTGCACTAAAACTAAAACTACACTTTGAAATGGTTATTAACCGTTTGACCCCTGCACCCTATCCACCGACTGCAAAAAACTTAACCCTTCGACTCCCTCACCCTATCCATCAGCTTCCTGCAGGAAACTGGTGGATAGAATGAAGGAGTCAAAGGGTTACAATTTTTGCTTTGCAAGCATGGTTGACGATCAGAATGCTGGTGAACAGGTGCGGGAGTCAAAGGGTTAAAGTTTGATGAGGGTGGACGGTTGGTGTTCAGAGCAATCCTGTGGTGTCCCTGTCTGTTGTTCAGTGTGTGTGTGTGTGTGTGTTTGTGTGTGTGTGTATGTGTGGTGTGTGTGTGTGTGTGTGTGTGTGTGTGTTGTGTGTGTGTGTGTGTGTGTGTGTGTGTGTGTGTGTGTGTGTTGTGTGTGTGGTGTTGTTGTGTGGTGTGTGTGTTGTGTGTGTTTGTGTGCGTGTTTCTGTCTGGTGTGTGTGTTTGTGTGCATGTTTGTGTGCTTGTGTGTGTTTGCGCGTGCAGCTATAATGAATAAATATGTTTAAACCTGACTTATAACTGTCGGTTCCATAAACATATTGCTCTGAGACACGCATCAATCAATCAATCGATCAATCAATCAATCAACCGATCGATCGATCAATCAATCAATCAATCATCATCGATCGATCAATCAATAATCAATCAATCAATCGATCGATCAATCATCAATCGATCGACCGACCGACCGACCGACCGACCCATCCAATCAAATCAATCCAATCAATCACAATCAATCAATCGATCGATCATCAAATCGATCGATCAATCAATCAATCAATCAACCAATACGTCCGTCCGTCCGTCCTGTCAGTCAGTCAGTCAGTCAGTCATCTATCTATCTATCTATCTATCTATCTATCTATCTATCTATCTATCTATCTATCTATCTATCTATCTATCTATCTATCTATCTATCTAATCTTCTTCTATCTCATCTATCTTCTATCTATCTATCTATCTATCTATCTATCTATCTATCTAATCTATCTATCTATGTATCTATGTATGTATGTATGTGTCTGTCTGTCTGTCTCTTTATCTATCTGTCTGTCTGTCTATATGCCTAACTATCTGTTTGTCTGTCAGTTTGTCTATGTATGTATGTATGCATGTATGTATGTATGTATCAACGTATTGATCTATCTATCTATCTATCTATCTATCTATCTATCTATCTGTCTGTCTGTCTGTCTATATCCATCCATCCATCCATCCATCCATCTATCTATCTATCCATCCATCCATCCATCTATCTATCATCTATCTATCTATCTATCTATATATATATATCTCTCTCTATCTATCTATCTATCTATCTATCTATCTATCTATCTATCTATCTATCTATTCTTGTCGTCTCTATCTATCTTCTGTCTGTCATATCCAACTATCTGTCTGTCTGTAGTGTCTGTAGTATCTATGTTGTATACTATTATCTTATCTATCATTATCTAGTCTATCTATTCATTACTATATCTTCTATCTATCATGTGTTGTCTTGTCTGTCTTTATCTATCTGTCTGTTGTCAATATGCCAAACTATCTGTCTGTCTGTCTGTTGTCTATGTATGTTTATGCATGTATTATGTATCAACGTATTGATCTATCTATCATCTATCTACTATATCTCTATCTCTATCTGCGTCTGTCGTCATCCATCCATCCATCCATCCATCCATCTATATCCATCCACATCCATCTCATCATCTATCTATCTATCTATCTATCTATCTATCTATCTATCTATCTATCTATCTATCTATCTATCTATCTATCTATCTATCTATCTATCTACTTTGTGTGTGTATGAGCGCACGTGTGTAGCCTTCGCGAAGACGAAGGGCCAACAAGGATTAAAATGTGTCTGCTGTTCAGATAGGCTTATACCAAAGCTGATCGATTTAGTCTGAGCTCCATCTTATTATTATTCAGAAATGAATGAATACGTTGGAAAATAATCCCTGGCACTTCCTAAACCTTTTAAATGCGAAGAGGATTGACAGCTGCGGACGTCTTTCTCTCCCTTCGTTTGTTTGGTCTCTTAGCCTTTCTCTTTTTGTTTCATTTATTGACACACCTGGTCTGTATATAGGTCATCCTTTGGCCATGAGGCTTAAAGACAGCGACAGGACTGGGCAGAAAAAGGTCAAGTCATCGCAGGTGTGGTCTGATCTTGTAGACGGTATCACTAAGTGTGGTTGATCTTGTAGACGGTATCCTAGGTCTGATCTGATCTTGTAGACGTATCACTAGGTGTAGTCTGATCTTGTAGACGGTATCACTAGGTGTGGTTGATCTTGTAGACAGTATCACTAGGTGTGGTCTGATCTTGTAGACGTATCACTAGGTGTGGTCTGATCTTGTAGACGGTATCACTAGGTGTGGTCTGATCTTGTAGACGGTATCACTAGGTGTGGTCTGATCTTTTAGACGGTATCACTAGGTGTGGTCTGATCTTGTAGACGGTATCACTAGGTGTGGTCTGATCTTGTAGACAGTATCACTAGGTGTGGTCTGATCTTGTAGATGGTATCACTAGGTGTGTCTGATCTTGTAGACGGTATCACTAGGTGTGGTCTGATCTTGTAGACGGTATCACTAGGTGTGGTGTGATCTTGTAGACGGTATCACTAGGTGTGGTCTGATCTTGTAGACGGTATCACTAGGTGTGGTCTGATCTTTTAGACGGTATCACTAGGTGTGGTCTGATCTTGTAGACGGTATCACTAGGTGTGGTCTGATCTTGTTAGACGGTATCACTAGGTGTGGTCTGATCTTGTAGACGGTATCACTAGGTGTGGTCTGATCTTGTAGAGGTATCACTAGGTGTGGTCTGATCTTGTAGACGGTATCACTAGGTGTGGTCTGATCTTGTAGACAGTATCACTAGGTGTGGTCTGATCTTGTAGACGGTATCACTAGGTGTGGTCTGATCTTGTAGACGGTATCACTAGGTGTGGTCTGATCTTGTAGACGGTATCACTAGGTGTGGTCTGATCTTGTAGACGGTATCGCTGGGTGTGGTCGATCTTGTTGACGTATCACTAGGTGTGGTCTGATCTTGTGACAGTATCACTAGGGTGGTCTGATCTGATTTTGTAGACGGTATCACTAGGCGTGGTCGATCTTGTTGACAGTTCACTAGGTGTGGTCTGATCTTGTAGACAGTATCACTAGGTGTGGTCTGATCTGATCTTGTAGCCAGTATCACTAGGTGTGGTCTGATCTTGTAGACGGTATCACTAGGTGTGGTCTGATCTTGTAGACGATATCCTAGGTGTGGTCTGATCTTGTAGACAGTATCACTAAAGTATGGTCTGATCTTGTAGACGGTATCACTAGTGTGTATCTGATCTTGTAGACGGTATCACTAGGTGTGGTCTGATCTTGTAGACGGTATCACTAGGTGTGGTCTGATCTTGTAGACAGTATCACTAGGTGTGGTCTGATCTGATCTTGTAGACGGTATCACTAGGTGTAGTCTGATCTTGTAGACGGTATCACTAGGTGTGGTCTGATCTTGTAGACAGTTCACTAGGTGTGGTCTGATTGATCTTGTAGACAGTATCACTAGGCGTGGTCTGATTTTTAGACGGCGAAAGAAAGAAAGAAAGAAGAATAAGAAGAGAATATGGGTTGAATGCTTAATGGATAGACGGCGAAAGAAAAATTAGAAGAGTATATAAGTTGACTGCTTAATTGATATACGGCGAAAAAAAAGAAAGAAATTGAAGAGTACATAGGTTGAATACTTAATCGATAAATAGTGAAAAGAAATAGAAAGAAAAAAAAGGGGTACAAGGGTTGACTGCTTAATCGAAAGACAGCGAAAGAAAGAAAAAGAAGAGTACCTAGGTTGAATACTTTATCGATAGACGGCGGAAGATAGAAAGAAAAAGAAGGGTATATAAGTTGAATATTTAATCGATAGACGGCGAAAGAAAGAAAGAAAAAGAAGAGTACATAGGTTGAATACTTAATCGATAGACGGCGAAAGAAAGAAAGAAAAAGAAGAGTACTTAGGTTGAATATTTAATCGATAGACGGCGAAAGAAAGAAAGAAAAAGAAGAGTACATAGGTTGAATACTTAATCGATAGACGTCGAAAGAAAGAAAGAAAAAGAAGAGTACCTAGGTTGAATACTTAATCGATAGACGGCGAAAGAAAGAAAGAAAAAGAGGAGTATATGGGTTGAATACTTTATCGATAGACAGCGGAAGATAGATAGAAAAAGAAGGGTATATGGATTAAAAGCTTAATCGATAGACGGCGAAAGAAAGAAAAGAAAAAGACGAGTATACGGGTTGAATACTTAACGATAGGCAGCTCAAAACGCTTCAAGTTAAGTATACCCCATATCAAAAGATTACATTTATATCCAAAAAAGTGTGTCAAGCCAGCTAAGCGACAAGGGTTTAACACCCTGTCGTTATACTGTTTCCCGGTCCCCGTGCTTTTCAAACACTATTATTCTTGGTGCCAACATTCCATCATTCCGTCTGGATTCCTGCCATCTTTCTTTCGCTGCCACCTGTTAATGCTTCGGCTGGCAAACTCAAGGAGTCTGCTAAATACTTGCTGCAAGTTTTTGGTAGATCGTTTATGGGATTGTCCGAGTGCGATGAATTCCTATTGAACAAAGTCTAAAACTGGACTACAGAATGGGGAATCCAAAACAAGTGTGACTGCCCTCGTTCAAACAAGCAGGAACCAGAAAAAAAAAAAAACCCACGAAAAAATAAAATAAGAACGCGTATTTAATTAATACAACAAGACAAGACAGGCGCAAATTTTCGGCCAACTGGCCTTAGTCAAGCGCAAGCTCAGAAACAAACAAACACCAGATACAGAAATTAGGATAGAAAAAGACTGAAACTTCCCTGCTGCTCCTTCCAGTGTGAAAAAAGGAATCTGCTCCTTCCAGTGTGATGGGCGGGGGGGAGGGGGGGGAGGGGGCGGGGGACTGTCCTTTTCGGGCTGCCCGAAAGAGAGATGAAGATAAGAGTAGGGAGAGAGAGAAGGGTCTTGCCATTCTCTCTTGGTTCGGAGGCTGGGCTGGACCTGGTTGTATTGGTACGCGTTGCGTGGCTGTGTCCCGGGGTTTGTCATCTCCCCACCTTGCCATTCGGTTTGTAAACAAGATCAGTGATGACTGGGTCCGAATGGGTCATGCAACGCATGGACAGTCCCCCTTTTGCTTGATGACATGACTATCGAATGGCGTCGGGAGCTTGGGAGGTGATTAATTGTCCGGAGAGTGGTGACGCATTGGTGCTCTAGGTCCCATCCGCACCCTCGTGGTGTTTCTTGTTAACATGATCTGGATGATAATAAGTTCAAACATGCAGTAATGCTAGAAATGTGACGATTTTTTTTTCTTTCTTTTTCTGAGTGGAGAGGGGAGTATTACTTCCTTACTACCTATTATGCCAGTGGCGTATAGCTCAGCAACGAAGGTTCTCCATTTCTATCTGTTCTTGACACTCCAAGAGTCTTTCAGAGCCTTAAGGTAATTTTTTTAATTTTTTATTGTGTTGTGACCAGTTGTTCTTGAGTCTTTCTCTCTTACGTCGTCCTTTTGGCGTCCGGTGAAGGGCAGTCCAGGTGATGTTATCCAGCTTTCTAAGTGTGATTTGTTTCTCAGATTGGGCTGGCCCAAATTACAGGCCATGCCCAATTACATACACTTAAGGGAGATTGTTGGTATGTTATCTTGCTCTCTTCGGGTAATTTTTTTAACCGATTGGGCCGACCCAAATTACAGGCCATGCCCAATCGCTTACACTCACGGGAAATTGCTGGTATTTTATCTTGCTCTCTCGGGGTGATTTTTTCCCGATTGGGCCGACCCAAATAACAGGCCATGCCAATCGCTTATACTTAAGGGAGATTGCTGGCATGGTTGGATAATTTCTATTTTCTTTCTTTCTTAAAGGGAGATTGTTGGTATGGCTGGACAATGTCTACTCTCTTTCTTTCGTTTGTTCGTGTTTTTCTTCTTCCTCTCCTCCTCTCCCCCCTCACCTCCCCCCCCCCCCTGGCTCTTCCTCTTCTTTCTTTTGCAGGCTCCAAGAAAGAAAGGAAGAGCATGGCATCCCATCAGTATCGTGTAAGCCGTGCGCCGTCTAGTGCTAAGGGGTGAGCCCCTGTGTGATCAGATGCCATTCGTCATGCCGAGTTTGCAGCCGAGAAAAATGGTATGAATAAAACATGACACACTGGAAATGGGAGCCGGGTGCCATTAGTCTTCATATTCGTGCTCGCGTGCTTGTATCGCCACATCTGTAACTCCTGTATGCGTGTGTGTGTGTGTGTGTGTGTGTGTGTGTGTTGTGTGTGTTGTGTGTGTGTGTGTGTGTGTGTGTGTGTGTGTTGTGTGTGTGTGTGTGTGTGTGTGTTCGTTGTGTGTGTGTTCGTGTGTGTGTGTGTGTGTGTGTGTGTGTGTGTGTGTGTGTGTGTTGTGTGTTGGTGTGTGTGTGTTTCGTGTGTGTTGTGTTGTGTGTATGTGTGTGTGTATTCGTGTGTGTGTATATGTGTGTGTATGTGTGTGTGTGTGTATGTGTGTGTGTTGTGTGTGTGTAGTGTGTATGTGTGTGTGTATGTGATGTGTGTGATGTGTATGTGTGTATGTGATTTTATATATATTATATATTATATATATATATATATATATATATATATATATAGTGTGTGTGTGTGTGTGTGTGTGTGTGTGTGTGTGTGTGTGTGTGTGTATACGTGTGTGTGTATGTTTGTCTCTCATGGTTTCTTCTCTTCTCTGTCTGTGTGCCTGCCTGTGTGTCTGTCTGTGCATCTGTCTGTTTGTTTGTTTGTCTGTCTGTCTATCTCTCTCTCTCTCTCTCTCAGAAAATCCATTCGACCACCAACACAACTCCACACATCCATCATCATTATCGTCTTCTTTTTCTTTCCAAGTTGTACGATGTAAATCGCAGTTTCGCATTGACATCATTGTTATGCACATGTTTATAGGTTTTGCATATCCACTTTGTCAAAAATACTTTAAAAAAAAATTGAAAGAAAAAAATCTTGTTCATCGTCTTCTTCTTCGTCCTCGTGATCATCTTCGTGTCTGTGCGAGTGACGGGCAGCAGCAACACGAAGAGATAGAAAACTGTTTAGTATGAACGAACAACAATGTCCACTGGAATGTTCTTGATTTGCCAAGCAACGAGTGTCTCTTGTTGTATGAGCGGTTCCCCTTGAATTCGTTTTAACCTTTTTGACTCCTGCACCGTATCCACCAACTGCAAAAAAACAAACCCTTAACCCTTTGACCCCTCACCCTATCCACCAGCTTCATGCAGGAAGCTGGTGGATAGGTTGATTAAGCTGGTGGATAGGGTGAGGGAGTCAAAGGGTTAAGATTTTGCTTTTCTAGCATGGTTGACAATGCATGATGCTGGTGGACAGGGTTAGGGAGTCAAAGGGTCAAGTTCTTGCTTTTCTAGCATGGTTGACAATGCAGGATGTGGTGGACAGGGTGAGGGAGTCAATGGGGTAATTTTTGCTTTTCTAGTACATGGTTGACAATGCAGGATGCTGGTGGACAGGGTGAGGGAGTCAAAGGGTTAGGGTGAGGGAGTCAAAGGGTTAAGTTTTTTTCTAGCATGGTTGACAATGCAGGATGCTGGTGGAGTCAAAGGGTTAAAATTCAGACCTTTAAAACAACAAAAAACAACAACAACAACAACCAAAAACAAAGATCTAGTGGATGCCACATTTCTAAAGTCGTGTTGAGTTGAAACAGGTTTCGAAGGGCGCGGTGTTCAAGTGGGTAAGATGGTCGGACATTGGACGTCCAAGTTGCAAGGTCTGGGTTCAATCCTGTCTGGGTACCTCCCGCCTGGTGGGTAAAGGGTGGAGATTTTTTTTTTCTGATTTCCTAGATCAAATGTGTACAGAACTGCCAGTGCCTGAACCTTTCTTTTTTTATTTTTTTTTTATTATATATGTATTCGCATACATAACACCAAGGTATGCATATTGAAGATCCTATACGAAAGTGGGTACATTAACCCTTTGACTCCCGTCACCCTGTCCGCCAGCATCCCGCATTGCCAACCACGCTAGCAAAGCAAAAACTTAACCCTTTGATTCTACAATTACAATTTTTTCTCTCTTACCCTATCCACCAGCTTCCTGCTTCCACTCTGTTACAGATTAAATTTTTTTACATTAAAACAGGTAAAAATTAATGCCGGTCAAGTTCATTCGTAGTGACTGCGTATCTAATCCAATTTACTTTAAACCAAAGCAAAGCAAAGCAAAGCAAAAGCAAAAGCAAACCAAAAAATAACCAAACCAAACCAAACCAAACCAACCAAACCAACACTAGAATTTGTTTTAAAAGACCTAATATGTCACAATTTCTCCAGCACATTTTGACAACATTACTCGAAAAAGAAAAAAAAAAAAAAAAAAAAAAGGAAATGACAGAAAAAAGAAAAAAGGACCTGATCAACTTAATTCAAAGATACTATTTCACATGTTAGAATTATTATCATGTGCCCTGCCGTATGGCGTTGGCGATCATGGCCCTCCATACGAATCTATCCTTTGTCGCTGCAAGTACATCTCCCACCCTGTCTTCACCCACTGCACAAATCCGTCCAACATTTTCTCCCTGGGTCTACCTAGTGCTCTTTTCCCCTCCAGGTTTTCTGTAGAGACTACGTGCTCTAAAATCTCTTTCCTCATAAGATGTATTATAAACGTTGCTTGTCTTTTCCTAATCTTCTTCATTAATGTTCTTTTTGTGTCTGCCTCCTTCAAGACTGCCTCATTTGTTTTCTTTGCTGTCCATGGAACTGGAAGTGTAGTAAAATAATAAAAATAAAAACAAAACAAAAACCCGAACACTAATGAAAACAGCAACATTAACATAAATAATAACAATAAGAAGATAACCCACAAAAGTCACATCACACAAACGCCCCTAAAGAAAAAACAATTAAGAAAGAAAAGAAAAGAAAAGAAAGGAAAGGAAAGGAAAGGAAAGGAAAAGAAACGAAACGAAATTTAAAGAACAGAACAGAACAGAAGAGAAGAGAGAGAAGAGAGAGAAGAGAAGAGAAGAGAAGAGAAGAGAAGAGAAGAGAAGAGAAGAGAAGAGAAAGAAGAGCCAAACCAACCTAACAGAAAAAAATAATCAAAGAAAGAAAGAAAGAAAAGAAAGAAAGAAAGAAACAAAACAAAACGAACAACAACAACAACAACAAACAAACAAACAAAAACCAACCAACCACCAACTAAACAAAAACAAACAAACAAACAAACAAACAAACAAACAAACTAAAACAACAATTTTACACTTTCTCCAGTTCAAGACACCAGTGTACCAGTGTATATAATTCCCCGCCACAAGCACAGCACAGCACAGCACAGCACAAGGCATCGCAGAGCAAGCACGTGCGCGTGCAGTGCACAGTCTGGCACGTGGGGATCACATAATAAATGATGACCTCGTGCTCCTCCGAGACCCAGCACTCGTTCGGCACGGACTTAATGAAATAGTCCGCCTGCAGATGGTGGGGCATCAGAAAGAGAGAGAGAGAGAGGGGGGGATGGAGGAGAAAGGGAGGAGAGAGGAGAGAGAAAGAGAGAGAGAGAAAGAGAGAGAGAGAGGAGAGAAGAGAGAAAGAAGAAGAGAGAGGAGAAAGAAAGAGAAGGAGAGAAGAGAGAGAAAGAGAGAGAGAGAAAGAGAGAGAGAGAGGGGATAAAAAAGAAGAAGAAGAAGGAGGAGGAGAGGAAGAGGAGAGAGGGAGGAGAAGGAGGAGGAGAACGACGACGACGACGACGACGACGAAGAAGAAGAAGAAGAAGAAGATGAAGGAGGAGGAAGAAAGAAAAAAGAAAGAAAGACAGATAGATAGATGGATAGAGAGAGAAGGGGGTGAGAGAGAGAGAGAGAGGAGAGAGAGAGAGAGGAGAGGAGAAGAGAGAGAGAGAGAGAGAGAGAGAGAGAGAGAGAGAGAGGGAAAAACTTTTTGCATGCTATCAATGTTAACATACGTACGCGAACAACAACATACAAAACAAACGAACAACATACAAACAAACTAACAGTCACACGCACACACACAGATATACACACACACTCACAGATACACACACTCCATGAAACATTAACAGGTACTTTATCTATCTCACGCGCGCACAAGCACAAGCACACACACACACAGACACACACACACATATGTATATATATATATAAATATATATATATATATATATATATATATATATATATATATATATATATATATATATACCCACTCCCCGAAACATACACATACCCACACACCCACACCCACACTCACACATATTCAAAAAAACAAAAAAACAAACAAAAAAACAACAACAAAAACAACACACAGACACACACACACAGACACACAAACACACGCACATATATATAAAGAGAGAGAGAGAGAGAGAGAGAGAGAGGGGGAGAGAGAGGGGGAGAGAGAGGGGGAAAGAATAAGAGAGAGTGAGGGGACATAGAGAGAGAGGGAGGGAGGAAGGGAGAGAGAGAGAGAGAGACAGACAGATAGAGAGAGAGAGAGAGAAACATAGAGAGAAACATAGAGAGAAACAAGAGAGAGAGAGAGAGAGAGAGAGAGAGAGAGAGAGACATACAGAAAGACAGACATGCAAAAAAGACAGATAGACCGACAGACAGAGACAGAGAACGAGAGGAGAGAGAGAGAGAGAGAGAGAGAGAGAGAGAGAGAGAGAGAGAGAGAGAGAGAGAGAGAGAGAGAGAGAGAGGAGAGAGAGAGAAGAGAGACAGAGAGACAGAGAGAGAGAGAGAATGAAAAGAAAGAGAGAGAGAGAAAGAGACAGAGAGACAGAGAGAGACAGAGAGAGTGAAAAAGAAAGAAAGAGAGAGTTATTTCATCACAGACACATAGAAGAAGGACAGAAAGCAAGGGGGGTGTCCTCCATGTCCCACTCCCCCACCCCACACACCCTTCTCTCTTAGGCAGTCAACAAGGTTTGACCCTGGGAGAGAAACGCCCTTCTAATCTATCGTGTGGACCACAACACTGAAAACGGCTGTGTGGCATGCAACGACAGATGTTCAATAGGACCCTGGAGCACCTTTGTTCCAATTGTTTTAACTTTCATTCTTCCCTTGTTTTCCTTTCACTTTTCTGTTTGGTAATGAAAAAAAAAAAAAAAAAAAAGATGACAATGATTCCATTGTGTTTTTGTTGTAGTGATTGTGATTGTGATTTTAAGGTTTTGTGAATCGTCGTTTGTGCGTGTGTCTATTTTGTATCTTTCAAAAGTATAGCTTCTGTTGTGCTTGTGTGTATTTTTAAATCTTTCAAAAGTATAGCTTCTGTTGTGCTTGTGTGTATTTTTAAATCTTTCAAAAGTATAGCTCCTTTTATGCATGTATTTCATATCTTTCAAAAGCATAGCTCCTTTTATGCGTGTGTGTATGTTATATCTTTCAAAAGTATAGCTCCTTTTATGCTTGTGTGTATTTCAAATCTTTCAAAAGTATTGCTCCTTTTATGCGTGTGTGTATGTTATATCTTTCAAAAGTATAGCTCCTTTTATGCGTGTGTGTATTTTATATCTTTCAAAAGTATAGCTCCTTTTATGCGTGTGTTGTATTTCAAATCTTTCAAAAGTATAGCTCCTTTTATGCGTGTGTGTATTTCAAATCTTTCAAAAGTATAGCTCCTTTTATGCGTGTGTGTATGTTATATCTTTCAAAAGTATAGCTCCTTTTATGCTTGTGTGTATGTTATATCTTTCAAAAGTATAGCTCCTTTTATGCGTGTGTGTATTTTATATCTTTCAAAAGTATAGCTCCTTTTATGCGTGTGTGTATGTTATATCTTTCAAAAGTATAGCTCCTTTTATGCGTGTGTGTATGTTATATCTTTCAAAAGTATAGCTCCTTTTATGCGTGTGTGTATTTTATATCTTTCAAAAGTATAGCTCCTTTTATGCGTGTGTGTATTTTATATCTTTCAAAAGTATAGCTCCTTTTATGCGTGTGTGTATGTTATATCTTTCAAAAGTATAGCTCCTTTTATGCGTGTGTGTATGTTATATCTTTCAAAAGTATAGCTCCTTTTATGCGTGTGTGTATGTTATATCTTTCAAAAGTATTGCTCCTTTTATGCGTGTGTGTATGTTATATCTTTCAAAAGTATAGCTCCTTTTATGCGTGTGTGTATGTTATATCTTTCAAAAGTATTGCTCCTTTTATGCGTGTGTGTATGTTATATCTTTCAAAAATATAGCTCCTTTTATGCGTGTGTGTATGTTATATCTTTCAAAAGTATTGCTCCTTTTATGCGTGTGTGTATGTTATATCTTTCAAAAATATAGCTCCTTTTATGCGTGTGTGTATGTTATATCTTTCAAAAGTATTGCTCCTTTTATGCGTGTGTGTATGTTATATCTTTCAAAAATATAGCTCCTTTTATGCTTGTGTGTATGTTATATCTTTCAAAAGTATAGCTCCTTTTATGCGTGTGTGTATTTTATATCTTTCAAAAGTATAGCTCCTTTTATGCGTGTGTGTATTTTATATCTTTCAAAAGTATAGCTCCTTTTATGCTTGTGTGTATTTCAAATCTTTCAAAAGTATAGCTCCTTTTATGCGTGTGTGTATTTCAAATCTTTCAAAAGTATAGCTCCTTTTATGCGTGTGTGTATGTTATATCTTTCAAAAGTATAGCTCCTTTTATGCGTGTGTGTATGTTATATCTTTCAAAAGTATAGCTCCTTTTATGCGTGTGTGTATGTTATATCTTTCAAAAGTATTGCTCCTGAAAAAAAACAACAACAACTGTTGTACCATGCTTTTAATGGGAACCAGACACACCCGAAAATAGAACGTAGAAAGCGTACTTAAGACATAAATGAAGATAGGAGCAAATTTTCGGTCAACGGGAATCCGCCATATTCTCCTGATCATCAAAACGTCAGAGAAGTTTTGCTGCTATTTTTTCCACCTAACTTTTGTGTAGTTGTTCTTTGTTGTTCTTTGGTGTCTTTTGTGTATGCTTGACAAAGGCCCGTTTGCCGAAAATTTATTTGCACTTGTTTTGTTTGTTGTATTCAGTAGGTTTGTGTGTGTGTGCGTGCGTGCGTGCGTGTGTGTGTGTGTGTGTGTGTGTGTGTGTGTGTGTGTGTGTGTGTTGTGTGTGTGCAAACGTGCGTGCGTGTGTGTGTGTGTGTGTGTGTGTGTATGTCTGCGTGCGTGCGTGCGTGCGTGTGTGCTTGGACGTTGGCAATCACTTTGATTTTAGATTTCATGCTTTTACATATAATTCATTTTTCAGTATGAGTGTCTTCGTTTCGTCGTTTTAACCGTACTCATATTTTGTAGGACTCTATTTCAACATTTGTTGCAGCAGTTTCTGTCTTTGATTTCTTTTCTTTTTCTCTTGTTTTTGTTTTCTAGCCTTGCAAATCTGGCCGGGGTAACTCCACACTGGAAAGAGCGGTATGACACGCAATGACGAGCCCTTTGAGTACCTCTGTCCCTATTGTTTTTGGTTTTTGTTGGGTAATTAGTCTTTCAGGTTGATAAGTTTAAATACCTGGGAACGATCATTTCATCGGACGGCAGATGCACGTCAGAAATAGCCTGCAGAATCGGCCAAGCCAAAACAGCATTCAAGAAGATGACAAGCATTCTTACCAACAAATGCCTATCAATTAACATCAGGAAGAGAGTTCTTGAATGCTATATAGAACCAACACTGTTGTACGGATGTGAGGCGTGGACAGTCAACAAACAAAGCCAGAGCAAGATTGAGGCAGCCGAGATGTGGTTTCTAAGAAGAATGTTGAGAGTTCCATGGACAGCAAAGAAAACAAATGGAGACAGTCTTGATGGAGGCAGACACAAGTAGATCATTCATAAGGAAGATTAGGAAAAGACAGGCAACATTTATAGGTCATTTTATGAGGAAGGGGGACTTGGAGCACCTGGTCACAACGGGAAAGCTGGAGGGAAAGAGAGCACCAGGTAGACCCAGGGAGAAAATGCTAGACGAACTTGCAGATTGGCTGAAGACGAGGAGGGTGGAGGAGATGCTTGGGGCAACAAGAGATAGAGACAGATAGAAGTCCATGGTCGCCAACGCCATGCGGCAGGGCACCTGATGATGATGATGAATTGGTCTTTTATTTTCATTTGCCTGTTTTTAGATTTAGTAAAAAAAAAAAAAAGAAAAAAAAAGAAAAAGAAGGATCTCATGGAGGATCTCATAAGAGTATTTTTGTTGTGTTATTTACATGATTTCTTTGTTACGATCTGTCCCTATCAATTTTAATAAACTACTAAAATGACCCAGAAATGTTGCCTGTCTTTTCCTAATCTTCGTATTCAATGATCTTCTTGTGTCTGCCTCCATCAAGACTGTCTGGTTTGTTTTCTTTGCTGTCCATGGAACTCTCAATATTCTTCTTAGAAACCACATCTCGGCTGCCTCAATTTTGTTCTGGCTTTACTTGTTGACTGTCCACGCATCACAACGATATAACAGTATCGGTTCTGTGTAACATTCAAGAACTCTCTTCCTGATGTTCATTGATAAGCATTTGTTGGTAAGAATGCTTTTCATCTTCTTTATGAGGAAAGGGAATTGGAGCACCTGGTCACAACAGGAAAGCTGGAGGGAAAGAGAACACCAGGTAGACCCAGGGAGAAAATATTGCACGGACTTGCAGAGTGGCTGAAGACAGAGAGGGTGGAAGAGGTGCTTGCGACAACAAGGGATAGAAACAGACGGAAGGCCATGATCGCCAACGCCACGTGGCAAGGCACTTGATGGTGATGATGACGTTTGTACTCGTGAATAGACATGGCAACACTCCCCCCCACCCCCACCCGCTTCATTTTTTTCTTTTCTTTTTTTTTTCTATGTGAAGAGCTGGAAGGGAAGAGAGCACCAGGTAGACCCAGGGAGAAGATACTAGACGGACTTGCAGAGTGGCTGAGGACAAGGAGGGTGGAAGAGATGCTTGAGGCAACAAGAGATAGAGACAGATGGAAGTCCATGATCACCAACGCCATGCGGCAAGGCATCTGTGATGATGATGATGATGATGTGAAGAGCGACGAGCATGCTATGACACGACTGTTTGAGCCATGCTTGTAGCATTAGTCGCTAGTTTATTTAGTTACTTCATTTTATTTAGTTTTATTATTTTTTTCTTGATTCTTTCTTTCCTTTCTCCTGTCCTTCTTTTTTTCCTGCAACTGGATTTACATATTGCTGTACGGCATTCACTGAGAGACGCTCAGCGAGATTCTGACAACCTTTGTCCATATTATTTGTAATTTCGTTCTTCTTCTGTGTTCTGATATCCTTTTTCATATCCAAGAAACATACAACCACCACCACCAAACCAACGAGCCAACCAATCAACCAACACCAACAACCAACCAACAACCAAACCAACCAACCACACCACCACCACCAACCAACCAACCAACCAACCAACCAACCAACACAACCCACACCAACCAACCAACCAACCAACAACAATCAACCAACCAACCAACCAACCAACCAACCCAAACCAACCAACCAACCAACCAACCAACCAACCAACCAACAAACCAACAGGGATTTCCTCGAGTCGAGTACTTTTGTTTTATCAGTTTAAATAAAACTCTTTTCATTTTAATCTTCTTTTGTGTTCGTTTTTTGATTTGTCTTTAAAAGTATGGCTTAATAATGATGGCTATTTTTGTTGATCCTTTTAGTGTTTTTGTGTGTGTGATATGATTGAGAATAAAACAAAAAGTGATCCTATCAGCACTTTTGTTGTTGTATTATTTGTAATTTTCATAGTCTGTGTGCTATCTGTGTGTGTTTTGTGTTTGTGTTTGTGTTTGTGTGTGTGTGTGTGTGTGTGTGTGTGTGTGTGTGTGTGTGTGTGTGTGTGTGTGTGTGTGTGTGTGTGTGTGGTGTATGCGTGAGTGTGTGTGTGTGTGGTGTGTGTTTGTGTGTGTGTGTGTAGTGTTGTGTGTATGGTGTGCATGTGTGTGTGTTTGTGTGTGTGTGTGGCTGTGTGTGTGAGGTGTGTGTTGTGTGTGTGTGTGTATGTATGTGTGTATGCTTCCGCGTGTGTGTGTTTGTTGTGTGTGTGTGTCTGTGTGTGTGTGTGTGTGTGTGTGTGTGTGTGTGTGTGTGTGTGGTGTGTTGGTGCGTGTGTGTGTGTGTATGTGTGCGTGTGTGTGTGTGTGTGTGCGTTTATGTATATATGCGTGTATGAGTGTGTATATTATTTGTTTAGTTGGTTTAACTGTTTTCCAAAGTAGGGTTTCCAACACTGATTTTTGCTCCATCATTATCAGAATTCGTTTTCCAACAAGTATTTTCTTTTCATGATTTAACCCTTTGACTCCCGCACCCTGTCCACCAGCATCCGGCATTGTCAACCATGCTAGCTAAGCAAAAACTTAACCCTTTGATTCCCTCACCCTATCCACCAGCTTCTTGCAGGAAGCTGGGGGATAGGATACGGGAATCAAAGGGTTAAATTTTTGCAGTTGGCGGACAGGGTGCGGAGTCAAAGGGTTAAACATAGGATTCTAAAAGCAGGATTCTGGTAATTAACCAGTCTCCGTGGTGTAGTGGTTAACGCAACGGACTACCGACTGGAAGGTTGTGGGTTCGAATCCCCATCAGTCCCTTCTAAAATCATTGTGGGATTTTTCGGCTCTAACCGGTCCTACCCAGAGTTGAGCGTGCTATGGGCTCATTGGGAAGACTGGAACCACACAGTCGAGTCTTATCCACTTCACGGATGCTTCATTGAGGGTGTTGCTCCAATCTTCTGACCAGCG
>CM060315.1:57689134-57691634 GCA_030674185.1 Monoplex corrugatus | reverse complement strand
GAACAGGCTCATCAACACCATCATCATCATCATCCTCATCTCATCATCATCATCATCATCATCATCATCATCATCATCTAATCACCACCACCATCACCCCACCACCATCATCACCACCACCACCACCACCACATCATCATCATCATCATCATCATCATCACCACCACATCATCATCATCACCACCACCACCATCACCACACCACACCACCATCATCATCATCATCATCATCATCATCATCATCATCATCATCATCATCATCATCATCATCTCATCATATCATCATCATCATCATCATCATCATCTATTCTGTGCCTGCTGCATGCGTTGGCGATCACGCCCTCCATACGACTCAATCTTTTGTCGCAGCAAGTACATCTTCCACCTTTTCTATCTTCATCCACTCCGCAAGTCCGTCCAATATTTCTCCCTAGGTCTACTGGTACCTTTTCCCTCCAGCTTTCCTGTTGTGACTAGGTGATCTAATTTCTCTTGCCTTTTAAAATGTTCTGTAAATGTTGCTTGTCTTTTCATAATCTTTTTCATTACTTTGTTTTTGTGTGCTTGCTTCCTTCAAGACAGTCTCATTTGTTTTCTTTGTTGTCCATGGAACTCTTAACTTTCTTCAAAGAAACCACATTTCAGCTGTCTCAGTCTTGTTCTGACTTTACGTGTTGACTGCCGTCCACGCGTCACACAGGCTGATATGTAATATAAAAGCGAGCAATCAAACGAACAAGCACAAACTGAAATAAACACGGAACAGATTTTTCATTACAACTGACGTCAGTTAGTAAGTCTGTTAATTGAATGTCAGTTTCAGTTTCAGTTTCTCAAGATGACAGTCTCGGCGCTCGGAATGAGTTCCATACGCACTAACGTCACAAGGTGCCATACGAATAAGCTGAACGTCAAGTTGTGTGTGTTTGTGTGTTGTGTGTGTGTGTGTGTGTGTGTGTGTGTGTGTGTGTGTGTGTGTGTGTGTGTGTGTGTGTGTGTATGTGTTGTGTGTTGTGTGTGTTGTGTGTGTGTGTGTGTGTGTGTGTGTGTGTGTGTTGTGTGTGTTGTGTGTGTGTGTGTGTGTGTGTGTGTTTGTGTGTTTGTGTGTGTGTTTTACTGAATGTCAGGTTTTACTAATATAGTTTTGAACATGCTGCAGTGTATTGTTCCTGTCGTAATGTTGCTGATTCTTTCAGCTGTTTTCATCCATTCTTGTCCGTCATTGCCTCCTTTTCTCGTTCCCTCGTGAGCTCCAATTCCAGCAGATTGTCTGTCTAACTCAATGCTAACTGCTCACCCTTCACTTCCCCTCTCTCCCCATCTCTCTGTGACTCGTTCCTGCACCGGTTGTATCTCGAACTATGGAGTGTGACTCAATATTCACACACTTTTCATCCACTGCTACGCCAATCAACCAGTCCCTTTACTTTTTTTTGTGGTGGGTATTCTTTCAGTAATATGGTGTCAGTTTTGTTTATGGTTTTAATGTTTTGTGCCTTCAAAATAATTCTTATTTTTTAAAGGGCTATAGCCTTTGATTTGTGCCGTCATCTGAACAAGGGTGAGACAGATAAGATAAAAAAAAAAGTCCAAACAAACCTGAAACCAAAGGAGAAATAAAAAGGAAATGGAATCAAACAAATAAACAAAAATAAAAAATAAGCCGCAAATACTCAGTGTCCAAAATTATTGCGTTTGTAATCTGTGTCTCTCTACCTCTCTATCTCTGTTGCTGTCTCTTTCTGTCTGTCTCTCTGTCTTTTTCTCTGTCTCTGTGTCAGTCTCTGTCTCTTTGTCTCTCTCTGTCTCTCCCTGTATCTCCTGTCTCTCTCTGTCTCTCTCTGTGTGTGTCTCTCTCTCTGTCTCTCTCTGTCTCTGTCTGTCTGTCTGTCTGTCTCTCTCTCTCTCCTTGTCCTTCTTTCTCACTCTCTCCCATCTTCTCCCAACTCTGCCCCTTTCCGTTCTGTGCTGTGCAATCTGATGTGGCCATTCCCTATGATGGCCCATTGGCATGCTGTTGGCAATGACTGCACTGGGGTTAGCCTGCAATCAGTGAGCGCAGGCAAAAATCAATGAGACAGGCCACAAGAGGAACGTTCCCCATGCCATCTTCCAAATGAACCCCTTCCCTTTGTATGGTCACCTTCTTGGACACAAATGGGAGAAAATAGTTTTTTTTCATAGGAAATTTGCAATTTTGAGCTTGTTCAAGTGGGATTCATCAGTTTCAGTTTCACTTTCTCAAGACGACGGACGTCTCCGCGCTCGGAACGAATTCCATAATATGCACTAACGACACAAGTGCCATGTGTGTGGTGGTCGTGGCAGAAGCCTTAAGCCTATACATAAACCTTTGAACTGGCCAGGTCCTGAGGTCCTACTTAGCTTATGTTTTACCTAGTCTGTATTTTTTTTTTTTTTACTAGCAAGTGGGATTCATTGCTCGTGGATAGTTACAGAGGCGAGCCATAAATAAAGTATTAAGGATATAGATTTATATT
>CM060315.1:57676634-57681634 GCA_030674185.1 Monoplex corrugatus | reverse complement strand
GTGTTGACTGTCCACGCATCACAACCGTATAACATTATCGGTTTTATATAACATTCAAGAACTCTCTTCCTGATGTTAATTGATAGGCATTTGTTGGTAAGAATGCTTTTCATCTTCTTGAATACTGTTTGTTTCAATAGGAATGTAAAATTTTCAATAACACATTAATAGGCAGACAAACAACAACAAATCATAGCCTGTTGCTGCCTGAACGCTGGCAGTCACTTTGGTACAAATTTCATGTTAATGTAAGACTGCGTTCTATTTGTGTTACAGTGTTTCAGTATTACGTCATTTTTTTTTATATTACGTCGTATAACGTTGTTTTCGTACAATGTTTTCTATCCGATCTTCATTTTCGGCTTGTGTCTGTATTTCAGCTCTGCAGAACGTAAGATCATTGGAGTTAAGTATTGTGTGTGAGTGAGTGAGTGAGTGAGTGAGTGTGTGTGTGTGTGTGTGTGTGTGTGTGTGTGTGTGTGTGTGTGTGTGTGTGTGTGTGTGTGTGTGTGTGTGTGTGTGTGTGTGTGTGCGTGGTTTCTTCTTTTAATTTTTCTTCTTCTAAGTTTGTGCATTTATTCTTTGTCTTTTGTTAAGCTTGGTTGTGTATAATCATATTCTTTGTCTTTTGTTTAAGCTTGGTTGTGCATAATCATATCTTTGTCTTTTGTTTAAGCTTGGTTGTGTATAATCATATTCTTTGTCTTTTGTTTAAGCTTGGTTGTGCATAATCATATTCTTTGTCTTTTATTTAAGCTTGGTTGGGCATACATTCGTTGTCTTTTGTTTAAGCTTGGTTGTGCATACATTCTTTGTCTTTTGTTTAAGCTTGGTTGGGCATACATTGTGTGCATACATTCTTTGTCTTTTGTTTCAGCTTGGTTGTGCATACATTCTTTGTCTTTTGTTTAAACTGGATACTGGCCAGTTAGTGGCCCAAAACTTTGTGCCTGTCTTGTCATGTCATGTCTTGCATTGTCTTGTTATATCAAAGACGTGGGTTAGATCCTGAGGCGGGCCATCGTTTTAGCGGGGCTAGCTAGTTTTGTAATGGGGTACACTGATCTAAAAACCGACCAATTAATGACTGATGTAAAATCCGACCGACATCCGGGTTTGTCTCACAAAACCGGAAGTGCAGTCAATCCTGTTAATGGAAATAGGCAAACGAAACTGGTTTCGGTTTAGGGAATAATCACATTTCTAGCATTTGCCAATGAAAATTAAAAAAAAAAGAATATTTTTTTGAATTATGACACAGTGCGATGCTGAAGGCCACACCAACCCGCAACACAAAAATTCATCTGTTTGCTGTTCATCCTAAAGCTCTGATCATTCTAGCTTAGTGTTTCATAGATTCTGTTTCTCTTCCGTCCCTCATCTCTCCCCCCCCCCGACACTTCTATTTTAAGATCTTGCCAATGCAGGGTATTGCATGGGCTCAAGGTGTCTGCCAAACAATATATGGCAGATTGGACTGAGCGCATACGGAATTGTTCAAGTTCGACGATTTTAAGACCTTGCCAGTGCAGACTATTGCGTGGGCTCATGCAGTCTATCAAATAACATATAGCAGATTGGATTCAGCACATATATGGAGTTTTTCAAGTTCGATGAATTCCTCTTGAATAAACTTTATGGCAAGGTCAGCTTCCTTTGCCTTTTAAATTTTTTTTTCTGTTTTTTTTTTTATATATATATTTTTTTTCTCCTCCTGTAATTGTCAGATCGGTTTATCTTTCGACGTAGATGAAAGCTGGATGAGCTGAGCTTGAGCTCCCTTCCTCCTTCCCCTCTTTCTCCACACCCCCTGTCTGTCTGTCTGTCTGTCTGTCTCACTCACTCACAATCTCTCTCTCACGCTCTTTCTCTCTTTCTCTCTCTCTCTCTCTCACTCTCTCTCTCTCTGTCTCTCTCTATCACTCTCTCTCTCTCGCATACACAGTCTCTCCCTCACTCTCTCTTTCTGTCTTTCTCTCTCTCTCTTTCTCTCACTCTCTTTTTCTCTCTCACTGTCTCTCTTTCTCTCTCTCACTCTCTCTCTCCCTCTCTCTCGCACAGACACACTCTCTCATACTCTCTCTCACTCACTCTCTCTCTCGCACACACACACTCTCTCTCTCACTTTCTCTCTCTCTCACTCTCTCTCTTTCTCTCTCTCTCTCACACACACACTCTCACTTTCTCTCTCTCTCACTCTCTTTTTTTCTCTCTGTCGCACACACACACTCTCTCACTTTCTCTCTCTCTGACTCTCGCTCTCTCTCTCTCTCGCACACACACTCTCTCTCACTTTTTCTCTCTCTCTCTCTCTTTCTCTCGCACACACACACACACACTCTCTCTCTTTCTCTTTCTCTCTCTCTCTGTCTGTCTCTCTCTCGCATTTATTGAGTTGGGAGTTGAGAAAGAGGGGAAAGGACAAGAGGGGGAGAAGGGAGGACGGAGACCTAAGTATAAGTAGACTATGCACCTGTGCAGGGTGGCTGTAACCCCTTGACATATCAGGCGCTTCATGAGCTAAGCATCACACCGGGTACCGTGCAATTAAACACACCCACACACTGACACAAACGCACGGACGTATGTAGTTACGCGTACTCTCTCTCTCTCTCTTTGTCTGTTTGTTTGTCTGTCTGTCTGTCTGTCTCTCTCTCGTGCACACACGCACACAAACACTTACATACCAACACGTACATTTCAACACACACACACATATACACATACACAAACACCTGTACAAAGACGCACACACATACAAACAAACACACACACCTGCACATACACGCACCAAACACACAGGCAAACACACACACACACACACCAAGACATACACACGCGCGTGCACACACACGCACACACACCCCAACACACACTCACCATACACACTCACCATACACACCACACACACACACAACACACACACACACACACACACACACACACACACACACCACACACACACACACACACACACACACACACCACACACACACATACACACACACACTTACCAACACAACACTTACATACCAACACACACACACACATGTAAACATACACACACACCTCTACAAACACGCACACACATACAAATAAACACACACACTTGCACATACACGCACCAAACACACACACACACACACGCACACACGCACACACACACACACACACACACACACACACACACACACACACACACACACACACACAAACACACAAACACACACAAAGACAACAGACAGACAGACAAACAAACAGACAATCATTTTACTACGCGTACACACGTGTATGCGAGTGCCCGGCAAGACAAAGTTGAATGATCACACCTCGCTAGCGATCTCCGTTTCGAAACCTTTTGTTTTACTGTGCATTTTAAAATGGCTTTGACCCAACTTTTGATTTAGGAAAAGGTTTGTATTCTAATACACTGTATTGTATTGTGCTGTACTGTGATGTGCTATGCTGTATTGTATGGTACTGCATTGCGTTGTACCGCATCCTATCGTATCCATAAGACTATAAAGGACTGTATCTTAAAAAATCTTGGTTTATTGTAGTATGTCATGAGTATCGCATTGTAATGTATGGCATTGTATCTCATCGTGTCGCATCGTATCCTATCTGTCACGTCACGTCAGTCAGATCACGTACACGTCAAGTCATATCATATCACATTGTCTCATATATATCATATCATATCATGTCATGTCATATCATGTCATATCATATCACACAATCATATCACACATCATATCACACATCATATCAACATACATATCGTATATCATATCATATCATATCATATCATATCATATCATATCATATCATATCATATCATATCATATCATATCATATCATATCATATCATATCATATCATATCATATCATATTCATATCATATATCATATCATATCATATCATATCATATCACATATCATATCATATCACATATAAATCATATCACATATCATATCACATATCATTATCATATCATATCATATCATATCATATCATATCATATCATATCATATCATATCATATCATATCACATATCATATCATATCACATATCATATCATAATCATATCATATCATATCATATCATATCATATCATATCATATCATATCATATATCATATCATATCATAATCATATCATATCAATCATATCATATCATATCATATCATATCATATCATAATCATATCATATCATATCATATCATCATATCATATCAATATCATATCATATCATATCATATCATATCATATCATATCATATCATATATCATATCAATCAATCATATCATATCATATCATATCATATCATATCATATCATATCATATCATATCATATCATATCATATATCATATATCATATATCATATCATCATATATCATATCATATCATATCATATCATATCATATCATATCATATCATATCATATCATATATCATATCATATATCATATCATATCATATCATATCATATCATATCATATTTATATATCATATCATATCATATCATATCATATCATATCATATCATATCATATCATATCATATCATATCATATCATATCATATCATATAAGATCTATCATATCATATATCATATCAATATATCATATCATATCATCATATCATATCATAATCATATATCATATCATATCATATCATATCATATCATATCATATCATATCATATCATATCATATCATATCTATCATATCATATCATATCAATATATCATATCATATCATATCATATCATATCATATCATATCATATCATATCATATATCATATCATATATCATATCATATATCATATCATATCATATATCAATCATATCAATATATCATATCATATATCATATCATATATCATATCATATCATATCATATCATATCATATCATATCAATATATCATATCATATCATATCATATATCATTCATATCATATATCATATCATATCATATCATATCATATATATCATATCATAT
>CM060315.1:57669134-57671634 GCA_030674185.1 Monoplex corrugatus | reverse complement strand
AAAGTCAACAGGTTTGTAAAAGAACAAAAAAACAAAATAAAAACAAACAAACAAACAAACAAACAAACAAACAAACAAACAAACAAACAAACAAACAAACAAACAAACAAAAATTAACAAAGATCTACTTCAAAGAGCTGAGAAAATCTTGATTACACATTTGTCACAGATAAACAGACAGACAGACAAACACACACCCACGCACGCACGCACACAAACACGTACGCACGCACGCACACACACACACACACACACTCCCTTCGTTCGATATGGAATAATATTCCTTTATCTGATAAAAAAAAAAAAAAAAAGAGAGAAATTAAAAATCCAAAAAAGAGTGAAGCACGAGAGAAAGTGAAACTTATCGAGAGAGGGTCAAAACAAGTGTGACTGCCCGCGTTCAAGCAAACAGGAATCAGAAGAAAAAAAACACGAAAAAAAAAAAAAACACGAAAAAAAAAAAAAAAACACGAAAAAAAAAAAAAAAAACACGAAAAAAAAAAAAAAAAAAAAGTAAGCGTAAGATCACAAACAAACAAACACCAGATACAAAGATTGTATCTGCTGTTTGTTTGTGATCTTACGCTCGACAAAGGTCAGTTGGCCGAAAATATGCACCTGTCTTGTCTGGTTGTATTAAATACGCGTTCTTATCTTTTTTTATTTTTTTATATTTTTTTCGTGTTTTTCTGTTTCCCGTTGGAGGGAAGGCGATTTCATGTTTCCACAAACCAGCCACTGACATGAATTACAGATATTTATTGTACTTATTTGATACTCCACATGTCTATAAGCACGATGGGGATTTAGCTACTGGCAGGTCTACACACCTGATGATCAGGGAGATGGGGAACAGTTTTCACCCGTTTACCCATCAGGCGGACGTATCTGGGCGGATTGAACCCTGGAACTTGCGATTGGAAGTCCGACATATACTCACTGAACTACCGCGCCAGTCTGAGAGAGAGAGAGAGAGAGAGAGAGAGAGAGAGAGAGAGAGAGAGAGAGAGAGAGAGAGACAGACAGACAGACAGACAGACAGACAAAGAGAGAGAGAGAGAGAGATAAAGAAAGAGAGGGACAGAGACAGAGAGAAAGATACAGAGACAGGAAAAGAAGAAAGAAAGGAGAAAGAAGAGAGAGAAAGAAGAGACAGATAGAAGAGAAGAGACAGAGACAGAAGTAGAGACAGAGGACAGACAGAGAAGAGACGAGAGGAGATAGAGACAGAAAAGAGAGACAGAGGAGCCAGAGATAGAGACAGAGAGACGGAGATAGAGAGACAGACAAGAAGACGAGACAAGAGAGAGCCAGAGACAGAGATAGAGACGAGAAGAGACGGAGAGAGAGCAGAAAAGAAGAGACAACAGAGACAGAGAGGAGACAGAGAAGAGAAGAGAGCAGAGAGAGACGGAGGATAGAGAGAAAGAGAGAGAAAGAGAGAGACCAGAGAGCCAGAGAGAGAAGAGAAGAGATGAGACAGAGACGGAGAAGAGACAAGAGAGAAGAGAGAGAGAGCAAAGAGAGAGACAGACAGAGACAGAGAGAGCAGAGACAGAGATAGAGAAGAGAGAGATAGAGACAAAGAGAGACAAGAGAGAGCAGAGAGAGAGAGAGAGAGAGAGAGAGAGAAGAGATCAGTGGATACATTCATGATCGAGAACTGTGTAAAATCGTAGGAAAAATGTAAGTGAAAACGATCGGGCGGTTACTTCTTTCTTCACGTTGTAAAACTTTGGAATGTTGTGAATGGGCGTGGTCTTGTCGTGTATGTGTGTGTGTGTGTGTGTGTGTGTGTGTGTGTGTGTGTGTGTGTGTGTGTGTGTGTGTGTGTGTGGTGTGTGTGTGTGTGTGTGTGTGTGTGTGTTCGAGCGTGTGTGTGTGTGTGTGTGTGTATGTTTGAACGAGTGTTTGGTGCGTATGCTTATGCATATGTTCATGCTTGCGTGAATGTGTTTGGTCCATGCCAAAAAAACCCACAGTCTCTATATCTTTACCCACCGTTCAGGATTAACCTTTTGACTCCCGCACCCTATCCACCAACTGCAAAAAAACTTAACCTTTCGACTCCCTCACCCTATCCATCAGCTTTCTACAGCTTTCTACAGGAAGATGGTGGATAGGATGAGGGAGTCAAAGGGTTAAGTTTCTGCTTTGCTAACATGGTTGACAATGCAGGAAGCTGGTGGATAGGATGAGGGAGTCAAAGGGTTAAGTTTTTGCTTTGCTAACATGGTTGACAATGCAGGATGCTGGTGGAGAGGATGCGGGAGTGAAAGAGTTAAAAGACATGAGCATTTGTCCCATTGTGGCAACACTGGAAGAATAGCTCTGGAGCAGCAAAGAATAGCTGATGAAAACCACGTTCTTTATCCAGACCACCTGACTGACCTTTTGACGCGTAAGTAACTATTCTGGAACGGAAGTCTATATCTATGTAATTCGATGTGTGTGTGTGTGTGTGTTTGTATGCGTGTGAAGCCTGATTGTGTGTGTTGTG
>CM060315.1:57646634-57649134 GCA_030674185.1 Monoplex corrugatus | reverse complement strand
CTACGATTGGCTGAACTCCTGAAACTGATTTTGAATATACTGTTTTTCCTTTAATTTTTTTTTACCGTTTTGATCAATGCATTCCTTTGCTTTCTGTAGTTCTTTAAACTAGAACTGTTCCATTTCTGTCTATTTTTCAAACTCTTTTTTTTTTCTTAAACACCGAGGCGTGTGTGTACATGTGTGTGTGTGTGTGTGTGTGGTGTGTGTGTGTGTGTGTGTGTGTGTGTGTGTGTGTGTGTGTGTGTGTGTGTGTGTGTGTGTAGTCTGTGTGCGTGTGTGTGTGTGTGCATGTGTGTGGGTACAGTGTGTCTATGTGTACGTGTGTGTGCCTGCGTGCGTGCGCGCCGCGCGCGCCGTGGGTGTGTGTGTGTGTGTGTGTGCATGGAAAACTGTGTCTGAGAGTTTTCAGCTTCCTACAGGAGCTTTATTTAAAAATACTGTTGGCTACACACTGGAGGGAAAAGTTGGGTCACACTGCCCAAAATAACTTTTTTGTTCTTACACGTGTGTAAAAAAATAACGCTTCCTCGAATTTTTCATGAATTTATTCTTGCTCAAGATAAACTTCAAATGCAAACAGATTTGGAAAAAAACATGTAGGCAAATTCTTTGACAAAGAACATTAACTGACACGATCACTAAGAAATGTTGTGACATAATCATCAAATAGACTGGAGGCGTAATGTTCCGTAAATAACATCACAAAAACGTTTGTTTTTTCAATCGGTGATCTATTTTTGGTCTTTCAGCGGCACGGAAATTTGAATGAAAATAGTGTGTTAAAATCGAATTGTTTCGTTTCGAATTCATTTTTGTATTAAAAGTGAGAGTGTAGAATGGCTTGACTGTCATGTTTTTACTGCTGACGCCAATGAACCCACCACACCACCACCATCACCACCACCACCACACCACCACCACCACCCTCCTGTAATTTCCACTAACAGTATGTTAAAGAATAACTGGTCATTTATGAAAAACTTAACAGTATACTTAAAACTTTCTTGACCTCATATCAGTGTTTCAGCGGTCGGAAAGTCACTCGTTATAGAGGGTTTGAAACTGCAAGTGAGAAGGTACTTGCTTACATTTCCTTTGTTTTAAACAAAGACTTTGACCTAAGGGAGTGAAGTTGATGTGTGTGTGTGTGTGTGTGTGTGTGTGTGTGTGTGTGTGTGTGTGTGTGTGTGTGTGTGTGTGTGTGTGTGTGTGTGTGTGTGTGTGTGTGTGTGTGTGTGTGTAGTGAGTGTGTGTGCTGTGTATGTACGTGTGTGTGTGCGTGATACTGAGCTGGTTGTGTATGTGTAGTTGTAGTGTAGTGTGTGTAGTGCTAGTGTGTGTATGTTGAGTATGTGTAGTGTGTACTGTGTGTAGAAGATGGTGGATAGGGTGCGGGAGTCAAAGGGTTAACTTTTTGCAGTCGGTGGATAGGGTGCGGGAGCCAAAGGGTTAAAGACCCCGTAAGTCATGTCAGTAGCTGGTTATGGAAACATATACATCATGCACGCCCATCAAAGATGCAAACTGTGCAAACAATATAGTGGAATACAGTCAGCTGGCCTAACAGCTTGAGTTCTCCGTACTCTGTTAAAAAACTCAACTCTGATTAGGTGGATTGCGAAGTAAATCTATATGATTTTACTGAATAGCTCTATACAAAAACGATTTTTTATAATGATCAGAACAAAAATAATGATACTAATATTATTATTACAACAACAACAACGACAAATACTACAAACACTACTACTACTACAACTACTACTATTACCACTACTGCTGCTGCTGCTACTATTACTACTACTACTGCTGCTGCTGCTACTACTACTACTATTACTACTACTACTGCTACTACCACTACATATATGATAACAATGATGATGATGATGATAATAATAATAATCATAATATAATGATAATAACATAATACTATGGATAATGATAATGATGATAATAATAAGAAAATACTACTACTACTACTACTGCTGCTGCTGCTGCTACTACTACTACTGTTGCTGCTGCTGCTGCTGCTGCTACTACTACTACTATAGTAATAATAATAATAAAAATAAATACTACTACTACTACTAATGTGTGGTGTGTAGGAGGAAGCTTCCATTAAGATTGGTCAAAGTCAAGATCACAACCACACAAAACATGTAGCGTGTCAACATATTTCTTAATCGTTTACAGACGGACTTTGACCATGCGTCAAGCGTAGCATGTATTATCAGTTACATCGTTCACATAGGCATGGTCCAGTGTGAGACCACTGTCGTTAAGTCTCTGAATTATCAATGATCTATATCATGGTAAATTTAAATACTGATGTGCATCGAAATGAGTTAAACATCTCAATGCTCATCTCTACAAGCAAGCAATCAAACAAACAAACAAACAAACAAACAAACAAACAAACAAACAAACAAACAAACAGACAGACAAACAGACAAACAGACAAACAGACAGACAAACAAACAACAACAAACAAGAAACA
>CM060315.1:57636634-57639134 GCA_030674185.1 Monoplex corrugatus | reverse complement strand
AAGATCAAGAACATCAAGATCAGAGAAATGATTGGAACAACACCAATTCTCCACTACATCCAACAGCAGAGAACCAGGTGGTTCGGGCACCTGACACGCATGGCACCTCACCAGCTTGCCAGTAAAGCTTACAACACAAAGGTGTCAGGGTACAAGGCAAGGGGTAGACCGAGGAAGACCTGGATCGAGGGTGTGAAAGAAACACTGAAGACCCACAACATCCCACTCAACCAGGCCTTCAAACTTGCCGCAGACAGAAAGCTCTTTCTCCCCTCGACGCCCAAGATGGTATAAGAGGACGGATAAAATAAAAAAATAAAATAAAAATATATGTATGTGTGTGTGTGTGTGTGTGTGTGTGTGTGTGTGTGTGTGTGTGTTTGTGTGTGTGTGTGTGTGTGTGTGTGTGTGTGTGTGTGTGTGTGTGTGTGTGTGTGTGTGTGTGTGTGTGTGTGTAGATATATACATAATTTTCATATATATATATATGTATATCTCTATCTCTCTATCTATCTCTCTATCTAATCTATCTAATCTGTCTATCTATCGATCCATCCATACATTGTATGTATGTATGTATGTATGTATGTATGTATGTATGTATGTATGTATGTATGTGTGTGTGTGTGTGTGTGTGTGTGTGTGTGTGTGAGTGTGTGCGTGCACGCGTGTGTGTGGGGGGGGGGGGGTAGGGGTGTGTGTGTGTGTGTGTGCGTAAGCAGGAACACAAGAGAATAAGATTAGAACGTGTATTTCATGGACAAAACAAGACAGACCCAAATTAAAGCCAACTAGACTTTGTCAAACACACACAAAGGACATTACAGAACAAATACACAAAACTTAGGACAAGAAAATAACAAAAAAAGAGAAATTCCCAGATTTTTTGTTAAGCAGAAGAAACTGACTATAAGAAACCATAAAGTGGTTAATACAACGGACTTACGACTGGAGGGCTGTGGATTCGAATCCTATCAAGTCTGTTAAAATCATAACGGGATTTCCAGCCCCAGCCACACCTACTTTCCAAAGCTGAGAATGTTAACTCTTTGACTCCCGCTCCCTTCCACCGACAGCAAAAACTTAACCCTTTGACTCCTTCACCCTCTCCACCAGCTTCCTCCTGCAGGATGCAAGTGGAGAGGATGAGGGAGTCAAAGGGTTAAGTTTTTTGTTGTTGCTTTGCTTGCATGGTTGGTAATGCAGGATGCTGGTGGACAGGGTGCAGGATTCAGAGGGTTAACTGGATGGTTGGGAAGACTAGGACCAACAGAGTCGAGTCTAATCCACTTCACGGATGCGTTATTGAGAGCGTTGCTCAAGGTTTCTGACCAGCGCTGCAGGTGTCTGTATTTCCTGGGATTGATTGATATCGGGGTTTTTACCACGGAAAGGAAGCATGGGATCACACGGTCTCGGTCCAAAATGGAACTGGAGAGTATCATGATTATCATCCTTATCGTTATGTATTATCATACCTGTGTGGAAAACTTATCCCAAGATTCCGTGGCCACTGAAGTGGAATGGAAAATGGAACAGCAACAAACGAACAAAAGACAACAACAAAAAATAGAAATCTGCATCATAGAGACTGCCAGCATTTAAGCAAATAACAGAAGTTTAAGGAAAATTAAAAAAACAGACAGAAAAAAGACAAGGACAGAAAACATAAACAGATTGATTGACTGATAGATAGATATATAGACAGACAGACAGATCTGACAGACAGACAGACAGACAGACAGACAGACAGACAGATAGATAGATCGATATATGTATGTGTTCACATTTACATACTATATAGATAGATAGATTGAGAGAGAGAGAGAGAGAGAGAGAGAGAGAGAGAGAGAGAGAGAAAGAGAAAGACAGAGAGAGAAGGAGAGAGAGACACACACACACACACATACAGAGAGGAGAGAGAGACAGAGAGAGACAGAGAGAGAGAGAGGAGAGGGAGAGAGAGAGAGAGAGAGAGAGAATCACAATCAGAATGTTCAGAATCAGGAGTTTATTCAGTAAGGCCATATCCCTATTTGAAGGGGCGTGAACACAGTACAAACATTGTACAGTCACAGAATTTGATACATAGCCGTTCTTGGATAATTGACGTGAAGTCATCATTGCCTCTGGCAGGAGTAGATTTTACAGTGCGCTGTTGGGGGTTTTGTCGCCATTTACATCAATTTCATGGCCAAGCGGGCGAAATTTAAGTTAGCCATGTCATTTCGTGTTTTGAAAGTTGGACCACGTCCTCACCAGTTTTTTCTTCAGCGACCTTTTACTTCGTTGTGGCGATGTGGAGCAGAACTCCAGGCCTAGGTCCAGCCAGAACAGTTACCCTGAAGCAGTCCCGGATCCGTTTGACCACTGATGGTACCACACGCCGTGCCAGTACTGACCGCCCTTCTCTTCCAGATCTTGACCGCTCTTTCATCAGGTGAGGGATTGTCAGACGACCCAACATTGAAGGGCATGATGACTTCTATTTAGTGTATGC
>CM060315.1:57624134-57629134 GCA_030674185.1 Monoplex corrugatus | reverse complement strand
GAGGATGGAGAAGCAGAAGACGGTAAAAGACACTACTACAAGATGATGGGCCCACCAGGTCTATGGGTTAGCTTCCATTTGGCTGGTCTCCTTGCTGCTGCTGCTGAGAAATCGATAACCTTGTTGTGCATCATCAGTCTTGACTTGCTGCTCACTGCGCAAAGTGACATGAGTCTAGAGTTTGGGAGTTTGTTCAAGAAGGATTCGTCCTGTTCGGGACCACTTCCATATGCGCTCCACCGAATCTGCCAGTAAATTGTTTGGCGGACTCTTTTTCTTTTCTTTTTTTTGTATTTTTTTTTGTAGTGGCCCCTTTAGCTCAGGTGGTTAGAGTGCTGTGCTGATATGCAACGGTCGTGGGTTCAATTCTCTGGCTCGCCACAATTTTAGGTTCGATCCTTCAAGGTGGTCACAAGTGTACACGAGTTGCCCACAGAATCATCCTCTGTGAACAGCGTCTTCAACCTGACGAAAGCAGTCGGGGCAGAGGGTGGGAGGGTGGGGATGGGGGTGGGGGTGGGGGGCAGGAGAAGACTACAGAAGAAAAACAAAAGAAAGTTCGTATTAAAAGGTCTTCTGCGTTGTATAGACAGGTTTTGATGATGACAGTTTGGTGCTAATAACACTGACACCAGTCTCCTCCTGGTTAACCTATTCCTAGATGCATCTATTTGATAAAAAAGTATTGAACGTTTTTTTTTTTTCGTCAGTGAAAAACTTTTCCATTTCTAGAGACAGGGACAGAGATAGAGATAGAGACAGAGATAGAGATAGAGACAGAGATAGAGATAGAGATAGAGATAGAGACAGGGACAGAGATAGAGATAGAGACAGAGATAGAGATAGAGACAGAGATAGAGATAGAGACAGAGACAGAGATAGAGACAGGGACAGAGATAGAGATAGAGACAGAGATAGAGATAGAGACAGAGATAGAGATAGAGATAGAGACAGAGATAGAGATAGAGATAGAGACAGAGATAGAGATAGACAGAGATGGAGATAGGACAGAGGCAGAGACAGAGGCAGAAACAGAGACAGAGATGGAGATAGAGACAGAGATAGAGATGGAGATAGAGCCAGAGACAGAGACAGAGACAGAGATGGAGACAGAGACAGAGACAATAACAGAGACAGAGACAGAGACATAGACATAGAGACAGAGACAGAGACAGAGCGACAGAGAGACAGAGAGACAGAGAGACAGAGACAATAACAGAGACAGAGACATAGACATAGAGACAAGACAGAGACAGAGACAATAGTAGAGACAGAGACAGAGACATAGACATAGAGACAGAGACAGAGAGACAGAGACAATAACAGAGACAGAGACAGACATAGACATAGAGACAGAGACAGAGAGACAGAGACAATAACAGAGACAGAGACAGAGACATAGACATAGACAAAGAGACAGAGACAGAGGCAGAGACAGAGATGGAGATAGAGACAAAGACAGAGACAGACTCAGACAAACGGATTGCCAGTTCCAGTTTCGATTTCTGAAGAGAACATCTCCGCGCTCAGAATGAATTCCGTATGCACTGACACCGCTGATGCCATGTGATAGAGAAGATACCAAATGATCATGGCATAAACCTTCAGCCTGCACATAAACCTTACCTGTTGGCAAGGTATTTAGGTCCTATCTAGCGTACGACTTTTGTGTCTTATATCAGACAAGACAGACAGGTATGCAGGCAGACAGACATGGAAAGAATCTGTTGATAGGAGCGATGAAAACGCAATGCGCCTACCCCGCATTGTAGAGTTACAGTTGAATATGACGAACTCTGATCTCATAAAGAAAAATTTGAGAGAGAGAGAGAGCGAGAGAGAGAGAGAGAGAGAGAGAGAGAGGGGAGAGAGAGAGAGAGGCAGAGATAGAGACAGATAGAGAGACAGAGAGAGAGACAGAGAGACAGACAGAGAGAGAGACAGACAGAGAGAGAGAGAGACAGATACAGACAGACACACGCACAGAGAGAGAGAGAGAGAGAGGAGGGGGGGAGAGAAACAGACAGACAGACAGACAGAGACAGAGATAGAGACAGACAAAAAAGAGAGACAGACAGGGAGAGAGAAAGACAGAGAGACAGAGAGACAGAGAGAGAAACAGAGAAACAGAGAGAGAGAGAGAGAGAGAGAGAGACAAAGACAGAGACAGATATAGAGACAGACAAAAGAGAGACAGACAGACACAGAAAGAGAGAGAAAGACAGAGAGACAGAGAGAGACAGAGAGAGGATGAGATTCATGGAAACAGAAACAAAGACTCTGCAATCCATGTCATCCATGTCTTATCCACTCACACAGCAACATCATCAACTGATGACATAACCTTCACCACTATCACCACCCCACACACAAGTCATTAAATTCTCGCACACACGTGCACCAAGCTCATTCAGTCAGTCCCACCCATTCTCTAATGATCCTGAACATAAAGAGACCTGGCAGTACTGCTGCGCTCAAACTCATCCAACAATACCTTTTTATTTCCCCCAAACGATCCTCACAAAGAAATCGGACAGGCCATGATTTCCAAACAAAACACGAACAGAAACAACCATGTGGAACAAACTGTGGCTCATCATTAATAAAAGAAGCAGAGACAGACCCGTGGAGCCCAAGGGGAAGACAACTTACGAGAGGTACACGGCACGTGGCTTGAATGGTTTCCCTTCGTCTTGGTTACCAAGATGATAGAGCGGTGAGGTCATGTGCAGTAATCAGTCACTGGTTTAGTGAACATTGGAGAACTGCTGCCACACTGGTTAGCGGACATTGGAGGACTGATATCACAGTAGTTAGTGGACATCGGAGGACTGATATCAGAATAGTTAGTGGACATTGGAGGACTGATATCACAGTAGTTAGTGGACATTGGAGGACTGATATCACAGTAGTTAGTGGACATCGGAGGACTGATATCACAGTAGTTAGTGGACATCGGAGGACTGATATCAGATAGTTAGTGGACATTGGAGGACTGATATCACAGTAGTTAGTGGACATTGGAGGACTGTTGTCACACGCTGGTTAGTGTAAATTGGAGGACTGCTGTCAGACTGGTTAGTGGACATTGGAGGACTGCTATCACACTGGAGGACTGCTATCACACCGGAGGACTGATATCACACTAGTTAGTGGACACTGGAAGGGCTGATATCACACTGGTTAGTGGACATTGGAGGACTGCTGTCACACTGGATAGTGGACATTGGAGGACTGCTGTCATACTGGTTAGTGGTCATTCGAGGACTGCTGTCACACTGGTTAGTGGTCATTGGAGGACTGCTATCACACTGGTTAGTGGACATTGGAGGACTAATATCACACTGGTTAGTGGTCATTAGAGGACTGCTGTCACACTGGTTAGTGGTCATTGGAGGACTGCTGTCACACTGGTTAGTGGTCATTGGAGGACTGCTATCACACTGGTTAGTGGACATTGGAGGACTAATATCACACTGGTTAGTGGTCATTGGAGGACTGCTGTCACACTGGTTAGTGGTCATTGGAGGACTGCTGTCACACTGGTTAGTGGTCATTGGAGGACTGCTGTCACACTGGTTAGTGGACATTGGAAGACTGCTGTCACACTGGTTAGTGGACATTGGAGGACTGCTGTCACACTGGTTAGTGGACATTGGAGGACTGCTGTCACACTGGTTATGGACATTGGAGGACTGCTGTCACTCTGGTTAGTGGACATTGGAGGACTGATATCACACTGGTTAGTGGACATTGGAGGACTGCTGTCACACTAGTTATGGGACATTGGAGGACTGTTATCACACTAGTTAGAGGACATTGGAGGACTGTTATCACACTAGTTAGTGGACATTGGAGGACTGATATCACACTAGTTAGTGGACATTGGAGGACTGATATCACACTAGTTAGTGGACATTGGACGACTGATAAAACACTAGTTAGTGGACATTGGAGGACTGATATCACACCGGAGTACTGATATCACACTGGAGGACTGATATCACACTAGTTAGTGGACATTGGAGGACTGCTATCACACGAGTTAGTGGACATTGGAGGACTGTTATCACACTGGTTAGTGGACATTGGAGCACTGTTATCACACTGGTTAGTGGACATTGGACGACTGCTATCACACTGGTTAGTGGACATTGGAGGACTGCTATCACACTAGTCAGTGGACATTGGAGCACTGTTATCACACTAGTTAGTGGACATTGGACGACTGCTATCACATTAGTTAGTGGACATTGGAGAACTGTTATCACAGTAGTTAGTGGACATTGGAGGACTGATATCACAGTAGTTAGTGGACATTGGAGGACTGATATCACAGTAGTTAGTGGACATTGGAGGACTGATATCACACTAGTTAGTAATTGAACATTGGAGGACTGATTTTCACACGGAGGACTGATATCAACACTGGAGGACTGATATCACACTAGTAGTGGACATTGGAGGACTGCTATCACACGAGTTAGTGGACATTGGAGGACTGATATCACAGTAGTTTGTGGACATTGGAGGACTGATATCACACTAGTTATTGGACATTGGAGGACTGATATCATACTAGTTAGTGGACATTGGAGGACTGATATTACTGTAGTTAGTGACATTGGAGGACTGATTATATGACATAGTCATAGTGGACATTGGAGGACTGATATCACACTAGTTAGTGGACATTGGAGGACTGATATCACACTAGTTAGTGGACATTGGAGGACTGATATCACACTAGTTAGTGGACATTGGAGGACTGATATCACACTAGTTAGTGGACATTGGAGGACTGATATCACACTAGTTAGTGGACATTGGAGGACTGATATCACACTAGTTAGATGTGACAATTGCAGGACTTGGGATGTATCACACTAGTTAGTGGACATTGGAGGACTGATATCATATACAGATAGTTCTAGTTAGTGGACATTGGAGGACTGATATCACACTAGTTCAGTGTGACATTGTTAGGACTTGGAACTATC
>CM060315.1:57586634-57594134 GCA_030674185.1 Monoplex corrugatus | reverse complement strand
CAGACAGACAAAAGGAGAGAGAGAGAGACAGAAGAGAGACAGAGAGAGAGACACACAGACAGAAAGGAGAGAGAAAGAGGGGAGAGAGAGAGAGACAGAGAGGGACAGAACAAACAGGAGAGAGAGAGGAGAGGGACAGGAAGAGAGAGAGAAAGACAAAAGGAGAGAGAGGGACAGGAAGAGAGAGAAAGAGAGACAGAGACATAGACAGAGACAGAGAGAGACAGACAGAAGAGAGAGAGAGAGAGGAGGAGAGGAGCGAGAGAGACAGACAGAGAGAACACAGACAGTCAAAAGGAGACAGAGAGACAGAAAGAGAGAGAGGAGAGAGAGAGGAAGAGAGAGAGAGAGAGAGACAAGAGAACAGAGAGAGAGAGAGAGACAGACAGAAGGAGAAGAGAGGAGAGGGGAGCGAGAGAGACAGACAGAGAGGACAAAGACAGACAAAAGGAGGAGAGAGACAGAAAGAGAGACAGAGAGAGGACAGAGAGAGAGAGAGACAGAGACAGAGACAGAGAGAGAGAGAGACAGACAGACAGACAGAAGGAGAGAGAGAGGGGGGAGCGAGAGAGACAGACAGAGAGACACACAGACAGACAAAAGGAGAGAGAGAGAGACAGAAAGAGAGACAGAGAGAGAGACACACAGACAGAAGAGAGAGAGAGAGGGGAGAGAGAGAGAGAGAGAGAGGGACAAGACAGAACAGAAGGAGAGAGAGAGGGACAGGAAAAGAGAGAGAGAAAGAGACAGAGAAAGACAAAAGAGAGAGAGGGAAGGAAGAGAGAGAGAGAGAGAGACAGAGACATAGACAGAGACAGAGAGAGACAGACAGACAGAAGGAGAGAGAGAGAGGAGGGAGAGCAGAGAGAGACAAAGGAGAGAGAGACAGACAGAGAAGAAGAGAGAGAGAGAGAGACAGAAGAGAGGAGAGAGAGAGAGGGAGAAGGAAGAGAGACAGAGAGAGAGACAAGACAGACAGACAGAAGGAGAGAGAAGGGAGCGAGAGAGAGAGAAGAGAGAACAGAGACAGACAAAAGGAAGAGAGAGACAGAAAGAGAGAAGAGGAGACAGAGAGAAAGAGAGAAGAGGGGGAAGGAGAGAGGACAGAGAGAGAGACAGAGAAGACAGACAAACAGAGGAGAGAGAGAGAGGAGAGAGAGGACAGGAGAGAGAGAGAAGAGAGAGAGAGAGAGAGAGACAAAAGGAGAGAGAGGGACAGGAAGAGAGAGAGAAGAAGACAGAGACAGAAGGGAGACGAGAGAGACAGAAACAGAGAGAGAGAGAGAGAGAGAGAGAGAGAAGAGGAGAGAGAGAGAAGAGAAGAGAGGAAGAGAGAGAGAGAAGAGAGACAGAGACAGAACGAGAGAGGAGACGGAGAGAAGAGAAGAGAAAGAGAGGAGAAGACAGAGAAAGACAGAGAGAAAACGGATGGATGCGAGAAGACAAGGAGAAAGAGATGTGATAAAGGAGAGTAGGGGGGAGGAGTAGAGGGTGTAAGAACAATACAGGAGAACAAGACGGATGAAACGGAGACAAGAGAGTATAAGAAGAGAATGGAAAACAAAGAGAAAGGATGGAAAGAAGAGGATGGGGGGGGGGTTGGGGGGGGGGGTTGGGGTGGGGGGTTGGGGTGGTGTTGGGAGAAGTAAGTGGTGATGAGATGTGGAGAGGGAAAGCAAATGTGGGGTAAAAACATTATCTTTCTGAGGGGGTCGCCGTGCCTTAGTTCTCTCTGTCATCTGACTCTCTCTCTTTCTCTCTCTCTCTGTCTGTCTGTCTGTCTCTCTCTCTCTGTGTCTCTGTCTAGGTCTGTCTGTCTGCTCTGGGTCTCTTTCTGTGTCTCTGATTCTGTCTGTCTGTCTGTCTGTCTCTCTCTTTGTCTCTGTCTGTCTGTTTGTTCTGTCTTTTTTTGTCTCTGTCTCTTCTCTTCGTCTCTCTTGTTTTTCTTTCTTCTTCTCTCTCTCGTCTGTCTGTCTCTCTTTCTGTCTCTTGTCTGCTTCTCTGTCTCTTCTCTCGTCTGTCTGTCTCTCTCTTGTCTCTTCTGTCTGTCTGTCTGTCTGTCTCTCTCTCTCCCTCTGTCTCTCTGTCTCTGTCTGTCTGTCCCTCTCTGTCTCTCTCTCCCCTCGTTCTGTCTGTCTGTCTCTCGTCTCGTCTCTGTCTGCTCTGTGTCTCTCTCTGTCTTGTTTCTTGTCTGTCTCTCTCTCTTCCCTGTCTCTGTCTCTGTATCTCTCTCTCGATTTTCCTGCCACTTCGTGCCCCCCCCCCCCCCTCTTCCACCCAGTTAATTGTTCATACTTTCTACGTTCGTGTATAGAGTTAGCTTACATGGTGTTCCAGACTGCATTTTTCGTTTTTCTACTTAGATTTTTTTGTTTCCACTATGAATTTACTGGATCTATGTGAACCTCCGGCTGTCGCCCCCATCTCCCAATACGTGTAATATGTGTAACAATACTGATTTGATATCTCGTGATATTGTAGACTGTGTTGTATTATACACTGGTTTTGTTGAGTGGTTTGGTCATCTGCGACCCCACCAGATGGCTCAATAAGTATGTGACAAAAAACAACAACAACAACAACAACAACAACAACAACAACAACGACAATGCCACAACAACAACAACAAACAACAAACAAACAAACAAACAATCAATCAGTTAATCAAACAAACAAACAAACAAACAAACAAATAAGAAAAAAACAACCTAAATTTAAATCGAGAGTAGATCAAGGAAGACCTTCATCAACGGCTCGCACGAACACAGAATCCCCCCCCCCCCACCCCCCCTCCAAAAAAAAAAAAAAAGAAAAAAGGAAAAAAGAACCCTCCCCCCCCCTCCGATTTTTTCAACCGCGCGCGCGATGTGTGTGTGTGCGCGCGCGCGTGTGAATGTGTGTGTGTGTGTATGTGTGCATGTGTGTGTGTGTGTGTGTGTCTGTGTTTGTGTGTGTGTATGTGTGTGCTTGTGTGTGTGTCTGTGTGTGTGTGTGTCTGTGTGTGTCTGTGTGTGTGTGTTTGTGTGTGTGTGTGCGTGCGTGCGTGTGTGTGTGTGTGTGTCTGTGTGTGTGTGCGTGTGTGTATGTGTGTATGTGCGTTTCTTGTGTTTTGGTACACTGAATAAAATCCAAAAATGGTAACTGGCAAGTTTGAATGTCCGTTTCTGTGTATATATATATATGAACAGTGTCCCAGCCCTAAGGTAAGCTCCGTACACATTTCCTTTTCATACCAATTACAAACGCATTGAAACACTGGCCACGAGAAGGCACTTCTCTGTTGGTTTGAAAAATATCTTTTTATGAGATCCTTCTGTCTTCAACGTCACATGTTTGCAAAATGTTTTTAATATGAGTAAAACAGAAAAAAGAATAGATTCCGCGTTTTGTTTGGCTACTAAATCTATAATATACGAGTTCATTTGAATTTTGTTCTCTTTCGAGAAAGATGGGGAAAAAATTCAAATGAATCTTATACTCTCTCTCTCTCTCTCCACACACCACACACAAACACACACACACACACACAACACACACACACACACACACAACACACACACACACACACACACACACACACACATACACATACACAACACACACACACACAACACACACACACACACACATACACATACACAACACACACACACACAACACACACACACACACACAACACACACAACACACACAAACACACACACAAAAAAAACACACTCACACACACACAACACACACACACATTCACACACACACAACACACACACATACACATACACCCCACACACACCCACACACACACACACGACACACGCCCCCTCCCCTCCTCCCCAACACACACACACACACTTATTCAAAGTCCCCACAGTTCAAGCATCCTGTTCCTTTCAGCACCACTGTCAGAGGCCACCTCAGCCATCACACCCATACACCATCATAAACAATGATGGCCACTTAAGTCATTTTGCACGCCGCGCGGGCTCGCCTTACAGTCAGCAGTATTAATAACAAGGTCTCTACAAAAACCGCATCAGGCTCCCACAAAGAGATTCGATCACACCAGCGGCAGCTTATAATGGGACAACGTCCCTCTCATTCTGTTGACCGACTGTTGGGCAGGAAATTCTGCTTTTAGCTTGCAGACGGTTCTGGTTCTGGTTCTAGCTACAAAAAGCGATCGAAAACTCAAGGTAACCAACGTTCGGTCATTTTGGTAATATCCCCGGGTTTCCGCCTTTTTTTTTGTTGTTGGCCCATTTTCGCCTTTTACAGTTAGAATAAAATGCCTTTGATTTTGGGTTGTGTGCATTTTGGAGTGATTGAAGGCGGCGGTTTTGTCTCGTGCGGTTGTGCTAACTCGCTTTATTTACGTCCTAAGCTCAGGGAGGAAAAATACGAAAGATAGGCGGGGTAGGGGGGGGGGGGGAGGAAAGTGGGAATGTCTTTGAAGAGAGATATCATCATCATCATCATCATATCATCATCATCATTATCATCATCATCATCATCGTCGTCGTCGCCGTCGTCGTCGTCGTCGTCATCATCATCGTCGTCATCGTCATCACAATCACCATCGTCGTCGTCGTCGTCGTCATCATCATCATCATCATCATCATCATCATCATCATCATCATCATCATCATCATCATCATATGCCTTGCCGCATAGCGTTGGCGATCACGGTCCTTCTAGTTTTCGTTTCTGCAAGTATTTTATCCACTACCCTTTCTGTCCTCAGCCACTCCACAAAAACCGTCCAGTATTTTATCCCTGGGTCTACCTAGTGCATTTTATCTCCCTCCAGCTTTCCTGTTGAGACTAGGTGCTCAATGGAGATATAGTCAGAATGAATTAAAAGAAAGATTTCTTCTTATTCATTTTATTATTTTGTATTGGATGAATGTAGGTGTCTACATGTAAATAAGCTAATGTACAAGTCCCTGTGTTTAGGGCACAATGGGACTAGGTTAAAACAGTGACATATCAAAAGGCGAAATGGATAAAGGCGAAATGGGAAAAGGGGAAATGGGAAAAGGCGAAACGGATAAAGGCGAAACGGATGAAGGCGAAATGGATAAAGGCGAAATGGGAAAAGGTGAAATGGATAAAGGCGAAATGGAAAAAAGCGAAATGGATAAAGGTGAAATGGATAAAGGCGAAATGGGAAAAGGCGAAACGGATAAAGGCGAAACGGATGAAGGCGAAATGGATAAAGGCGAAATGGGAAAAGGTGAAATGGATAAAGGCGAAATGGAAAAAAGCGAAATGGATAAAGGCGAAATGGAGAAAGTCGAAATGGGTAAAAAGCGAAACGGGATGTGCCCTGGTAATGGTGGGTAATTGACCATTTAAGCGTGACTGCAAGGTTGGCTAGTTTTAGTTGGAATCAGCTACAGCTTTTTCCTATGGACCCCACCGAATTCTGACGATGAAGATCAGAATAATGAAGTAAATGTGAAAGTGAAAAAATCGAGGGATTCTGACATGATCAGATAGATCGTGACCAGCTATCTAAAACAGACCACCTATCTACATCTGTTTTATTAGACTCTTTGATCGATTCTCCCAGCTCGTGGCCTGTCGAAACGAAAAAGCCCCAAGGCCTGTTCTATAAGAATAATGCAACATGACACTGGCTCAGGCCTCAGCAGTGTGGGAGCGCTGTGAACGTGCCTGCACCTGGCCCAGTGTCGTGCTGCCGTCACCGGATGCCACCGTACTTGACGCACGTGCGCGCAGCCGCCATCTTGCCCCCAGCATGCCCTGCGGCACGCGCAGGCAGTTCCGCCGACGGACGGCGGGCGTCGTTCGCCATTGGCATCAGCCCACCTGCATCCGGCCCGGTCCCTGAGACTGAGTGAGGATCATTACTTGTGCAGACTCACAGATCGATGTCCTGCTCTCTCTGTCTCTGTCTGTGTCTCTCTGTCTGTCTGTCTGTCTGTCGCTCTCTCTCTCTCGCTCTGTCTTTGTGTGTGTGTGTGTGTGTGTGTGTGTGTGTGTGTGTGTGTGTGTGTTTGTGTAGTTCTCTGTTTCTGTCTTTCCTTCCCTCTCTCCCCTCCCCCCTTTCTCTCTGTCTCTGTCTGTCTGTCCATTTGTTTGTCTGTCTGTCTCTCTCAAAACCAACGTCCACCATGTTCAATATAGCTGGCACAGTGTCACTGGCCCTCATATGTGCCTTATGTTAAATGTGACCAGGGTATCTTTTTTTCTTTTAACATATAAACGAGAGATTGTGTAATCTTGTGTCCCCTATGCTGATTAGAGTATCTTTTTATGTATACCCCCCCCCAAAAAAAAAAAAAAAAAAGATTTTTTTTTAATCTCACCAACAGTTTCTTTTTTTGTTATTTTGTACAAAGAGACGTCCAACTCGATGCAAATTGCATATTTGATACCACAGCTGCCAAGTGACAACAAAACAACGTGAGTCTGTCCATCAGCTGCAATCTCTGGCAAGATATTGAGATTCTGTCGGTTTTCCAATTCAAACAGGCACTAATTATTCATCTACTGCATTGATCTCTGGATGGATCAGATTCTTGTCACGTAACTGAACCACTGCAGATTGTGGAATTAAAACACCTTTTGGAACCAAGTCATGTATGTATGTTTGTGAAAGCAGTATGATACTGTGCTGTGTTAGTGGTATTTTTTTCAAACTTGTTTTTAATTCGTTTTTTTTTTTTTTGACAAAACACAAATAAAGACAATGATTGCTGAATATGATTACAATATCAATGACAAAACTGAACAAGATTTATATACAATGGATCGAGCAAAACTCATATACATACGTCATAGTAGTTGTAATGTGTGTGTGTGTTCTTTTTGTTCAGATGCATACTCAAACAGCATTTGACAGGTGTTTTTTTTTTCGTCCCATTTTCTACACCACCTTAATGGCCTCAGAAGCTGGCACAGTTTTTTTTACAATGCGATGATGATGATGTCGATGAGGATGATAATCATGAAGCTATGGAGTTCCATCTAGGATTGAGACTGCGTGACAGGGCTGTACTCTACGCTTACTTTCATAGTATATTCTGGTGTCAACCAGGCCCGAGAGATACAGACACCCGCGGTGCTGGTCGGAAGATTTAAGCAACACCCTCAATGACGCATCTTTGAAGTGAATGAGACTGGACTGTGTGGTCCCAGTCTTCCCAATGAGCCCATAGCACGCGTAACTCTGGGTAGGAGCCGGTTAAAGCCGAAAAATCCCACAATGATAGCATTTCCATAATTATAGAAACTAAATGATGATATTGACTATAGCAGTACATTTCATAAGAATTGCACCATCAGCTATCGTCACGCATGTACGTTGAATACACTGTAGTATACTAAACAGAAACTTTTCAGACAGTCTTAAAAAAAACGGACAAAGTAAAACTACACACGCACCAACACACAACACACACACACACACACACACACACACACACACACACACACACACACAAACACACACACACAACACACACACACACACACACG
>CM060315.1:57576634-57579134 GCA_030674185.1 Monoplex corrugatus | reverse complement strand
AGAGACAGACTGACAAAGAGACAGACTGACAAGAGGACAGAAAGAATCAGGGGAGAAGAGAGAGAGAGAGAGAGAGAGAGAGAGAGAGAGAGAGAAAGAGAGAAAGAGAAAGAGATAGACAGACAGACAGAGAGAGAGGAGAGAGAGAGAAAGAGAGAGAGAGAAAGAGAGAGAGAGAAAGAGAGAGAGAAAGAGAGAGAGAGAGAAAGAGAGAAAGAGAGAGAGAGAAAAGAGAAAGAGAGAATGAGAAAGAGATAGACAGACAGACAGACAGAGAGACAGATAGACTGATAGGCAACCTGACACACAGAGAGAGAGAGAGAGAAAGAAAAAGAGATAGACAGACAGACAGACAGACAGACTGATAGGCAGCCTGACAGATATATATATATATATATATATATATATATATATATATATAGAGAGAGAGAGAGAGAGATAGATAGATAGATAGATAGAGAGAGAGAGAGAGAGATAGTTCAGAACTTCAAAACACTGTATTAATCAAAGATAGTAGCATTAGTCCCAGTGGACCTGTCTTACAGCCAGTCCTTGCTACTCTACACATACAATAAAGCATGATTAAAGTGTAATACATTCATTAAAGCTATACAAATAAGGTTAAATTGAATTCAAAAACAAACAAAGAAACAGAGAAAGAAAGAAAGAAACAGACAGACAAACAAACAAACAAACATACAAACAAACAGACAGACAAACAGATAGACAATCAGACAGACAAAGAAAGAAAGAAAGAATGAAAAATGAAAGAAAGAAAGAAACTAACAAACAAAGAGACATAAACGACAAAACACAGAAACAGAAAGAGAGACGAGGTAATGAAAAGATAGAGGGCAAAAAAAAAACCTATTGACCTCAGGGCTAATGAATCGTATCCATTACACTAACCATTAATGGCACCACGATAGAGTTCAAATTAACCGGCGCTGCCTTATTGTCATCAAGGAGACGAGAAGCCTTGAAACTCTGCGTGAGTCAAAGCCATCCTCCTTGCTCTCTACTACTACTACTACTGTCTTTGCTGGCATTGTTCGTTCGTAAAGAAAGAGAAGCCCGCATCAGCTTGGCATCATTTCGTGAGTGGTTCTTTTTTCCTTTCATTCTTTTGTGCCCTGTACAGATTAGCTCCCTTTTTGTTCGGAGTGTACAGATGCGTTTTCCTCGCCCCAGACAGCAAGCAAAGAGTTTCCGAAGAGCTTGGAAGATAGTTAATCAAACTGAGCTGTGACAGTTTTTCTCTCTCTGTCTGTGCTTATCTCTGTTTCTGTCTGTCTCTCTGTCTGTCTGTTTTGTTTCTAATGTATTACTGAGTTTTTACCATGCATGTAGAGTAGCGGCAAAAATGTTTGAAAATATGACTTTTGACTTGTAATTTTCACCTTTAGATATAAGCATCGTTGTCGTTGCCGTCGCTGTTTACTCAGCCGCTCATTGTCTTAAAAAAAGAAAAAAAAAGTATGTCATGCATAGCTTCATATCACGTGCACACAGTACACATATCTTCACACATATAAACACAGACTAAACACACACATACACATACACACACACACATACACACACATACACACCACACACACACACACAACACACACACACACACACACACACACACACATACACATACAACACACACACACACAACACACACATACGTTCATGCACACACATAGACACACATACAGCACACACATAAAACAGATACTATCAAGACATGAGTTTCGTTTTTCAAAATACGAACATTTTCTACCACTTTATTGTATCCTTTTTTTTTCTTTATTGAGTTTTAAGTCATACACACCCACACTAAGATTTTACCAAAATACTTCTTAAGTTACTAGTAGTAATGCAAAAAGGCAATTTTTCCAGTTGAACAAATGATTCTGAATGAGCGATGTCTTACATCTACTTCATTATTTATGTAGTTTACCATACCAATCCTGCATGAAACAATGAAACAAATTTTATTTACAGATACTTAGAATTGCTTTTTTTTTTCCATTCACATCCTACGCCCACGTTCAACCAAACACCAGAGATTCTAAATCCGTCTAGACAAAGTTTTACTGTTCTGCCACCGTGAGCCGAGTTTTTATTGTTATTGCTGACCTTTTGGAAAAAGACAGAGGTATTGATAATGATCCTTATTTACCAACGGTAAAAGTCATCGGCTAAAAGTCATTTTTCAATTTTTTTTGGCCATTGTCGATCTCTACATATTTGGCTACAACTGCCAGTGGAAAAAAAAGATATACATCTATAAACTAATAATATCAGACATAAAACATAAGAAATTGAAAGATACACATTGATAAATCAATAATATCAGACATAAGAACATAAGGAAATTGAAAGATACACATGATTCTTTGATAGATTAGGAATTAATACAAAAGGAAGGAAAGATAACAGTAATAACTCGATTATTTAGACATATATAGTAATTGAAAGATACACATTGATAAATCAATAACATCAG
>CM060315.1:57571634-57574134 GCA_030674185.1 Monoplex corrugatus | reverse complement strand
GTTGCAAAAAGGTAAATTAGACAATGTCAAAATGGAGATGGAAAGGCTTAACATTAGTATTTTAGGACTTGGGGAAGTGAGATGGAAGGGGGCAGGCAGAATCAGGAGAATATACAGTATTTTTTATTCTGGTGAAAACTCACATGAAAGAGGAGTAGGCATCGTAATGGACAGGGACAAATCAAAAGCAGTTAAGGGATACTGAGCTATGTCCAACAGAGTTTTGCTGGTTAAATTGGGAGGCAGGACATTTGATATCAACATCATTCAGGTGTATGCACCAAAATCCGCAAGTACTCAGGAAGACATCGACAACTTCTACGAAGTATTAGAGATGGCCAAGGCCCAATGTAAATCACAAGAAGTTACATTAATAATGGGAGATTTTAATACTAAAGTGGGACAGGATAGCAGGATAGGGTGGAGGATATAGTTGGGCCTCATGGCCTCAGTACACAAAATTAAAGGGGAGGGAAACTTGTAGAATGGGCACAGATGAATGAGTTCATAGTAGGAAACACCTGGTTCGAGCAGCCTAATAGAAGAAAATAGACTTGGATGGGTCCAGGAGGTAATACCAAAAATCAGATTGACTACATCCTGATTAATAAAAGACTTAGAAATTCTTTACTGTCAGCAAAAACACTACCAGACGCAGACTGCAACAGTGACTACAATCCTGTAGTGGAAAGATTTAGGCTGAAATTAAGGAAAAGGAAACAGACCAAAATCAACATCAAACACTAAATCTTGGACTGTTAAAGACAGATGAAGCGATACGTAAAAAAATTAACGTACATGTTCAAAACAAATTCAGTGCTCTGGAAGACGTTGGTGACAGTGAGGAACAATGGACAAAGTTGAGAAATTCGATAAATAAAGCTTTTTAAGAAATCCCTGAAATAGATAGAAAAGCAAAAGAAATTTTAGGCTTGATGGAGGAACGGAGGAAGCCAAAGAGAAACGAGGAGATATACAAAAAGATAAACAAAGAAATCAGGAATAGGTGCAATTAAGCTAAGAAAGCTTGGCTGAAAACAAAATGCAAAGAAATAGAAGACCGACACAAAACGGATCCTCAGGGTATGTACAGACGAATTGGAGAAATTGTCCACAGGAAAAATACATGCACATCAACTGGTTGCTTGAAATCGAAAGATGGTACGTTTATCATGGAAAAAGACAAAATATTAGACAGATGGGGAGAGTGCATTAAAGACCTTATTGAAGATGACCGAAACGAAGAACACATTGTAAGAAAGAACGTTGAAGGACCACCCATAATGAAAGATGAAGTTAGAACAGCACTGAAAAAGATGAAACCAGGAAAAGCCCCAGGATCAGACAACATTACTACAGAGATGATTGAAGCCCTGGAGGCATTTGGTATTGAAAAAATAACAGTCCTCCTAATGAGAGTTATGACACTGGAAAAATCCCCAAAGATATGTCAAAATCAATTTTCATTGCACTTCCAAAGAAGACAGGGGCTATAGAATGCGAACTCCATCGCACAATCAGTTTGATGAGTCATGTAACAAAAATCCTATTAAGAATAATCATGACGAGGACAAGGAATAGAATCAAAAGAGAAATAGCAGATGAACAGTGTGGATTTGTGGAAGGGAAAGGAACTGTTAATGCCATATACATCCTAAGAACTATCATAGAGAGGTCAATCAAGATGAATAAGGATATATGATTATGCTTTGTTGATTATATCAAGGCTTTCGATCAGGTAAGACATGAAGAATTGATCAACCAACTAGAAAGACTCAATATTGATGGAAAAGATCTACGAATAATCATGTATTGGGAACAAAAAACAGCGGCAATGAGAATAGAAATCGATATAAGCTCTTTCCAAAACATAAAAAGAGGAGTCAGACATGGTTGTGTTTTGTCACCAGATCTGTTTTCAGTTTACAGCGAAAACATCATGAGAAACCTAGAGGAAGACCCTGGATTAAAGGTTGGAGGGAAAATGATAAACAACACTGGATACGCAGATGACACCATGCTGGTTGCAGAAAATGAAAGGGACCTACAAAACCTTGTGAATAGAATAGAAATAGAAAGCAAAGGTAAGGGGTTGGAACTAAACAGCAGGAAGACTGAAGTCATGGTGATCAGTAAGAAACATGAAATCCGTCCATACAAAATAACAGCAACTGGCACAACCTTGAGAAAGGTTGATAAGTTTAAATACCTGGGAACGATCATTTCACCAGACGGCAGATGCACATCAGAAATAGCCAGCAGAATCGGCCAGGCCAAAACAGCATTCAAGAAGATGAAAAGCATTCTTACCAACAAGTGCCTATCAATTAACATCAGGAAGAGAGTTTTTGAATGTTATATAGAACTAATACTGTTATACGGTTGTGAGGCGTGGACAGTCAACAAGCAAAGACAGAACAAGATTGAGGCAGCCGAGATGTGGTTTCTAAGAAGAATGTTGAGAGTTCCATGGACAGCAAAGAAAACAAACGAGACAGTA
>CM060315.1:57556634-57561634 GCA_030674185.1 Monoplex corrugatus | reverse complement strand
AACATTAATCAAAGAACATAACTCTTGAGAGTCACGTAGGAATTATCTCCCATGTTGTAGAACTTCTCAAATCTAACACAGTTTGCGCTACCCATTCAAACTAGCATAGAAGCAGATACAAAGCACAAAAACTGTAAGCTCATAACAGTTTTTGTGCTTTCTATGCTAGCTGAATGGGTAGCGCAAACTGTGTTAGATTTGAGAAGTTCTACAACATGGGAGATAATTCCTACATGACTCTCAGGAGTTATGTTCTTTGATTAATATAGGCGTTTGAGTTTGCACGAGAGATCGATTGCATTCGGAAATTCCATATGAGCTCATTTTAGTCCTTTTCTCCCACTGGACGAAGCAGTAGGGAAGGTTCAGTCTTTTTTCTCCTAATTTTCGTGTTTGTTGTTTGTTCGTTTGTGATCTTACGTTTACGCTTTGACAAAGACCAGTGGCCGAAAATTTGCGCCTGTCTTGTCTTATCATCAAGTGCCCTGCTGAATGGCGTTGGCAATCATGGCCCTCCATATGTATCTATTCCTTGCCCGCCACATCTTCCACCCTCTCTGTCTTCAGCCACTCTGCAAGTCCGTCCAAAATTTTCTCCCTGGATCTACCTGGTGTGCTCTTTCCCTCCAGCTTTCCTGTCTTGTCTGGTTGTATTAAATACACGATCTAATCCTATTTTCGTTTTTTTTTTCTGGTTCACATGAGCTCCACTCAAATCTGCTAGCAGATATCTGGCAGACTCCTTCAGCCTGCGCAAAACCTTATGCACTGATAAGGCCTTGAATTCAGGAGTGGAACGGGTCTCATGAAACTAACAGAATGACTGGAACATTAAAATGGATAACGAACAAACCAACGAGGGAGAAGAGTGGCAGAATGGTTCAGACGTTTGCCTGCCAATAACTAAACTCGAGGTTCCAGGGTTCGCTCCCTGTAGGAGGCCTCGACTTTTCTCATCACTTCGAACGGAAAATCAAACTGAACGTAGTCGTTCGACGGACTAAAAACGAGTCGGACCCGTGTGCCTTCTGGCTGTGCACGCTAAAGAACCCACGGCGGTTGAAAATCGTGAAGAGCAGGGCATTGCCCGGCTACCTCGGTATAAAACGTTGGAGAGATAGGTTGATTTCCCAGGTCCCACCCCTTGAAGACCAGTTAGCCTTCTTTCCTTTCTGAAGTCTTGGTAAAAAATGTGAATATGAATATGAATTTCAAGCGAGGGAGAGGGGATGGGTGCCGCCTCGTGGTACTGGCCCCGGGAAAAGTTGAGGTCTCTGCCACCTCGCTCCCGTAAACCCAAGGGTTATGGCACTATCTAGGTAGGATCTCAGGACCTGGCCAGCTCGTGGGTTTTAGGCGTAAGGCTTGTGCCGTGATCATTCTGGATCTTCTCCATCACGTAGCACCTGTGACGTTAGTGCATATGGAATTCATTCCGAGCGCAGAAACGTCATGTTGAGAAACTGAAACTGAAACCAACTTGTATGTTGTGGGGGTAGGTTGGAACTCAAGACATGAAGTCTTGAACCCACGCCTCGGTCAAAAGGCCAGCCAGTCTGCCCGATAGAAACAGAGAGAGAGAGACAGAGAGAGAGAGAGAGAGAGAGAGAGAGAGAGAGAGACAGACGACAGACAGAGACAGAGAGAGAGACAGAGAGAGAGAGAGAGACAGAGAGAGAGAGAGACAGAGAGAGAGAGAGTTTGGAGTTTATTCAAGAGGCATTCATCGCGCTCGGACAATCCCACAAGCGCTCCACCCAAATCTACCAGCAATTATCTGGCAGACTCCCTAAGCCTGCGAATAACGCTGTGCGCTGTCAAGGTCTTGAAATTGGGGACAGAGTAGGTGGAGGGACTTTTGAAACACTAAGCTGACACCACCAGAATGATGGAAACGTTAAGATGGGCAGCGAACAGGCCAGTTTTTGAACGTTGCAGGCTGGGATTGAACTCGAGATATCAGATCTTGAGTCCACGGCAAAAAGAGAGAAAGAATAGGGGAGAGATGGGAAAAGTATCGACATATCTCAAATGAAGTCTATCCATTTCAATAACCATTAATGGCATCCCGGTTCATTTCAATTTAGCCAGCGCTGTCTTGTTATCAAAAAGAAACAGCCATTAGACCCTGCGTGAGTCGAGCCCATTCTTCTCGCTCTCTGCTGTCGTTCCAGGCATTTTCTAAAATTCAATTCAGAAGTAAACCCGTATCAAGGTGCCATCCTCTGTAAGTGCTCTTTTTTTTCTTTTTCTTTTTCTTTTATGATCCATAAAGAAGTTACCTTTTTGTTTATTTTTACGGCGGGATTTGTTCGCTAGAACAAATAGCTTGTTTCAAAGCTCGAACATAGGGAATAGCTGCCTTCAACACGGTAGTAGAGTGACCATCACCAACCCAGCAGGTCGCATGTAGCGGATGGCGGATAGCCGTCAAATATGGAGGTTCGCTGCGAAATAAGCCAAGCTTGTTTAGATGATTAAACAGCGCGGACTGACTGGCGATCAAAGACATTACAAGAATCTATGTATTTATTTATAACATCTTTGCTGGCGATGTCTTTCTGTCAAGACCGGGCGGAGTGACACTCGGCAAGAAAATACCTTATATTCCTACGACACAGCCATCAGGCGGATTGTGACTGCCAAAACGCCCTAGCTCCTGTGCTCTCGGGGTAGGTCTTTTAGCAACCAGAAGAAGGGCCGGGTGATCACTACAGATAACTTGGAGGGCTGAAGTCAGGAGGTACCAGGCCTGCAGACGCCTTCCAAGAAGCCATGGTGCCTACCACGCAGTAGAACGCACTGTCTGCACGGTCAGCTGATTCAGACGAGAATTTGCCTACTGAGGTCCTTCCAGGGTGGAGCAACGTCGGGTCCTTTGTCTCGATAGGACGAGTGGAACGACAGATAGGACACAGGGCCGATTAGTTCTTCTGACTACGAAACTTCATGGTAGCCGGCAGTTGGTGGGAACAAGTAAGCAAGCAAACAAACAAACAAACAAACAAGCAAACGAACGAACAAACGAACGAACGAACGAACGAACGAACGAACGAACGAACGAACGAACGAACAAACAATGACATCATCATCATCATCATCATCATCATCATCATCATCATCAGATGCCTTGCCGCATGGCGTTGGCGATCATGGACTTTCATCTGTCTCTATCTCTTGTTGCCTCAAGCATCTCTTCCACCCTCTTTGTCCTCAGCCACTCTGCAAGTCCGTCTAGTATCTTCTCCCTTGGTCTACCTGGTGCTCCCTTTCCCTCCAGCTTTCCTGTCGTGACCAGGTGCTCCAATCCCCCCCCCCCTCCTCATAAAATGGCTTACAAATGTTGCCTGTCTTTTCTTTATCTTCCTTATGAATGATCTTCTTGTGTCTGCCTCAATCAAGACTGTCTCGTTTGTTTTCTTTGCCGTCCATGGAACTCTCAACATTCTTTTTAGAAACCACATCTCGGCTGCCTCAATCTTGTTCTGGCTTTGCTTGAACAACGACGACAACAACGACAACAACAACAAAAACAACAACAAAACAACAACAACAACAACAACAACAATAAAAACTGGTCACATTCATCGCCAGATTTGGCCTGACAATGGAAATGATCAACAAGGTGTGGAAATCACAAGGGTTAAAGTCGTGTTGGCTGCTGTCAAATTTATAGCAACGAGGTTTAGACTGGGATGTGTGTGTGTGTGTGTGGTGTGGTGTGTGTTGTGTGTGTGTGTGTGTGTGTGTGTGTGTGTGTGTGTGTGTGTGTGTGTGTGTTTAGTCTGTTTACTGTTTGTTTGTTTGTGTTTGTTTGTTTGTTTTTCAATCGAACAAGATCATGTATCAAATGGTCATTCCAGTAGTCTGAATGAAAGAAGTAAATTGTTTTTCGTCATGTCCTCTTGTCGCATCAGAACTGCTCTTCCATTGTTGAACAATGGGCAAAAACCTATAAAACGTGCTCTGGAGATTGTGCTTTATTGTCCAGCGTGAGTTTTCATTTGTGTGGATTGAGTACATCTGACCGTGCTGTTCATTGCTTAAGACACGTACGCAAAACATATAAAGATTGTGAATGAATATATCTGTTATGCACGGAATCTAAAGAAGATGAAGGACGTTTTGTTCTGACCTGTCAAGCACTTAATACTGTGTTTTGTTTAGTCCCCGTTTGGGCGAGGACTGGACGTAAAACAACAAAACAAAACAAAACAAAACAAAACAAAGAAAACAACAACAAACAACAAACAAACAAACAAACAAAAAATGAAAATAAACAACACCTCATCTATAAATCTTGAAGTACAGAATGTTATCATTTCTCTCTCTCTTCTCTTTCTCTTTCTCTCTCTCTTTCTTTCTCTCTCACTCATTCTTTCTTCTCTCTCATCTCTCTCTCTCTCTTTCTCTCTCTCCTCTCTCTCTTTCTCTGTCTGTCTGTTTCTCTTTCTCTCTTTCTTTCTCTCTCTCTTTCTTTCTTTCTTCTTTCTTTCTTCTCTCTTTCTTTCTTTCTTTCTCTCTCCCTCTCTCTCTTTCTTCTCTCTCTCTCTCTCTCTCCCTCCCTCACTCCTCTCTCCCTCTCCTCCTCTCTCTCTCTTTTCTCTTTCTCTCTCTCTTTTATTTTTTTCTCCCTATCTCTCTTGCCGATGCTGACAATCAATATGTGCCTCATTATGCCAAAGGTGTCCGGGTGTAAGACGAAAATAAAATGACGCACAGGGAGGACAGGAACTACTTGTAGAGCATTACGGGAGGAGCTTTTTGTCCTGATGAACATCCTCCTTTCACAGTGAGATCGGACCATGAGTAATGACAGCGTCTTAAATCTGATTACTGAAGGAAGGCGAAAGAAGAGAGCGGGACTAATGAGAAGAAAGCGCGTTAGGTGAGACAGACAGACAGACGGACAGACAGACAGACAGACGGACAGACGGAACGGATGAGACAGGCGGGCAGCAGACGGACAGACAGGCAGACAGAACGGACAGACAGACGGA
>CM060315.1:57549134-57551634 GCA_030674185.1 Monoplex corrugatus | reverse complement strand
TCAATCCTAAGAAAATGTATGTAAGACTTTATCGAACACATACAGGTGAATGGACCAGCAAGGCAGAAAATGATAAGTAGAAATGACAGAAAGCAACGGAACAAATCAGAAAAAAAGAGAGTGACAGAAAAGGGGAAATTTCTAGTACAGAATTTCGAGAAGGTGGGGGATACTATTTATACTGAAAGAGCCCCCAGCATCCCCACGGGGTGGGGGGGGGAGGCGGGAAGTGGATACATCATTTCAGATGGTCTGTGATCAGGTCACTGGGTAAGCAACAGTTTTTGAAAATGACACAAGGAAAGGTAGAATAGCAGTATGGCGTGATCACCATTTGGTTTATTTTTCATTTATTTTCTTTTTGCAAATAACCAAGCTAGTCGAGCTGGCGCACACACCAACCAATCAGTAGCAGAAATAAATTGTCCTCGTCGTTTATCAAGCCGAGACCAGTCGACCCCCCTGCGAGACGAAAATCATTCCCCATTTTCCAGTCTATCATTATCCACCGTAATTTGCAACAATATTCGACGTGATTAGAGTCGCTTTTTAGCACACAGCCTTTGGGCGAAGGAGGGCTTCGCTAACTTTATAGCAACTAGCTTCTTCTATGCCGGTCGCGTGCCGCACGCACGTGTTTCCCTGGCAACGGGCCCTTGATTGGCTGCCGAAGGGAGAACTGAAATACCCGGATGAAGGTCGAACATGGCCGCCGGTCATTTGAAGAGTATGGTTTTTGCTGTCCCGAAAAGCGCGGAAAGGGAAAAGGTAGGGAAGACTGCTGCGCTGTTCTCAGCAGGGTTTTTTTTTTTCTTTCTTTCTTTTTTTTTGTTTTTTTTTTTGTCAGTCTTGGCACCTAAAATAATAGACTGCACGCCAAAATGACACTTTCAAGAAGGATCATTTCACCGAGACAAAAATAATTATACCCTCAGTGAAAGTCGACTCCTTGAAGAGGCGTTGGGCATATTGCAGGCTTGGGCAAAGGCTTGAAAACAGAAACCGCTGTCGTCTTGCTCAATTTTGAGCTTGCATTAAAGCCTTCCACGATAGAAGGGGCTGAGGGAAAAATGGCGAAAAAAAATCACGACTCAAGATCACAGACGTGTGTGTGTGTGTGTGTGTGGTGTGTGTGTGTGTGTGTGTGTGTGTGTGTGTGAGTGAGAGAGAGAGAGTGTGTGTGTTTGTGCACTTGCTTGCTTCTTTACCATTCCTCAGGAAGGAAAGAAGATGGTTAACCTTTTCACTTCCAGAAGTTGGTAAAAATAGGGTGAGATAGTGAGGGGAATAAACCAAAACCATGCCAAGTGGTATTCTTCTGATTTTGGCGCTTATGGCCGCTTTTGGTGTATCTGACGTGTACGTGTGTGTGTGTGTGTGTGTGTGTGTGTGTGTCACATTCAATACAACCCTCACAACCCCTACCACAATCAATGTCAATCCTTCACAACCCCTACCACAATCAATACCAACCACTCACAACCCCTATCAAAAACAAGACCAACCACTCACAACCCCTATCAAAATCAATACCAACCACTCACAACCCCTACCACAATCAATACAAACCACTCACAATCCCTATCAAAAACAATACCAACCACTCACAACCTCTACCACAATCAATACAATCACTCACAACCCCGACCACAATCAATACCAACCCCTACAACCCCTACCACAATCAATACCAACCCCTCACAACCCTACCACAATCAATACCAACCCCTCACAACCCTACCACAATCAACACCAACCCCTCACAACCCCTACCACAATCAATGCCAACCCCTCACAACCCTTACCACAATCAATACCAACCCCTCACAACCCCGACCACAATCATAACCAACCCCTCACAACCCCTACCACAATCAATACCAACCCCTCACAACCCCTACCACAATCAATACCAACCCCTCACAACCCCTACCCCAATCAATAACCAACCCCTCACAACCCCTACCACAATCAATACCAACCCCTCACAACCCCTACCACAATCAATACCAACCCCTCACAACCCTACCACAATCAAACCAACCCCTCACAACCCTACCACAATCCAATCAATAACAACAACCCCTCACAACCCTACCACAATCAATACCAACCCCTCACAAACCACCCTTACCACAATCAATACCAACCCCTCACAACCCCTACCACAATCAATACTAACCCCTCACAACCCCTACCACAATCAATACCAACCCCTTATAACCCCTATCACATCAATACAATCCCTCACAACCTGTACACAATCAATATCAACCCCTCACAATCTCTGACACAATCAACACCAACCCCTTAAACCCCTACCACAATCAATACCAACCCCTCACAACACTGTATGACAACCCCTACCACAATCAATATCAACCCCTCACAACCCCTACCACAATCAATATCAACCCCTCACAACCTCCGACACAATCAATACCAACCCCTCACAACCTCCGACACATTCAATACCAACCCCTCACAACCTCCGACACAA
>CM060315.1:57536634-57541634 GCA_030674185.1 Monoplex corrugatus | reverse complement strand
GCTTCACTGCGGCGACACGCTCGACCCGGGAAGAGCAGCCGGAATCATGCATGGTAAATCCGTTGTGACAAACAACAGCAACAACAACAACACCACCACCACCACCACCACCACCAACAACAACAACAACAGCAACAGCAACAACAACACCAACACCACACCACACCACCACCACCACCACCAACAACAACAAAACAGCAACAAGAACAGCAACAACAACAACAACAGCAACAACAACAACAACAACAGCAACAACAACAACAACAACAGCAGCAACAACAACAACAACAGCAGCAACAACAACAACAGCAGCAACAACAACAACAACAACAACATCATCATCATCATCATCATGCAGGTGAAATAAAACAAGATAAATATATACAAACAAAATTTAATACAAATATACAAATAAAAACAAAATCAACGAAGCATGTTCATGTTTATTCCAAGAGTCAATGAATTAAAATGAATTAAACTGATACTTTAAGGAAAAGACAACAGTGGCAATAGAGAACAGTTTATCTTTCACTAAAAATTACAACACAGCACACGCATACACACACACACACACACACACACACACACACACACACACACACACACACCCCACACACACACACACACCACACAAACACACACATACACACACATACATACATACATACAAATTACATACATACAACATAAAACCACACACGCACTGCATACATACACACACACACACACACACCACTACACCACACACACACATGCACACACAGACACACAACTGACACACACACACACACTCACCACACACACACATACAAAACACACACACACAAACACACTCACACACACACACACACACATGCAACACCCCCCCCCCCCCCCACACACACACACAACTTCAACACACGCACATTTACGATACACACCTGCACATTTACGTATAATTATGCCAGTGAGTGCGCGGTCTCTCACAAAACACGCGCACGTGTGCCATGGCGTCATCATCATACCAGGGACACAGCCAATTAACAACACCAGTTGGAGAAGCAAGACAACTAATTCCATCGTCTGCACCCAAAAAGTACGCGCACAGTAACTTGTGTACAGTGTGGATTTTTGCATTACTTATGCACCTGTGTTTTAATGTGAGAAGTGGGCACTTATCAAGCTCGTTGTCTGTCTGTCTGTCTGTGCTTGTCAAGCTCCTTGTCTGTATGTCTGTCTCTGTCCTGTCCCTCTCTATCTATTTGTCTGTCTGTCTGCCTGTCTGTCTATCTGTCTGTCTGTCTGTCTGTCTCACTTTCTGTCTCAGCTGTTGGTAGTCAATGTTTGTTTACTGTTCTTTTCAAATAGCTTTTTGAAATGAAAGAATGAACGAACGAAGAACGAACGAACGAACGAACGAACGAAGAAGAACGAACGAGAACGAAACGAAAAACGAACGAACGAACGAACAACCAAAAACCCAACCAACCAACCAACCAACCAACCAACCAACCAATAAACCAACGAATGAATGAATGAATGAATGAACGAACGGACCAACCAACCAACCAACGAGCCAACCAACCAACCAACCAACCAACCAACCAACCAACCAAACCAACCAACCAACCAAACAACCAACCAACAACCAACCAACCAATAAACCAACGAATGAATGAATGAATGAATGAATGAATGAATGAATGATGACTGTTCAGTAGATCCGACAAACGGCTAGATATACTAACTATATTCAGCGCCAAGTGTGGATCTTCAAGTGAGACAGAAGACCAGTCCTGGGGGTTAGCTTACACGTTCTTCCTCAGGAACAACACGGGAAGGAGCCCTACGGCATTGGGTTTGCAATATTACATTACGTATGTGATAACAAATCCTATTTTTAACTGCTATGTTAAAGTAGAAGCGCATCTATATCAAAATATGAAATTATTTAGATTTTGATACATTAGGACATAATGAAGTCGTGGTAATCAGTAAAAAACACAAAATTTCTCATGCAAAACATCAGCAAATGGCACAACTTTGAGACAGGTTGATATGTTTAAATATCTGGGAACGTTCATCTCACCAGACGGCAGATGCACATTAGAAATAGCCAGCAGAATTGGCCGAGCCAAAACAGCATTCAAGAAGATGAAAAGTATTCTTACCAACAAATGCCTATCAATTTTAATATCAGGAAGAGAGCTCTTAGAACCGATACTGCTGTACAGTTGTGAGGCGTAGACAGTCCACACGCAAAGCCAAAACAAGATTGAGTCAGCCGAAATATGATTTCTACGCAGAATGTTCGACAGACATCAAAGAAAACAAATAAGACAGTCTTGATGGAGGCAGACACAAGAAGATAATTCATAAAGAAGATTAGGAAAAGACAAGCAACATTTATAGGATATCAGGTAGACCCAGGGAGGAAATATTGGACGGACTTGCAGGGTGGCTGAGGACAGAGAGGGTGAGAGATATACTTGCAGCGACAAGGGTTAGATTCGTATGGAGGGCCATGATCGCTAACGCCATGTGGCAGGGCACATGATGATGATATGATGAGAACATAATACATAACTGTAATCCTGACAGATAAATTACAAAAGGGACATACTTATTTTATATGTACACATTTCATCTGCAAACAATCTTAATGCATATACTGTTTCCAGCTGTTGATAGATGAAATGAAAAGTTCTTGATTCGTTTATCTCGGTGATTGGAGACACAACACTTTTAGACATAATGTGGATGACTACAATTATGTTTTCTTAAAAGTAATATAACCTGATTTATCTATTCTCTTTTGACTTTATCTGAGTCGTAGTTGAACTTAATCCTTAAACGGAAAAATTTGTACAATATGGATGTACTTAAATATTCTTTGGTAGACAAAAAGACAAAGTTAAAGTGCAATACAATTCTATTCATTTATCTCCTTGTTTTTTGTTGTTTTTTTTTTATCATGCAGAGAGATAGAGTAAAAAACAAATCAAAAAAAAAAAAAAAAAAAGACATAAAAAAGCGATACACAAGATTTCAAGAGTCAAAAAAAAAAAAGAAAAAAAAGGAGCCCTTGATTTCGGGATTTTAAGAAGGAGCCTTGCATAACATTTTTTATATATGTAGCCTAACTTAGTCAACATAGCGAATGGATAGCGCAAACTATGTTAGATTTGAGAAGTTCCACAGCATGGGAGATAATTCCTACGTGACTCTCAAGAGTTATGTGCTTTGGTTGATATTATAAAAATTCTCCCTGCTTCCCTCTTATTTCTTTGGTATTACATATATGCCTCGGAAGCAACCCTGTATATGTTCTGTCTTGTCTGTGTGTGTGTGTTTGGTCAGTTCAAGAATAAAAGACTATGTCAATCTTGAACATAAGACCAACATATTATATGTATTTCTCTCCTCTCTCATAGCTGTGTGTAGGGTAGTTGCAGAGTATAAAGGTAGGCTTGGGCGCTCCTTTTTTGAGGAGTGTTCTGAGCTTACTGTTTTTGTGCTTTGTATCTGCTTCTATGCTAGCTGAATGGGTAACGCAAACTATGTTAGATTTGAGAAGTTTTAAAACATGGGAGATATTATAAAAATTCTCCCTGCTTCCCTCTCATTTCTTTGGTATTAGTCAACATAGATAAAATTCCGCACAGAAGCAACGGCACTAATTGACATTCGTTTCTAGACGATTCAGATACCCCCACCCCCCACCCTCAAGTTTCTCTTGGACAAAAGCAATGATATAATATTTTTACACGATATGGGGGCATTCTCAAATAAGGGTACGCAGAAAGGAACACCTTGGACAAATACAAAAAGTGGGGGGGGGGATTTTACGCTAACAGGGGTTTGAGTAAGAGCCACCAATGTCATTTGCTGCTGCTGCTGCTGCTGAAGTTGTTGTTCTTAAAGTTGTTGCTTCGGCACCTTGTGAAAAATGTTGAGTCTCTGACCATCACGTGTACTGGATTATATTTCATCAGGGGAGAGAGAGTGAGTGAGTGGGTGAGAGAAAGAAAGAAAGAAAGAGAGAGAGACACACACAGAGACACAGAGAGAGAGATAGAGAGAGATAGATAGAGATAGATGCAGAGAGAGAGAGAGAGAGAGGGGGGGGGAGTGAGAGAGAGACAGAGATTAAAGTTCAAAACACCATATCACGCAAGTTAATAGCTAAGCAGAGCGAGATAGATAAGACAGACAGACAGACAGACAGATAGATAGATAGATAGATAGAGAAAGAGAGAGAGAGTGAGAGAGAGAGACAGACACAGAGACAGAGAGAGAGAGAGAGATAGACAGAGACAGAGACAGAGACAGAGAGATAGAGACAGAGAGACAGAGACAGAGACAGAGACAGAGAGAGAGACAGAGACAGAGAGATGTCCCCACTAACCTCAGACAGAGAGAGACATGACAACAGTAGTGGGATAGATCGGTATGTAACAGAATTACTGCCAACCACACGTTTGTACCGTCTGTACTGTCTGTTGTTGGTAACACGATAACCTGACCGTATCATATTCACCTCTTACTGTCTTAAATGTCAGGTGTCACAGAGAGAGACAGAGAGAGAGGGAGAGAGAGAGAGTTGGAGGGGAGAGAGAGAGAGGTAGGGAGAGATAGAGGGGGAGAGTGAGAAAGAGAGAGAGACAGACAGACAGAGAGAGACAGACAGACAGACAGAGAGAGGGAGATAGAGAGAGGGAGAGAGAGAGAGTTGGAGGAGAGAGAGAGAGAGGTAGGGAGAGATAGAGGGGGAGAGTGAGAAAGAGAGACAGACAGACAGACAGACAGACAGAGACAGACAGACAGACAGACAGAGAGAGGGAGATAGAGAGAGGGAGAGAGAGAGAGAAGCTGACAGAGAGAGAAAGAGAGAGAGAGACAGAGAGAGAAAGACAGACAGACAGCGACAGAGAGACAGAGAGACAGAGGCAGAGAGAGACAGAGACAGAGACAGAGACAGAGACAGAGAGATGTCCGTACTAACCTCAGACAGAGAGAGA
>CM060315.1:57529134-57531634 GCA_030674185.1 Monoplex corrugatus | reverse complement strand
ATATCTACAAGACCGAAAAATACGCCGGTCTTGCCAGCACCCTGAAGAAAGCAGGTCTGCGGGTCAAAATATTCGCCATAGAGGTCGGGGCAAGAGGGTTTGTGGGCACCTCCGCTTATGATCTCATGAAACAACTCGCCATTTCTGGGAAGAAGAGGACTAGAGCCCTTAAAGCGATGGCAGAGGCAGCAGAAAGGAGCTCAAGCTGGATCTGGGCAAGGAGGAACCAAAAGTGAACTTCATAAGGATTAAATTCCCTACAGATGATGTGTGCCCCGTTAGCACATTGGTAAAACCGCGTACCGCAGTTTTGAAGCGCAGAATCGCCCATGTTCGATCCCCGGCGTGGGAAAAAAAAAAAATAGACAACAGCAGAAGGGCATCCAGGAGTCATGACCTGGATGTGGCCCGGCCCCCCGAGAGTGTAAGGAGTTCAGGGCCGAAACGCTTGTCTAAAGGGGGTTACTTCTCTGAAGACCTTCTGTTGTCTAGCTCTCCCTAGAGTTTCTTTCTACCTCAATGCTATTGATGTTCCAGTTTTGCATTTGATGTTTTCATTTATTATAATACATATTTTTAGGATCATTGCACTCAGGGAGGTTACCTTTGTGCTCGCCCCCCCCCCCCTTTTTTTTTTGGTCCCATTTTCTATGCCATCTTAATGGCCGCAGAAGCTGGAACATTTTTCCTGTCACAATGCGATGATGATGATGTCGATGAGGATGATAATCATGATGCTATGGGGTTCCGTCTAGGATTGAGACTGCGTGACTGGGCTGTTCTCTACGCTTACTATCATAACATATCCTGGAGAATGCATATGTTTTAGTGCGGACACTCCTTGGGCGGTGGGTGGAAGCAAAATAAACAAACAAACAAAATTCCAACAACAGCAACAATTTTTGTCCTTACGCTATTTTCGTTATTAATAAAAGAATTATTCTTTTTCTTGTTTGTTTGTTGTTGTTGTTCTTTCTGCCCTATCTCTCTGTTTGCGTCTCTGTCTGTCTGTCTGTCTCTGTCTCTGCTTGTCTGTCTGTCTCTGTCTCTGCCTGTCTGTCTCTCTCTGTCTCTACCTGTCTGTCTCTGTCTCTGCTTGTCTGTCTGTTTGTCTCTGTCTCTCTATCTCTGTCTGTCTGTCTCTGTCTGTCTGTCTGTCTCTGTAACTGTCTCTGTCTGTCTGTCTGTCTGTCTCTGTCTCTGCTTGTCTGTCTGTCTGTCTCTGTCTCTCTATCTCTGTCTGTCTCTGTCTGTCTGTCTCTGTCTGTCTTCTGTCTGTCTCTGCCTGTCTGTCTGTCTCTGCCTGTCTGTCTGTCTGTGTCTGTGTCTCTGTCTCTACTTGTGTGTCTGTCTGTCTCTGTCTCTGTCTCTCTATCTCTGTCTGCCTGTCTGTCTGTCTGTCTCTGTCTCTGCTTGTGTGTCTGTCTGTCTCTGTCTCTCTATCTCTGTCTGTCTGTCTGTGTCTCTGCCTGTCTGTCTGTCTATGTCTCTGCTTGTCTGTCTGTCTGTCTCTGTCTCTCTATCTCTGTCTGTCTGTCTCCGTCTGTCTGTCTGTCTCTCTTTCTGTCTCTATTCTGTTTTTTTTTCTTACCCCTTTGGAGCGTGGCCACACGTGAGATGGTCAATCTGGCGGTCTGGGTGAAAGATACTAGCTTGTCCTATCATCATCAGCATCGACTTTGTCATCAATCATTATCACCGTCGTCTCCCACCACCACCACCACCACCACACCACCACACCAACACCAACACCACACACCACCACACACCACCACCACCACCACCACCACCACCACCACACCACACACCACCACACCACCACCACCATCACATCATCACACCACCACCACCACCACCACCACCACCACCACCACCACCACACACCACCACCACCACCACCACCACCACCACCACCACCACCACCACCATCATCATCATCATCATCATCATCATCGTAGTCGTCGTTGTCGTTGACGTTGACGTTGTCGTCATCATCATCATCATTGGCATCATTATCATCCACCTTTTATCTTCCTCTTGAAGAAACTCTACCTTCTCCTTTCTTCCCTCCTCCTCCTCCTCCTCTTCCTCGTCAGTGTTATCATCGTTATCATCGCTTTCATCTTCTTCCTCTTCACTCATCCTTCTTCCCCTCTTCGTACTTTCTTTTCATTTAGAAGGGGGTGGGGAATAGGCATGGTTGAAGTTAACAAGAAACGCCACGAAGGTGCGGATGGGACAATACATACGCGCTTAGGTCAGCTCATTCTGAGGCGTGTGGGTTTAGAGCAAACACATTTTGTCAGCGGTATGTCTTCTGAAAGATCGATTGCGCTATATAATAAAATATATTATTATTATTATTATTATTATGAAAGATCGAATCAACATATTGCACCATCTCGAGGTTTGTTAGTTTTTGTTTTTGGTTTGTTTGTTTCTTACTTTCTTTTCGTGTGGTTTTCTGATTGCTATACATCATCCTATCACATAACATCCA
>CM060315.1:57516634-57519134 GCA_030674185.1 Monoplex corrugatus | reverse complement strand
TAAAACTGCTAAAGAGTGTCGACCCTTCAAAAAAAAAAAAAAAAAAAAGTAAGCACAAATAAAACTGCTAAAGAGTGTCGACCCTTCAAAAAAAAAAAAAAAAAAAAAGTAAGCACAAATAAAACTGCTAAAGAGTGTCGACCCTTCAAAAAACAACAACAACAAAAAAAAACAGTAAGCACAAATAAAACTGCTAAAGAGTGTCGACCCTTCAAAAAAAACAAAAAAAAAAAAAAAAGTAAGCACAAATAAAACTGCTAAAGAGTGTCGACCCTTCAAAAAAAAAAAAAAAAAAAGTAAGCACAAATAAAACTGCTAAAGAGTGTCGACCCTTCAAAAAACAACAACAACAAAAAAAAAAGTAAGCACAAATAAAACTGCTAAAGAGTGTCGACCCTTCAAAAAAAAAAAAAAAAAAAGTAAGCACAAATAAAACTGCTAAAGAGTGTCGACCCTTCAAAAAAAAAAAAAAAAAAAAGTAAGCACAAATAAAACTGCTAAAGAGTGTCGACCCTTCAAAAAAAAAAGAAAAAAAAAAGTAAGCACAAATAAAACTGCTAAAGAGTGTCGACCCTTCAAAAAAAAAAAAAAAAAAAGTAAGCACAAATAAAACTGCTAAAGAGTGTCGACCCTTCAAAACAAAAACAAAAAAAAACAGTAAGCACAAATAAAACTGCTAAAGAGTGTCGACCCTTCAAAAACAAAAAAAAAAAAAACAGTAAGCACAAATAAAACTGCTAAAGAGTGTCGACCCTTCAAAAAAAAAAAAAAAAAAAAAAGTAAGTACAAATTAAACTGCTAAAGATGTCGACCCTTCAAAAAAAAAAGAAAAGTAACAAAAATTAAACTGCTAAAGAGTGTCGACCCTTCCAAAAAAAAAAAAAAAAGTAACAAAATAAACTGCTAAAGAGTGTCGACCCTTCAAAAAAAAAAAAAAAAAAAAGGGTCTGCATAAACAGCATCGTCAACGGACCCATTTGGTAACCAACAAGAAGCCACAGATGGCTGGAAGAGATATGTCATCAACTCGGAAGAATACAATAGAGCTGTTACAGAAGAAGTAGCCTGTTACGAAACAGAAGTCAACTCTCTCTCTCTCTCTCTCTCTCTCTCTCTCTCTCTCTCTTCTATCTCTCTCTCTCTCTGTTTCTCTCTCTGTTTCTCTGTCTGTTTGCCTGTCTCTGTCTCTCTCTGTCTCTCTCTGTCTGTCTCTGTGTCTATCTGTCTCTCTGTCTCTCTCTGTGTCTGTCTGTCTGTCTCTGTCTGTCTGTCTCTCTGTCTGTCTGTCTCTCTCTGTGTCTGTCTCTTTCTGTCTCTGTCTGTCTGTCTGTCTGTCTCTCTCTCTCATTCTGTCTTCGTCTTCTGCGTCTCTTTGTACGTATTATTATTATTATCATGATAAGATCTTTCATGACAAAGTGGCAGATTGTCACAAAATGAGTGATGACAGCTGACCTGAAAGCGTGACCAGTTTGTCTATAGTTGTGGTCCTTTCGTTTGTTTGTTTGTTTGTGTGTATGCAAACGTATTTTTGTATTCTTTTTTATATGTATGTAAAACACACACACACACACACACACACACACACACACACACACACACACACACACACACACACACACACACACACACACACACACTCACACACACACACACACACACACACACACATATATATATAATATATATATATACACACACACATATACATTTGTTTGTTTGTTTGTTTATTTATTTGTTTGTTTGTTTATGTATTCGTTGTTGTTATCACGATACATACATATGCATATATACATAGAAAATAGATTAATTATAACAACAACAACAAAACAGATACATACATACATATATACATATATGCATACATACATACATACATACATCATACATACATACATACATACATACATACATACATACATAAAGTCATAAAATACAAATAATAGAATAAAGAGACAAATAAATAAATGAACGAATAAAAAAATAAACAAGGAATAAGCAAACAAGCGAATAAACAAGCAAGCAAGCATTCAGACAAACAAACAAACAAACAAACAAACAAGCAAACAAATAGATAAACAAATAAGAATCAAATCAATGAATAAATAAATAAATAAACAAGTAAATAAATAACAGGTTCTGGTCACCCGATCAAAAAAACATCTCTGTACTTTTGGCACAGACGGGTTACGTCAATGTGGAGGATACATGCTGAAAACACTTTTTGCTTAATCCGTGAAGGACGTGCCTGACATGTTAAGCGGGAAACGTCGGGAGCACAGACCGTTTAATTCTATAAATTCTATTCCATGACGCAAGCTACAACCAGGTAAAAATGGACACATCGAGGTGAACAAACTGTACAGGTGTGCAGGTGTGCTTGCTGCTACGGTCTTTTTGTCATTTCTGCTAGCCAGAACAGCGCAGGTATTATCGATCAACTGATGCATGGTACTGACTGCTATTGATCGATGATCGCCTCGACAGTGAGTGGGAAGCC
>CM060315.1:57496634-57511634 GCA_030674185.1 Monoplex corrugatus | reverse complement strand
ATACACACGTACGCGCGCGTTAACACACACACACACACACACTCACGTACGCACTCACACACACATACACGCACGCACGCACATACACACACGCGCACGCACGACGCACGCACACACACACACACACACACACACACACACGCACGCACAGCACACACACACACACTCACACAGACACACAGACACACACCACACACACACACACACACACACACACACACACACACACACACACACAACACACACACACACACACACACACACACACACACACACACACACACACACACAAACAACCTCATCAAACACAAATACACAAATTAGGAGAGAAAAGAAACAACACTACAAAACTTCCCTGCTGCTTCGTCTTTTTCTCCTAATTTTTGTATTTGTTTGGATTTTTTTTCTTTTTCTTCTTTTTTTTTTTGAGTGGATTCAAGATCTGATATCTCCTGTTCATTTCCAGCCTGCAACAAACAAACAAACAAACAAGCAAACAAACAAACAAGCAAGCAAACAAACAAACAAACAAACAAACAAACAAACAAAACCAAACAAACAAGAACCTGTTCGCTGTCCATTTCAATGTTTCATTCATTTCATGGTGTCAGCTTAATGCTTCATAAGTCCCTTCTCCCCCCCCCCCCCCCCAACTCACACACTCCCTATTTCAAGATCTTGTTAGCTTACAGGATTTTGCACAAGCTCAGGAAGTCTGCCAAATAAGTGCTGGCAGATTCGGGGGGAGCGCATATGGAGGTGTTTGAGTGCAATGAATCCCTTTTGAACAACCCCCAAACTCCAAACTCTTATTTGTGAATATCTCTTTGTTTCGGTGCAGCTGAGTTCAAAGCAACTGACTTAAAACAGGAATGACTGGAAACACTCCATTTAAAGGACCCTGAAAAAGCAAGCAAGAAAACTAAAGGTATAATTGTGGCATAAAATGTCTCAATAAAGATCTTCTTTAGCGCTGTGCCAGATCACTTAAAGTACGGTGATCTTGTTAACTTTTACAACTCTCGTTGGCTTCGCTGCAGTGAAGTTTCCTTGTCAACCCCAATTCATTGTGGATTGAAGCTTTAAGGAAAATTGTTTCATATTGACATGGGGTGTGTGTGTGTGTGTGTGTGTGCGTGTGTGTGGTGTGTGTGTGTGTGTGTGTGTGTGTGGTGTGTGTGTGTGTGTGTGTGTGTGTGTGTGTGTGTGTGTTGTGTTTGTGTGTGTGTGTGTGTGTGTGTGTGTGTAAAGAAACTGTGTTGGCCTAGATTTTTCATTGTTGTTACTTGCGGTTAGATTTTCATAATTTTTTATTGGATTTTCTTCGTTAATGGTTGGGTTTTCATGCTTATGGTCGGATTTTAATTGTTTATAGCTGGATTATCATTTTTAACGGTTGGATTTACAATGCTTAGGATTAAATTTTTATTGTTTATGCTGTGATTTCATTATTTCTGGTTGGATTTTCATTGTTTTTGTTGGATTTTCATTTTCTGGTTGGATTTTCATTGCTTATGGTTGGGTTTTCAGCAGTGTTGATTTGTATATATTCTCTGTAAGCTGTCGTGAATTCATTGGTATAGACTTGGTCGTTTTGATATTTAGACCGTAATGGTTCAGTATGTGAAAACCTGAAGCTATCTTGGCCATTAACTTATGAAGCAATGCTTGGTAGAACTGTGCGCTGTGATAGAAAAATTCATTTTCTTTAAATTTCACCCGGGGTTTCATTTTCTCAAGGTTGAGCGTCTCCGTGCTCGGAAGAATTTCCATATGGACTGACGCCATGGGTGCCATGTGATGGACAAGATGCATCACGATCATGGTATTTGCCATTAAGTCCTACATTGTCATCATCATGTGCCCTGCCGCATGGCGTTGGCGATCATGGCCCTCCATATCCATCTAACCCTTGTCGCTGCAAGTACATCTTCCACCCTTTCTGGCCTTAGTCCTACGAGCTAGTAAAATCTTGAGGCCCCATCTAGCTTATGGGTTCTATGTCTCTCTTTGTATCAATCTGTTCACGTTTCTTTAAGACCGATCCAAGGCCAGATGTCACAACTACACAGAACATGCTCACATGTGTCAGCAGCGATTTTTATGATCAGATTTAGAATCGGCATATCATCCAAATTATCACTGTGTCAGTGGCATAGGGCGTCAGCAAATGTTTATGACCTTATTTAGACCATAATATCCAAATTACATTGTATCAGTGGCATACGTGTCAGTAACTTTTATGACCATATTTATACCATGATATCCAAATAATCACTTTTGTTTCAGTGGAATAAGTGTCCGCAATACTTCTGATCTTATTTAGACCATAATGTCTAAATTATCACTGTTTGAGTGGCATAAGTGTCTGCAATTCTTATGACTTTATTTAGACCATAATGTCCAAATTATCACTGTTTGAGTGACATAAGTGTCCGCAATTCTTATGACTTTATTTAGACCATAATGTCCAAATTATCACTGTTTGAGTGACATAAGTGTCTGCAATTCTTATGACTTTATTTAGACCATAATGTCCAAATTAGCACACTGTTTCAGTGGCGTAAGTGTCAGCACGTTTCATATCATATTTAGACCATAATTGTTCAAATTAGTACACTGTTTCAGTGAGATGAATTCCGAATACAAGAAGCCCACGATCAAATCGTAACGTTTCCGAATACAAGTAGCCCAAGATTAAATCGTTATAGTCTATTTTTTTTTAAATTCAAAAACGTTTAAGAACTCACATTTCAAACACATATGAAGCTCTCTTGATCAAATTTGAATAATTCGTTTGACACTACCTGCAAACTCATCGTTAAGAAAACATTTTAAATGGCCTATTGAATTTTAAGCAAAATGGTAAGGTAATATAATAGGCACAAAACGGGGATGGCTTGACCATCGAATTTTCTTTTTTTTTCTTCCTGTGCCTGGTAGCACTTAGAGGTCAAATGTGCACCACATTTGATACTAAGGGTTTTCCTGGTACAAACAAATTATGGTCTACAGTTTGTTAGGAGAATTTCACTGACATCAGTTTTTTCTCTTCTGAAGAGGTTAAGGAATACTTATGTCTGGAATGGATATATTTGACACTTTAGAAAATACTGTCTGCGACGACTGAGCTGAAATAAATGAGTGATAAACGAATGTATGAACCAAAGTTAAACCCTCTTTCAAATGCACCAAAACAAGAGTCTATTCTCATTCCAAAGCAGATTTAGTTCTTTGCTGAACTCTCTCTCTCTCTGTATATATATATCTCTCTCCCTCCCTCTCTCTGTGTCTTTATATGTCTGTCTCTGTTTCTTTCTCTCTCTCTCTCTTTGTCTGTATCTCTCTCTCTCTCCCTCTCTCCCTCTCTCCCTGTCTCTCTCTCTCTTTATCTGTCTCTGTCTCTGTGTCTCTGTGTCTCTCTCTGTCAGACTGTCTGCATGTCTATCTGTCTGTCTGTATCTCTCTCTCTCTGTCTCTCCCTCTCGCTCTCTCTCTCTCCCTCTTTGTCTGTATTTATCTGTCCCTATCCCTGTTTCTCTCTCTCTGTCTGTCTATTTCTCTCTCTGTCCGTCTGTCTGTATGTCTCTGTCTGTCTGTCTGTCTGTACATCTCTCTCTGTGTGTACAAAACCCACAGTGTACTTATTCTTTTCCCTTAATAACTACCACTGTGAATTGATTAATATGATTTCGTTCGTTTATTCTCTCTCTCTCTCTCTCTCTCCTCTCTCTCTCTCTCTCTCTCTCACCCTCTCTCTCTTTCATTCTCAGTCGCTCTGGAACAAGGCTTAACAACAACAACAAACAACAACAACAACAACAACAACAACAACAACAACAACAACAACAACAACAACAACAACGATGTAAAGAGTTTTTATCATCCCTGCCAAAAAAAAAAAAAAAAAGAGACTGTTCTCTTGTTTTTGTGTGTCTGCGTGCGTGCGTGCGTGTGGTGTGTGTGTGTGCATGTGTGGGGGTGTGGTGCATGTGTGTGTGTGTGTGCATGTGTGTGTGTGTGTGTGTGCATGTGTGTGTGTGGTGTGTGTGCATGTGTGTGTGTGTGTGTGTGTGTGTGTGTGTGTGTGTGTGTGTGTGCATGTGTGTGTGTGTGTGTGCATGTGTGTGTGCGTGTGTGTGTGCATGTGTGTGTGTGTGTGTGTGATGTGTGTGTGTGTGTGTGTGTGTGTGTGCATGTGTGTGTGTGCGTATGTGTGTACGTATGTGTGTGCGCGTACAGGTGAGTGTTTCTCGCTTTCATAAAACAAACAAACAAACAAACAAACAAACAAACAAACAAACAAACAAACAAACAAACAAACAAACAAAAACAAACAAACAACAGAAAACGAAAAAAAAAAAAAAAGATCGTTAACCCCTTCACCTTCCTACACTCACCCTTTATCTGTCCTATTTCTTTCAATTGGATCGGAAATGTCAAAGTGCAAACAAGTAGACTATCTCCGAGGAAAAAGAACAAAACCAGAACAAAAACCAAGAAAAAAACAACAACAACAAAACAAAACAAAAAAAACAAAACAAAAAAAAAAACCGCAAGAAACAAAACAAAAACAAAAATAAAGTCTGAAAATGTCTATTCAATCAACCAACCAACCAACCAACCAACCAAATCAAACCAAACAAAACCCCCCTGCTACTCAGGATAGCCAAGCCATTCTAAGTTTCACATTAAAAACAGAAAATATACATGTCATACTTTTCAAGGTCACTATGACGTTATAGAAAAACTTTTTGTTGAAAAGAGAACTAGACAAGCATCGATGACAGTGGTAGACTGTCACAACAAGGAAAAAAAAAATCATTTTTGATATTTCCAGGAACAGTTCCAGACAAAGTGCTGTTCACACACCTTCTTGAAAAAAAAAAAAAAGGTGATTTTAGGCCCTCGTTTTTGTTTTGTTTTGCTTTGTTCGTGACCTTGACCTTGGGGCTTTTCTTTCCAAACTTAAGTTTTCACGACTTACTGAACAGTCTACAGTTTTGATAAAGCTTTGGTAAAAATCCACGAATTAATTTAAGAACTGAGAAAATCGTGTTTACAAAACAAAACAAACGAGACAGTCTTGATTGAGGCAGACACAAGCAGATTATTCATAAGGAAGATTAGGAAAAAGACAAGCAACATTTGTAGGCCATTTTATGAGGAAATGGGAATTGGAGCACCTGATCACCACAGGAAAGCAGGAGGGAAAGAGAACACCAGGTAGACCCAGGGAGAAAACATTGGACGGACGTGCAGGGTGGCTGAGGACAGAGAGGGTGGAAGATGTGTTTGCGGCGACAAGGGATTGATGCATATGGAGGGCCATGTTCGCCAACGCCATGCGGCAGGGCACATGATGATGATGATGAAAGATCCACGCATCAAGAGCTGAGAAAATATTGTTCACAATTGTTTTTCACAGAGACATAGACAGAGACAGAAAGACAGAGAGACAGACAGACAGATAGACAGACAGACGGATAGACCTCTGGTCGATGTAAAGCAATCTCCATAATCTTTTCTTGTTTGATAAAAGATATTTTATTGTGCTGAACTCGCCATTGCTTTTGCAATTGAAGCTAACAGCATGGATTTTTTTTTACCATTTTCCTTTCCCAACCTCTTTTATACCCCCCCCCCCCAAAAAAAAAAAAATCACACATACATACACACGCTCACTCATGTACACGTGCCCATATACACACATACGAAAACGCATTCATACACTACAAATACACTCTCACGCATGCATGGATGCACGTGCGCACACACGCATGTATGCACACGCAAGAACACACACACACACATGCACACACATACGCACACACAGACACACACATATACACACACACACACATGCATACACATGCACGTGCACACACACTCTCACACACATACTCACACTCACACCCACACACACATGCACACACACATACACACGCACACGTGCGCGTGCGCACACACACTCACACACAAACTCTCAAACATACATACATAGACACACACATACACACACACATACACATAGACACACACTCACGCACACATAGAAACACACACAGACACACACATAGATGCGCGCGTGCACACACACACACACACACACACACACACACACACACACACACACATAGACAGCATGCTTTTGAAATGCACTGTTTGCTTTGAATAAATAGATTCTTTTGTTAATTATCATTATTATGCATTATTTTTGTTTTCCCAAATCTCAATACTGTTGTAAGATGCAAGATCCTACGGTTTCCAGTATTCACCTTGGCTTCCTATGTTTTGTGAGGAAGACAGCTAGTGTACGTGTGTTAACGCTCTATCGGTACACTCAGCCCTATCGGTATGGAAGCAGATGTTTTCCATCCCACACATCCGGACTAACAACTCCTCCCCAGGAGCACTGATCACTGGTAATGGGGTCTGTTACATGAGTGTTATCACTGTTACTGGTGGTCAGTCAGCGGGCATACCCATGCAAAAACTTAATACGTTCGGCTTTATAGTTTATGTACATTCTTTCCGTTTTAGAAACATCACTAACTTGTTCATACAGAATGAATTTAAAAAAAAAGATATTTTCTTTACTGAACATTACATCGAAATAGGACTATCTACCGAAATGATGAAATGGCTTTGAACATTTTGTTGGGGTGAAAAAGAAACAAAACAAATCAATCAAACAAACAAACAAACAAACAAACAAACAAACAAACAAACAAACAAACAAAATCCAAAACAAGTGTGACTGCCCGCAAACAAACAAACAAACAAACAAACAGTGTATCACAGTTCGCTGCAAAAGCAGACGAAACCAAAGTAGGTCGGGATAAGGAGGTCAAACTGTGCCCAGGAATTTTAAATAAGTGCATTTCTGACTCGATCGTGACCTTTTAATTTTCATTGTGTACACATTCATAATTTCCAGAAACATTGTATTGAAACGTTAAGCTTCAGATTTCGCAAAAATTGTTGTGTATTGTGCTTTCAACGAAATATACCGATAGAGATGAGTGTACCGATAAGGGTGTAAACACGCGTGAGCAACTTCCCGTAACAACATGTTAGCATTTATATAATTCGTGCTACTCTTCTCTGTACTGTATCAAAGGATCGCTGTATTTCCCACGCGATAGTATCAACTATATCCTGTTTTCAGGCTCCCTAAAGGGATCTCCACACAATTATCTCATAACATATCTGTGAGTTACCAGAAAGCTTTCTTTTTCTTTTTTCTTTTCTTTTTCCTTTCTTTAATTTTTTTATTTTTGTCTGAAAAAAAAAAATCCCTGAACAGTAAAACTTCCTGGTTTCGGTTTAGCTATGTGGTAAGCAAAAAATCCAAAACATGTGTGACTGCCCACGTTCAAGCTAACAGGAACCAGAAAAAAGAATAAGAACGCGTATTTAATATAATCAGACAAGACAGGCACACATTTTCGGCTAACTGGCCTTAAAAAGCGTAAGATCACAAACAAACAAACACCAGATACAAAGATTAGGATAAAAAAAAAAAGATTGAAACTTCCCTGCTGCTGCGTCCAGTGTGAGAAAAAGAATAAACTAATTAAAATGACTGAAATACTAATTTTTGTATCTGGTGTTTGTTTTTTTGTGATTCCACCTCAAATGTATGTATGTCATCTGTCTGTCTTTCCTTCCTTCCTTCCTTCCTTCCTTCCTTCATTCCTTCCTTCCTTCCTTCTTTTTCTAGATACTTATTTGTCGATTGTTTTCATGAGTGGCGATGTAGCGGATGTTGCTGACATAATAAGCAGATATGAAGTGCCTGTTGTGTTAATGATAAATAATGTTTCACAGCATGCACACACACACACACACACACACACACACACACACACACACACACACACACACACACACACACACACACACACACACACACCACACATATATATATATATATATACTATAATATATATATATATACATATATATATACATATATATGTATATATACTCACCCTCAATGACGCATCCGTGAAGAGGATGAGAATCGACTGTGTGGTCCCAGTCTTCCCAATGAGCCCATAGCAAGCCCAACTCTGGGTAGGAGCCGCTTAGAGCCGAAAAAATCCTACAATGATGTAGTTTTAAAGGGACTGATGGGGATTCGAACCCACAACCCTCCGGTCGGTAGTCCGTTGCGTTAACCACTACTACACCACAGCAACTGGTTCAAAGAATAGATTCGAGTGGAGGGCCATGATCGCCAACGCCATGCGATGGGTGATGGGTTCTCTATCTCAAAACACATCTTACATAGCCCATCCCTATCTTCTCTGCTCAGCGACAGTGACCATGGCTTCCTGATTGGGCTAAAAGTGAAAGGTCCTGGTTCTGTGTCGCCAAGTGGATAGGAATTTCTTCCTCACGCTTGCAGTTAAGGGGGGAAAATGGTATATTCTCCAAACCATTTCTCTAGTCCTTTATCATTATCTTCTCCAAACCGTTTCTCTAGTCCTCTATCATTATCTTCTCCAAACCGTTTCTCTAGTCCTCTATCATTATCTTCTCCAAATTTTCTCTAGTCCTCTAATTATTTCTCCAAACCGTTTCTCTAGTCTCTATCATTATCTTCTCCAAACCATTTCTCTAGTCCTCTATCATTATCTTCTCCAAACTATTTCTCTAGTCCTTTATCATTATCTTCTCCAAACTATTTCTCTAGTCCTTTATCATTATCTTCTCCAAACTATTTCTCTAGTCCTTTATCATATCTCTCCAAACATTTCTCTAGTCCTCATCATTATCGTCTCCAAACCATTTCTCTAGTCCTCCATCATTATCGTCTCCAAACCATTTCTCTAGTCCTCCATCATTATCGTCTCCAAACCATTTCTCTAGTCCTCCATCATTATCGTCTCCAAACCATTTCTCTAGTCCTCCATCATTATCGTCTCCAAACCATTTCTCTAGTCCTCTATCATTATCTCTCCAACATTCTTAGTCCTCTATCATTATGACATACAAGAGTGTTAGGACAGAGTTCTGGGTACAACTGAGCACACAAAGTTATCTGCCCATTAAAACTTTGACTCCTGCAACTGTGTCGACCACCAGCATCCTGTATTGCCAACCATACTAGCAATAACAAAAACTGAACCCTTTGACTCCCTCACCCTATCCACCAGCTTCCTGCAGGAAGCTGGTGGATAGGGTGAGAGAGTCAAAGGGTTCATTTTTTAGAAATTGATAGACAGGATGTGGGAGTCAAAGGGTTAAACATAAACATCAATTGACTCTTAGCACCTTTAATATAGATGATCACCGTTATTTGTAAACGCTGCACGCTCGTCCACTAGAAGATGCAGCTTGTTGCCATAACATAGTGGAATGTGGTCTGCTCGCCCAACAAGCTCGAGTTCTGTGTGCGCCACTGAAAAGTCGGGTTATGTGATCCGTGAGTCAAACTGGGTTTGTAGACCGCTTGATAAGGACGGATTGATAATATCATAATTTGTGACTTGATGACATGCTAAGTGTATTATATAACACTGTCATCACAAAGCTGTAATGTAGTAACGCTTGACATTTATGTATGTTATTGTACATACGAAAACACTGAAGTCATATGAACAAAAATGTGACAAAGTTGACACTCAGAAACAAGTTTCTCAGAGTGGGGAAATAGATACATTGCTCTGAACATGCAAAAAGATACATTGCTCTGAACAAGGAAAAATATACATTGCTTTGAACAGGGAAAAAGATACATTGCTCTGAACAAGGAAAAATATACATTGCTTTGAACAGGGAAAGAGATACATTGCTCTGAACAGTGAAAAAGACATTGCTCTGAACAGGGTAAAAGATATTGCTCTGAACAGGATAAAGAGATATTGCTCAGAACAGGGAAAAAGATATTGCTCAGAACAGGGAAAAAGATATTGCTCAGAACAGGGAAAAAGATATTGCTCTGGACAGGGAAAAAGATATTGCTCTGGACAGGGAAAAAGATATTGCTCAGAACAGGGAAAAAGATATTGCTCTGGACAGGGAAAAAGATATTGCTCTGGACAGGGAAAAAGATACATTGCTCTGAACAGGGAAAAAGACACATTGCTCTGAACAGGGAAAAAGATACATTGCTCTGAACGGAGGAAAAGATACATTTCTCGGAATAGTAGAAAAGAAACACTGCTCGAACAGAGAAAAATACATGGTTCAGAACGGGAAAAAAGCATAAAATATACATGCTTTCAGACAGGCAGATTCTCAAGATTTCATACATACGTATCCTGTTATTTAAGTACAGCTCCACGTACCCGCGTAATTATTAGGACTTGAGCTGAAAATATGTGGCAAAACTTATGCGGATAAAAGCATACATGAGCAACAATGACATTCTTTAACTGGGCAAAACCACTACAGTTTTCCTTTCAGGTTCTTTGTTGAACCTACACAGCCACGAACGTAGCTCATTTTCTGGTATTATCATTATTATCATCCCTTTAGAAACCCCTGTGGCTTGGTGCAATATGTAGTTTCCTGCCTGTTCTGGTTGCCATGGTGTCGCGTGCAGCATGGCATTCTCACTCGTAAGTCTGTCACCCTCCAGCCGCGAGGCTCAAGTCTCGTCCGGTGTCAGGTCAGAAAGGTCCCAGGTCTGTTTTATGTTCCGGGGTTGTGGTAATTAGATGCGCCCACGCTGATTGAAACATTCTTCAATGTTTTGTTTGTTAACAAGCAAATAACGGGGGTGGGGGGGGGGGGGGGGAGGGGGGGGGAAGGAAAAATTGATTACCTAATCATCTATATTGTGATTTACTATCAACTGGCCGTATGATCGATTGTCTGCTCTAGCACACTAAGAGTCACCCAATCATAAAGTATGTAAGTGTGTTTTCATGGCTTACTAGTTCCTTTGTAAAAAAATAGTAGAATAGAAGCGGCAAATGGCACGTAAATACGTTATTGTCTTGGTATTAGCGTCTTTCTTCAGCCACTTTGCAGTGTATAATTGACTGCTACGCATTATACCATATCTAATAGAAATAAAAATCATACGGTATAGTAACCATGACCAAAACATACATTTTAAACTGAACGAAATAACTTTAAAGTTAGCAACGGTCAAATATACCAGCAGTTTAGACACACCTTTTAAAGCCACTTTATCTCCCTGTTTATTTCTTTTTCTTTTTCTTCGTCTTTTCCTCTTCTTCGCCATAAATTTCTCTTGCATAAGGGTCTAATATCAATAATAATAATAATAATAATAGTAATAATAATAATAATAATAATAATAATAATAATAATAATAATAATAATAATAATAATAATAATAATAATAATAATAATAATAATAATAATAATAATAATAATAATAATAATAAATAATAAATCACATTTATATGATTACGTTCGATTTTCAACTTTGAAATGCAGAATTTTGTCTGAGATAGTTTGGTCTGTTTTTTGTTTATTTATTTATCTATTTTCTAATTTTTAACATTTTTTCCATCATTGATTTTAGTTTAGGATTACTCGTGACTGTTTTTTTTTTCCCTTTTTTTTTCTAAAGTTTGTTTTCTGGCCTCCGTTCTTTGCCTTCTTTCTAGATGGCAGATCTGTCCAAGTCCAAGAGAAGTTAACTTTGTCGGAAAGCTGTCTATGCAATTTGAACAACGGGCTGGGAAACTACGAGTGTCAGCTCTCGACTGAAACAATACTGATAATCAGTCTGGTCGCTTAGAGTTCACTCAGATTGACGGAAAATTGACATTGAAAGCAATTTCCTTGTGGAAAGAGAGAGAGGATATGTGCGTGTGGAGAGAGGGAGAGAGGTAGAGAGGGAGGGAGGGAGAGAGAGATAAAGAGAGAGAGAGACAGACAGAGAAACAGAGAGACAGACAGACAGAACAGAGACAGGGGCACAGAGAGAGAGAGAGAGATAGAGACAGAGAGAGAGAGACAGAGAGAGACAGTGAGAGATAGAGAGAGAGAGAGATAGAGAGAGAGAGAGAAAGAAAGAGAGAGAGAGAGAGAGACAGGGAGACAGACAGACAGAGACAGATAGACAGAGAGAGAGAAAGAGAAAGAGTCAGAGGCAGAGACAGAGACAGACAAAGAGAGAGACAGAGAGAGGGGACAGAGAGAGACAGAGAGACAGAGAGAGAGACAGAGAGAGAGAGATAGACGGAGAGAGAGAGAGACAGAGACAGAAAGAGAGACAGAGAGAGAGACAGAAAGAGAGACAGAAAGAGAGTGAGAGACAGAGAGAGAAAGAGAGACAAAGAGAGAGCGAGAAAGAGAGAGACAGAGAGACAGAAAGAGACAGATATAAATATAGAAAGAGAGACAGAGAGAAAAACAGACAGAAGGAGGCAGGAGAGAGAGAGAGAGAGAGAGAGAGAGAGAGAGAGAGAGAGAGAGAGACAGACAGATAGACAGACAGACAGAGGGATAGAGACAGAGAAAGGGAGAGAGAGAGAGAGAGAGAGAGAGAGAGAGAGAGAGAGAGAGAGAAACAGAGACACACAGAGACACACAGAGACAGAGACAGACAGAGAGAGAGACGGAGAGAGACAGAAAGTCAAGAGAGTCAAACAATAGGCTTAATGAAAAATCGTTCTCTTTTTTTCAGAGGCATAAAAGACTGAAAAGAAGTGACCTCAATGGCAAGAAACACTGGGACGAGGAGAAAGCCTGGCGACACAAATGTCTCTAACCAGGCCATGTTTGCCATCACAGCTCGCAATCACGGCCCATTTCCCGTCCCCACAGCAAGGCAACAGCACCTGCACGCTCAGGAAGGATGCGCGCAGCGACAGAGAGATAATGGACCGCTGGGAAGATGGAGGCCTCCTTCCTGTCTTGCCTGTCACTTTAAATGGAAGTGTCTTCTTCTTCTTCTTCTTCCAATCCTATAACCAGCGTGGTCTTTGGGGAATTCATGAGACACACACACACAAGCAGACACGGTCCTCAACCTCTGTCTCTTGGGGTGCAGCAGCAAGCAATTCAGACATATTGAGATTGGGCCATGCGCCAGTCTTCGATGTTTGCTAACCAGCTTTTTTTTCCCTCTTTCGATCCCGGCGAGGCTTCCTTCCAGGTTACCCTTAAGGATGGTAGGAGATGGAGGTGGGTGATGTGACCAAACGAAACGAGTTTTTGAGTCGTTTCACTGTTGCCATAAGCTGTTCCTTTTGGCTCCCCAAGATGTTGACCTAGGTCCACACCTCTTTGTTGGTCTAATTGTCTAGGTAGGATACACGATGTAGTTTCTTCAATCACTTGGTCTTAAAGGCATGAGTTCCCTTCTCCCAGTCAACGAGCAATGTCCAGATTTCACCACCTTTGGCGGAAGATGAAGACTATGAATGAATTGTAAAGTCGATTCTTTGTGGTGAAACGTAACAATGCTGCTTCTCCTGATCGTCTTCAATCTCTTCATTGGTGCCATTGCTGTCGAGATCTTGATGCTTAGTTTTGCTTTTTAGCTATCGCTATCTTTGTTCAGGGTAGCTTCCAGTACTTGAAACTGTCAACATCTTCCAGTTTCTGGCTGTTCGTGTAGGTTTCTGTATCACAGTCGGTTGTGCTGTTGACTATGATTTCGCTCTTCTTGTTGCTGATTTCCTTTTCATTCATTCCGTGACTGTCGACAAGTCTGTTGGAGGGATTTTGCAGTTCAATGCTGACGCCAGACGGGGTACGATAATCAGTCGGTTAAGACACTGGTCTTCCAATTGTAAGGTATGGGTTTGAACCTGCTTGTGTACTGTCTAGTGTGTAGAGGGTAGTATTTTGTTCAATCTCCAAAGGGTGGTAGTTTTTTTTATTTACAATCTCTCATGTCACCTAAAGTGCAGACCTGCTAGCGCTGAACGCCCTTCATAATACTCACTGTAGAGATCCTATAAACCATGTCAGTGTTCGCTGGCTTATGGAAAAACGAAAACTTTCTGCATGCACATCTCCATAAAACGAACAATGACTGCCTAATGGTGGAGTTAAAAAGGTAAGCAACACCAACAACAACAACACACCACCACCACCACCACCACCACCACCACCACCACCACCACCACCACCACCACCAACAACAACAACAACAACAACAACAACAACAACAACAACAACATCACATCACCACCACCACCACCACCACCAACATCAACAACAACAACAACAACAACAACAACAACAACAACAACAACAACAAACCAGCCCCACACATACAAGCACACTCGTACATTTGAGTGCATGTCAGAGCTACAGCATTTGAAAGAGTATAAAAATGCTGGCGACTGCCGATCAATAAAAGTGCAGTGCTGCAAGCATTTTTTCAGCCCCAATGTGTTTGGGTATGGTCCATTCCCTGTCGGAAAGTGTCGTGTTTTGTTATCAATATGTGATAAGGGCTAGTATGACACAATCATGGTTTTCTTATCACCATGTGATAATGGCCAGTATGACCGTCGTTTCTTATTATTTATGTCTCTTTGTCTTCCTCGAGATCAGTTTTGTAGTATACATGGGACATTAGACAGCAAAGATTGAACACTGTTTGTTTTGATCTTAGAGCTTCTCTTTCCCTCTGCCCAACCATCACTGACACTATTGACATATGTTTCCTTGAATCAAGTTGTATATTAAGAATATACCTAAAGGGAATTAAATACTATAAGAGTGGGTTTCTAGTGAATTTAAGTCATAGCCTGAATCAGACCAAGCACACAGAGTGGTTGTAGAGTTTTAATAACTTTTGCTAATTTCAGAGATCATTTAATCAACAAGTAGTTTGACTCAGTTCTATCAAGATCTGATATATCAAGTTTCAGCCCCATCTCACAAGATAAAAAAACTAAAACGTCAGCAGCTGTGTTATGTTATTATTATGCCAATACATGTGGTGGTGTCAGCTCAGTGTTTCATGTCTCGTCCGTCACAACAGGCTAAACAAACATCTTTAAAAAAAAAAAGAGAGTTGTGCCCTCCCTTGTATGTCCTTGTGGA